>OX451736.1:1257577242-1258152242 GCA_948472305.1 Vicia faba | reverse complement strand
TAAGTTGTTGAGTGTGTAATGGTTTAGAGGACTGTAATATAGTTCTAAGCAAGCTGACTTGAAATTGCAATTTGTATCAACATGAACATGCCATGGATGAAAAGTGAGTTTTTGCCAACTTCAAGCCTTCGATTCTCACTAACCACAAGTGAGTTTGGAGAGTTCTTGGACATTTTGGAAAGCTTGAAGCATGATCTACAATCCATATTTGAAATGAAATTTGAGATTCCAAGTGGAACTATGTGAAAAATGGCCATGAAGATAGGTCAAAATCCTGCCTAAACCAGGGCAAAATTTCTCTAAGTTAAAAGTTTTAGGGACCCTTGTTCCAAAAATCATAACTTGATATCCATGCTTCTTTTAGGAAAACTTTGTGAATCAAAGTTGTAGACTTTGTAGAGGACTACAACTTTCATGTTGGAAGTTTTGTTTGAATCCAATTGCATCATGGTGAAAATTTTGGGCAAAGTTAGAAAAAATTAAGAAAATTTCATAACTTAGAAAAATTCTAAGTTATGAAATTTTTTAACTTTAAACCCTAATTTGCAAAAATGGGTTTCTTGATGAACAAGTTTCATGTTTTGACTCATATTGATGAAAAATGACCCTTGGCACTTGATTTTGACCAAAAAGTCAAAGTTTGACTTTTCAGTATACAGTCAAAATTTGATCAGTTGACTGAAAAATTCATCTGTCAATCCAATGCAATTGAGATCTTTTGAACCTCGTGAATAGGTAAAGATGATGCCATTTAGTCCTTGAATCCATGCTTGAACCCAATTTGCCATTGGCTAGGTCAAAAATCAGAAATTGCCCTTGTGCAGTCAAAACCCTGAAAATGACCATTTTGCCCTTTTGGTGATCTGATCAAATTTCTTGTGGAGTTGTGGTCCAAACTTGATCAAGTGGTTCATATGAGTTCATAATGTTGATATGGGTCAAAATTTATGAGGTTTGACTGCAAATTGGCCACAATTGACTTTTTCCCCAACACAATTGATTTCTAGGCCAACTGTCCAATTGACTGGGCAAAAATTTGATTCAAAGCTTGAAACTTGGTATGAGCAATCTTAATGGTCCAACATGAAGTATGAAAGTCACTTTGAGCATTGAAAGTCCATAATTCCTTGTGCAAACTCAAACTCTAATTCAGGTTAACAGTGCAAGGAGATGTCTTGAGCAGGGCAAACCCTAGCTTGATCTTGAATTCAAAGAGCCTTGTGATGAGAAATGTTGATAAAATAAGAGGGCAAATTTTGGGGTACAAAAGTTTCCCCTGTTCAATCTTCTTGAACCTGAAGAGTTAGATTGGCGAGTTTGGCCTTTCGTGACTTGAAGGTAAAAGAGGATTGGACACTAGAGTGCCCGTAAATTTGCACTCATCAAAATGTAACTGAGGGAATGAGCTTAAAGATGCCATTCGGAGATGATAGAATCTTGCTGGAGATGGGCTTAAAAGATGCCATCCAAAACTTATTTGTTGAAAATCAGGAGCATGATAATCAGAATGGTATCCGTATTTGGAACGTATCTGAGTTGCATCTTAAGATTGAATTCGTATGAACAAAGGAATGTCGTCCGTGTCTGGAGAGTATCCGAGCTGTAACTGTATTTGATTCTTGAATGAATATCAGAATGACTGCCGTGTCTGGAGTGTATCTGTATTATATCCAAAATCCAAAATCTGAATAAGCGACAGGAAGACATCCGTGTCTGGAGTATCTCTGGGCTGGGGAATAGGTTTGAATGAGTGACAGAATGGCAACCGTGTCTGGAGCGTATCTGGACTGTATCTGAAGTTGAGATCTGTATGAGTAGCAGAATGACTTCCGTGTCTGGAATGTATCCGTACTGTAACTGGGATCCGGACAGGTGACAGAATGACTTCCGTGTCTAGAGTGCATCTGATCCTGAAGTTGATAGTTGAATCTGAATGAGAAATAGAATGACTTCCGTGTCTGGAGCGTATCTAGTCTGTATCTGATTGCTGAAGTCTGAATGAGTAGTAGAATGACCGCCGTGTCTGGGGTGTATATGTATTGTATCTGAAACCCTCGAACATTTGTTAAATGTAACTTTTAATCTTATCCTGAAAAGGGTAAAATGTTAGCCAAAACACAAAATTATGTTGCATGATATGTATGATGCAATAAAGTGTGCTTCATAAATGTTTATGATAAATGAATGTAATGTATGCGCATGTAAGCTGATTAGCTGTCTTGCTGAGGAAAATATATCCTAGAGATAATGAAATCCTTGACTGCTGCCAGGGAAAATAAATCCTTGACTGCTGTTGGAGATTCAAAATCTTTGATTGTTGAGAATGAGAAACCTCTGTACCACTGTTGGGGATTGAAAATCATTGGTGATTTGCAGGGATTAACAAGAATTTTGACAACTGCTGCGAGGAATTGAGAATCCTTCATGACTTTCCTGGGGAATAAGGAAAGCTATGACGATCTCTACTGGGGAATTAAAACCTGGGAGGCTTCAACTTGGAGAAATGAGAACAAGAGTCTTCGTTTTACTGGGAAATAACTTTGTGGGGAGAATGCTTATCCTGCTGGGGAAATCAAGAGTTTGGGTTGTATGCCAATCTACTGGGGATTCCTATTTTGTTGTTTGATGAGAACTCCGCTGGGGATCGGAAGTTTAGAAACTTAGCTCTGATGGCGATTTTGAAACTTAACTCCACTGGGGATATGTATTTCAAGGTTTTAGCTTTGTTGAGGATTGGGATGATGTATTGCAGGGGATTTCCTCTGGAACAACCTAAAGACATTTTCCTATACTTTCAACCTGTCAGTAATTATCCTTTCTCATTTTGTTTTATTTGTAAGCAGTGATTATATTCAAATGCATATGATCATTTAATAAATCATTGGATGTTTTCAAATAAAAACACAGGTGTAAAAAAGAAAGAAAAGGCAAACAAATTTCTGCACTTCGAAGTATCTTTGTATTAACTTTGTGTAAGTATTTTGTACAAAGGAGACATACATCCTAGTAAGAGGATGTTGTCATAAAAAATGAGAAAAATTTATACAAAGAAATATGGCTATGTGTAATAATTCCATGGGGTTCCCATTTTGATATAGCCTTCATAACTCTGAGTATCTTGTCCATTCGTCGCTTCGTTCGCAGATGATTGGATTGATCAGAAGCCTGGAGGTTGTTCGTGAAGAGTTTGTCCTTAAAGTGATCCGACGAGACATAGTCATACGCTTTAATTCCCTAACTTTTTCCTGGACCACCCTTTCGGGTTTTCAGTCCACCGGGAAACCCTTTTTTGCCCAAGTCGCCCTTTCGGGTTTTCAACTTGCCGGGTGTACAAATTTTTTTTATTTATCCCTAATTTTTTCCTGAACCGCCCTTTCGGGTTTTCGATTCACCGGGATGCCCACTTTTGCCCAAGTCGCCCTTTTGGGTTTTCAACTTGTCGGGTCGTTTATGCGTAATATCTTTTGACTATGTCTGCGTTCGCAGGGTGCGGCAGGTCGTCGCCGTCCATGGTGGTCAGAATCATAGCCCCACCAGAAAAGATGTTTTTGATCATAAATGGTCCTTCGTAAGTAGGAGTCCATTTGCCCATGGGATTACTTTGCGGAAAGATGATCCGCTTGATTACAAGATCTCCAACTTGATACACCTGACGTCTGACTTTCTTGTTGAAAGCCCTGATCATCCGTTTTTGATACGTCTTACCATGACAAACAACAATAAGTCGCTTCTCGTCGATCAAGTTAAGTTGATCAAGCCGAGTTTGAATCCAATCGTCTTCACTTAAACCAACATCCTTCATAATCCTTAAAGAAGGAATCTGAACCTCCATAGGTAAAATAACTACCATGCCGTATACCAAAGAAAATGGAGTTTCCCAGTTGAAGTACGCACCGTGGTGCGATATCCGTGCAGAGCAAACGGTAACATCTCATGCCAGTCCTTGTAGGTGACTGTCATCTTTTGAATGATCTTCTTGATATTTTTGTTCGCAGCTTCAACATCACCGTTCATCTTTGGCCGATAGGGAGATGAATTGTGATGTTGAATTTTGAACTGCTCGTACAGAGCAGTGATCACAGTGTTATACAGGTTTGTACCGTTGTCCGTGATGATCCTGTCAAGGATACCATACCGGCATATGAGGTTCTGCTTGATGAAGCGAGCAACCACATTCTTTGTAACGGAGGCGAAGGAAGCTGCTTCGACCCATTTGGTAAAGTAATCAATGGCCACCAGGATGAAGCGATGTCCATTGGATGCCGTAGGCTTGATCTCTCCAATCATGTCGATTCCCCACATTGCGAATGGCCAAGGAGCTGTTAGAACATTGAGAGGAACTGGAGGAATATGTACCTTGTCAACATAGACTTGGCATTTGTGACTAGTACGGGAATATTGATGACAGTCAGCTTCCATGGTAGACCAGTAGTAGCCTGCCCTTAGAATCTTCTTAGCCATCTTATGTCCGCTCAAATGGGTGCCAAATGTGCCACTATGCAGTTCAGTCATGATCATCTCAGCTTCAACCTTGTCCACACAACGAAGCAGAACACAATCATGGCTGCGCTTATATAGGATACCATTGCTCAGGAAAAACTTGGCAGCGAATCTCCTTAAGAACTTTTTGTCGTTGACTGAAGCTCCTTCAGGGTATTCTCGAGTCTTGAGATACCTTTTGATTTCATGAAACCAGGGTTGTTCCACTACTTCTTCGGTATTAATCTCATGACAGTGTGCAGGTTCGTCCATTCGCTCGATGGTGATTTGGGGAGCCTCATTATCCCAGTTGAGTTTAAACATGGAAGACATTGTGGCTAGAGCATCTGCTAGCTGATTTTCTTCTCGCGGGAAGTGCTCGAAGGTAATCTGCTCGAAATGAGGTAACAATGTCAGGACATGTTCTTTGTATGGGATAAGATAGGATGTTTAGTGTCCCACTCTCCTTTGATTTGACTGATAACCAAAGTTGAGTCCCCAAATACAACCAAAGATTTGATTCCTAGGTCAATCGCAGCCTTGAGACCAAAGATACAAGCTTCATACTCGGCCATGTTGTTGGTGCAGCTGAAGCAGAGTCTAGCAGTTAAAGGTGTATGGCAACCTTCTGGAGAAATAAGTACCGCACCGATACCGTTGCCAAGTGCATTTGAAGCACCATCAAAATACAGGGTCCATCGCGATCCTTGTTCAGGTCCGTCATACGGTCCGTTACCTTCAATGTTGTCCAATGTCATAATTTCCTCGTCAGGGAAGTTGAATCTCATAGATTGGTAATCTTTGACGGCTTGATGAGCTAGATGGCTAGCTAGTACACTCCCCTTTATAGCTTTTTGGGTTGTGTACTGGATATCGTACTCAGTCAGGATCATCTGCCATCTAGCGATTCTTCCAGATAAAGCAGGCTTCTCGAAGATGTACTTAATCGGGTCCATTTTAGAAATCAGCAGAGTGGTATGTGACAACATATACTGCCTTAGTCGGCGAGCAGCCCATACCAAAGCGCAACAAGTTTTCTCGAGCAGTGAGTAGCGAGTCTCACAGTCGGTAAACTTTTTGCTAAGGTAATAAATGGCGTGCTCTTTTGGACCAGACTCGTCATGTTGGCCCAGTACGCACCCCATTGAATTATCCAAAACAATCAGATACATGATTAACGGCCTTCCTTCGACGGGTGGCATCAAGATAGGAGGTTCCAACAAATACTCCTTAATCTTATCGAAAGCAAATTGACAATCATTGTTCCATTCAACCACCTGATCTTTCTTCAACAACTTAAAGATTGGCTCACAGGTAGATGTTAGGTGACAGATGAACCTTGCAATATAGTTTAGGCGTCCCAAGAAACCTCTAACCTCCTTTTCAGTGCGGGGGGCAAGCATTTCTCGTATAGCTTTGACTTTAGCGGGATCAACCTCAATGCCTTTGTTGCTGACGATGAATCCCAAGAGTTTACCGGACCTGACTCTGAAAGTGCACTTGCTAGGGTTCAGTCTGAGCTTATACTCCTTCAATTTGACAAACAACTTCTGCAGATGGTCGAGGTGTTCTTCTTCTGTTTGTGAACAGGCTATCATGTCGTCTGCATAAACTTCGATCTCATGATGTATCATATCATGAAACCAAGCTACCATGGCTCGCTGATAGGTTGCCTCGACATTCTTCAGTCTGAATGGCATCACTTTATAGCAGAAGGTACCCCACCGTGTAACAAAAGTAGTCTTCTCCATGTCTTCGGGGGCCATTTTGATCTGGTTGTACCCTGAAAATCCATCCATGAAAGAAAACACCTTATGTTGAGCTGTGTTGTCGACCAAAATGTCAATGTATGGTAGTGGGAAATCATATTTAGGGCTAGTCCTGTTTAAGTCTCTGTAGTCCTCACACATTCTAACCTTTCCGTCCTTCTTGGGCACGGGCACAATGTTAGCAACCCATTGTGGATAGGAAGTAACAGCCAGGAAGCCAACATTGAACTACTTCATCACTTCAGCTTTGATCTTTTCGAACATGTTGGGACTCATTCGGCGGACTTTCTGTTTGATTGGTGGACAATCTTCTCTTGTAGGGAGACGGTGAACCACAATATCTGTATCCAATCCCAACATGTGTTCATAGGACCAGGCGAAGATCTCAACAAACTCATTCAACAACTGAAGTAAGCGCTCTTTGACACTTGGCTCCAGGTTGGCACCCACTTTAACCTCTTTTCTGTCTTCCTCTGTTCCCAAATTGATAGTCTCTAACAACTCTTCATGGGGCAGAATGGCCCTTTCTTCTTGTTGCAAAAGTCTAGCTAACTCTCTAGGCACTTCACAGTCTTCATCACCTTCTTACTCGGCATGATTGACCAAATCTTCAGAGTCACTAAAGGCCAAAGCAGAATAGTCACCCATGGAATCCGGAGTGGATGGGTACCTGCATTTTGTGAGTGTGGGTGTGTGTAAGGGATATCCATCCTTAAACAAAATAAAATGTAAAAGGAATAAATGAACACAAAAGTTTATAGATGAAAACGTCCATGATTCATTAAAAATGGCATATGAAAATGAAGAATCAAAACCCTTACAAATGGACCTATGTGCCCCGGGAAAGGCACAAGGCAAAAGAGTGTACGAATTGTTTAAAAGTTATTACAGACTAACATGAAATGTTCAAAAGATAAATTACTGATTGATGAAAGTAATGGGAACGGAGTCTTTCACCTCCTAGTTATTCAATCCTCATTCAATGGTTGGAAAGATCCAATCTTCAAAGTTGCCTTCTTCTTCATCATCTTCTAAAGCATGAACTCCATGGTGAGTGATCTTTAAAGGTGGTCCTCTAGCCCGGGAGCGACGCATAGCCTTCTGGCTAGCAACAGTGAAACCTAATCCGAACTTGTCTGTCTTGTGAGGAAAACCTGGCAGTTGACCCTATATTGTGCTTCCTCTTTCCTTGATCACAACCTCCGCATCTTTAAGGGATGACATCCGGGATACAAGCTTGGTAATGATGGACACATCAGTCATTGTCTTGGCTACCGCAACTTCAGGAGAAACTTCTTCAAAGTGTTGGAAAGGTGTTTCTATGAATTCGCCATCTAACTCCACGTAGCGGAAAGAGTTAAGGTGGCTTATCATATACCCCTCCTCACCATGAACTATTATGATCTTACCCTGGACTGGGTATTTGAGCATCTGGTGTAGAGAAGAAGTGACTGCCCCAGTGTTGTGGATCAATGACCTTCCCAAAAAGCATGAATATGAAGGACGGATGTCCATCACATAAAAGGTAGAGTTGAAAATTTCTGTTCCCACCTTAATTGGGATGTCCACTTCTCCGTGAACCATCCTCTTAGAACCGTCGAAGGCTCTAACAATGATATTACTGGGATTTAAAGTTAAACCTTCACAGTCTAGCCTGTCCAATGCTTTCTTTGGTAGGACATTTAAAGATGAACCGGTATCAACCAGAACATGAGCAAGTGTGGCCCCCCTGCACTCTACTGAAACATGCAGCGCATCATTATGCTTTCTTCCCTTAGCGGTTAGATTGGCGTTAGAGAAACCAAGACCATTATCGGTGGTAAGGCTAGCCATACACTCTTGAAACTGATCTGCAGAAGTTTCTTGAGGCACGTGCGCCGTCTTCAGGAATTTGATCAAGGCTTTGGCATGAGCCTCGGAGCAAAGCAACAGAGCTAGCATAGAGATTTTTGAAGGGGTTTTCCCCAGCTGCTCTACGACATCATAGTCGCTCTTCTTAATTATCTTTAAGATTTCCTCCATTTCCTTTTTGGTGGTCTCGGGGATAACCAAAGTCTGAGCCCTTGTCCTGACGGGCGCTTCTTCGATTCCCTTACCTTTATCAGCAATAACAGTAGAGGGTACAACTTCGGGAGTAACAATTCCTTCGATTACTGGACTTCGCACAAATATCTTGACTGGCACCGGAGCATTTGAGGGTCCGAAGACTGCCCTTGGATGAGCAATCTCCAGAGAAAAGATTCTTCCGCTACGAGTTATCTTACTCGTCCCCGCAATATTTCCTACATCAGGAGTTTCTTCATTGGAATTCTCTTCGGCTGATTCGATCTGCTTGACACCATGGTAGAAGATCTCTCCTCCATAATTCCATGGTATCGTCTTGTTGGACTTATATGGGATAGGCCCCGACATGGTAATCTTCAGCGGTACAAACTTTGGATCAGGTGTAATCTTAACAGGCCTTTTGCAGGTCTTGGAAAGATTGTCGGAAATGGTGATTATAGCAATGTCATTGATTGGAGTAACAGGAGTAACAGGGGTAACATGAGTAATAGTATCAACAAGAGTTTTCTGAAAGAGTATTTCTTGAGTATCCATCAGGCGTTGGATGCCTGATTTCAATAGCGGACAATTGGATTGCAAGGTTGAACAAAAGTAACAATCTTTTTCACAGCCCGGGAAAATCCCGGCTTTCAACAGATTCATTTTGATCATTGGTAATGGAGTCATTAAGTCATCAACAGCAGTAACATGAAGATCTTCTACAATAGCATGGACATTATGAACATGTTTTGGCATAGGAGCGGGTATCACATTAGGTTTTTCGGGAGCATCAAACTCTACCTCCTTGGCATATATCAAATCTTGGATCTTGTTTTTAAGGGCCCAACAGTTGTTGGTGTCATGCCCCACACTGTCCGAATGATATGCACATTTTGCATTTGAATGATAGTAGGGAGAAAAGGTATTTGGGTTTTTCGAAGATTCTTTCAAGTTGGTGAGGTTTAACTTTAACATATGAGGGAGGACCTGAGCCGGTGTCATATTGATCCGAGTGAATTGCCGTTGTGGCCTTTCCACCCTATTCTGTTTATCCCTAGGTTGATTGCTTCGAGATTGATCGGTTGAATAGTTTTGGATCATCACAGCCCCCACCGTTGGTCGGTGCTCCGTTCTTCCTTGATTTCTCTGGGAGTAAACGGTAAAAGCTTCTTTCTTAGCTGGGAAGGTCTTCTTGACAGCAGTGGAAGCAATTGCATCCTTCTGAATTTTACCACTCTTAATGCCAGCTTCGACCCTTTCACCTGTCAGTATTAATTCGGTGAACCCTGCAGATGAGCTCCCGATTAAGTGATTAAATAATGGACCTGACAGGGTCCCCAAAAACATATCAACTAGCTCTCTATCCGACAATGGTGGCTGCACCCTTCCAGCAAAATCTCGCCACTTCTGGGCGTACTCCTCAAATCCCTCATTATAGACCATACTCATACTCTGTAGTTGAGTACGAGTAGGCGCTAAATCTGCGTTATATTGGTATTGTCGATAGAAAGCAGCAGCCAAATCTTCCCGGTTATGAACATTAGATCTCTCAAGTTGATAGAACCAGTCCAATTGCGTACCCGACAAACTATCTTGAAAAAAGTGGACCCAAAGATCCTTATCAGAAGAGTGAGATTGGATCTTTCTGACGTAGGATCGCAGATGCATCTTTGGACAAGACAAATCGTCGTATTTGACAAAGGTAACCCGGGAACCCTTTGTACTTCCATGGCCACCAACCGTTCTTCCATATTTTTATACTTATCATCCGCAGGAGGATATTGCTGCTCAGAGTAATCTTCCTCCTCTTCTTCTTCTTCCTCTTCAACTTCAGATTCAGAAGGAATTGCAACTTCCTTACCTTTACCAACCCCTTCGTCAGACGTCGAGGGGAAATCGAGGACCCTTCTAGCCTGGTTCTCAAACCTTCTTCCCATGGTGGCCACACCAGCCCTTTTCTTATTTTTCTCTTTGTCTTTCTCTTTATCCAACAGTGCTTTAAGGTCCTCTTGACCCTTTTCTAAGGTCATGAGGAGTTGTTGGAATTGCAAATTCTGTGCTTGCAGATCTTTGACCGTCTGCTCTATATCCATCTTGCTAAAATAAACAGCATAAAGATAAGGAAACCTGGTGTGAAGACCTGTTTATGCATATGATGAATGATATGTTATTCATGTAATGCATTAAAGGATTCGGAAATTCAAATTTGTTGCAAACAAAACGAACACACATCATATTAATAAGAAGAAATTTGTTAGTACATAAATGCCCCATGGGCAAAATATTACAAAATTCTTAATGTAAAAAGACATTGCGCATCCTCTTTGGTGAGATGTAAGTGTTGAGAGTCTCCTATTCATGAAGTCGGCGGGTAAGTTCCAAAACCTTCTTCTCACTGACATAGAAGCTGGCTTCAAAAGTATTCCGTTCTTCCTTGAGCTGTATCCAACTCTTTTGCAATTCTTCCAATGATGTTGTCATGTCTGGATATAGGAGGGTGTATGGAACCTCTCCTTCCATAACATGCTCTTTGATCACGGGGAGAATGTGGGGGTAAGGCATCATAAGACTCTGGGCGCAGGTTCGTACTCACTTGAGGTAAGGCTCAAGGGGGATGGAATTCTTGTGTCCCAGTGTCTTACTATCCACTTTGTTGGGCATCCTCCAAGCTCGGATAAATCTTTGTCGAAGTCCTTGAGTGTCGTTATCGAAATCAAAAACCAAGTCAGGTATCAACATATCATGAGGGCCATCCCTTCGAGCATATCCAAATTATCTCAAAGCCAAACAGGGGTTGTAGGTAATTCCTCCCCTAATGCCAAGTAGTGGGACATTATGGAATTCCCCACAATGATCAATGATGATGACATTTTCTTTGGACCGAGAACACCAATGAACATCAGAATGTGTAAGAGTCATCAATCGTTACGACCACCTTAAGCCTTGTTCATTCTTCAAGACTGACTAGGGAAGGTGAGAAATAAACCACCTTGCTAGAAGAGGAGTACATCACATGAGAACACCTCTTTTCCTCATTGTTCGTGTGTGAAATGAGTGGAGGATGTCCCCAAGCAATGTAGGCACAAGATTCCGAGATATGAAAATCTTGACAATATTCACATCTATAAGCTGATCAGGGTTTGGGAACAAGACCAACCCATAGATGAGGAGTGCTACAATTTCTTCAAAAGCTTGCAGATCTAGAGAATTCCAGCAGTCTTGTGCTTTCTCAAACATAAACTTTGCCATGAAACCACTTATGGTTTCCCAATGAACTTTGATATCATATGGTTGCAAGTGTAAGGCTTGAGCAACATCTTCAAGCTTTGGTTCTCTTTCTGTACCGTTGTAGGGTAGTTGATGGAGAATAGGAATCCTCAGGAGTTGAGAAAATTCCTCCAAAGTAGGTACTAGTTGGTAATCAGGGAATGTAAAGCAATGGTGTAGGGGGGTCAAAGAACTGGAAGATGACTTTCACCATGTCTTCTTCAATGTTGGTGTTGACCAAGTTGAGAAGTCTACCATGTCTTTCACTGAAGGGAGAATTCTCTGGAATCTTGGAAGTAAGCTCCTTGAGTTGAGGAGGGATTCTCACAAGGTTGACTTGAATTGTTTTCCTGCAAAGATATTCCATGACCTACAAAACAAAAACAAAGATGAAGATCCAAACCATTGAAATGGTTAGTGGATGCATATGATGCTTCATGATGTTCATGATGTATGCACAAGTATATGCACAAGAAAATCACACAAGATCCTAGTTTCAGGCTTGCATGAGGTTTCATAGGTAAGTACCCTTTTGAAGTTAGTTGGCTCAACCTGTCCTATAAATAGTAACCGGGTTCTAAGGAGCTCAATATCACTGGATTATTTTCTGTTTTCATTGTTTCAGTTTAGCCACTTAACTGGCGACCAAAATATTCCAAGAAAACAACCCTCAATGAGTGTAGCATCGAGTATCTACCGACTTCGGACTGCACCAAAGCCGGTCATCTCACCACCCCTAAAAAAGGCCAAGATCGTCAAGTAAGGTTCTAAGAGTTCATTAGTGCTTCATGACATCACTCAGCGGCCCCGTATTCTCTTTGATTGACTCAAAGGCTACCGGTACCCACAAATATGTCGCACTAATATAGCTATTGCTTCACTCATGTCGGTATACCCCGTACAGTTTCCACAACGTATTGCTATTTACCTATGAATGTTTCCCAAATCCGGGTAGAGGATTTAAAACCCAAACAATAGAACCAAATGTAAAGCAATCAAGGCAAACAAGATAAGCATGCAAAGGTGATCTAAACCCTAAGGTTACTCTACTTTTAGAATTTTCCCCAGCAGAGTCGCCATTTCTGTGATATGGTGGGAAAACTGACTTGAGGTTTTGCGTTTGTGTCCGCAAATGTTTCAGTTTAGCTAGAGTCGCCATCGACTTTTTATTTTATCCTAAGGAAAGGTCAAAAAGCACAGGAAAGACCTTTGAGATGTTTTCTTGGGTTCGGGGAGTAGATTATGAAAAGGGAAGGTGCAAGCACATTTTTCATCCATGGTTATCCATGGGCTCTTAGTTACTTGTTTAGATCACTTGCTTTTGCTTTTCAATTGTTTGAAATGGTGCTTTGTGTATGGTTTTGAAAGATGTTTTAAAAAGAGGCCATCGTTGTGGCAACCTTTGTAATGATTCTTGTTTGAATGTATACAGAGGTGTTTTTATCTTTTGAAAAGATTTCAATGTTTGAAAGTTTTGATTTGGGAAATGTTTTGAAATTGTGTTGTGAAGTGTGTTTGAAAATAGCAAGGATGTTTTGCAAGATTTGATCAAGTAACTAAGAGTTATCTACCCTATTTTACTCAAAGATCTTTCTTATTCATTTTTAACCCTTTTGACAGTGTTGTTTTACCATTGCATTTGGTAAACAACCTTGTATTAGGATGTTAAACGGGACAGGCGCGGGTCATCGTATAAACCATGATAGCAATTGTGTTAAGTATTTTTAGCAAATTTCCGAGGGACTAGATCATTTTGTTTTAGGCAACCAAGATAGCGTCATCGAGGGACTATGATCTTTTGTTTTGTTTTTGTTTTGCCAAAGTACTCAACATGTATAACATGGCCCATTTTTAAGGCAACAAGTGGATGTAACCCTAGGGGTGCAAGTGTGCATTGTGTATTAATTTTCATGCATTTTTGTCTTTGTATTTGGTCAAGCTACTTGTTGATTTTGGATTTTTGCATACAAACCCTAATCTCTAATCATGGCATAATTGAAAGCGTAAATGTGTAAAATAAATATATACTATTACAACATGATCATGGGGATGGGGGATACAATTTTGAATGGGGATTATTTGACAAGAAATTAAAACCCTAGTTTTACTATTATATCCAAATTGAATCAAATGGCATGAATAATACAATATTCAAATAAATAAATTAAATAAATATACAAAATAATATGAATATGCAAAAAAGGTTTTTGTTTATTTCTATGTATGTAAAAATATTTAATGTAAAAAAGAAAGAAATAAATAAAAAGATTATTTTTTTTTGGTTGAGGGTAAAACCCTAATTTTCTTTAAGAAAATAAATATATCAATTATATTATTTATATACAATAAAATAAAATAGTATATGTAAAAAATAAAATATATTTAGAAAGAGTATTTTTTTAAGTATAAATAATAATGAAAATAGAAGTGTAATATTTTTATATTTTTATTCTAAAATATCTAATAAAATAAAAGTATATATATATATATATATATATATATATATATATATATATATATATATATATATATATATATATATATATGTGTGTGTGTGTGTGTGTGTGTGTGTGTGTGTGTGTGTGTGTGTGTGTGTGTGTGTGTGTGTGTGTGTGTGTGTGTGTGTGTGTGTGTGTGTGTGTGTGTGTGTGTGTGTGTGTGTGTGTGTGTGTGTGTGAGTGTGTGTGTGTGTGTGTGTGTGTGCGCGCGCGTGCATGCGCGCGTGCATGCGTGCGTGCATGCGTGCGTGTGTGTATGTGTGTGCGCGTGCGTGCGTGCGTGTGTGTGTGTGTGCGCGTGCGTGCGTGCGTGCGTGGGTGGGTGTGTGTGTGTGTGCGTGCGTGCGTGTGTGTGTGTGTGTATTAATTATATTAAATATGATAAAATAAAATAAAATATATACAAAAATAAAAATATACTTAGAATAATATTTTCAGTGTGAATAAAAATAAAAGTATAATTTGTATATTTTCAAGTTTTTAATAAATAAAGTATTTACTAATTAAATTGCTTTTTATGTTAGAAAAATAAAAATAAAAATGCAAAATAAATGTGAAAAATTTATAGAAATATTTTTGAGTATTTTTTATATTTTGAAATAATAAAATAAAATCAGAAATGAAAATAAAATACAAAAATATCAAAACATAAAGAAATTGGGCCAGGGGGGGTGCATTCAGCAAACAGGGGGTGTCAAAAACAAGTCCAGGCCAAGCCCATCCCACACTGATCTTCATCTTCAACCTTTGAACAAAAACGCGTGTCTGTAACTCCAGTTCTGTTCTCTCTATTCTTTGCATGAAATCAAAAACTCAAAACATGAAACTTGTAGAGCATTAAACCACGATTCTAACCATATAAAACACTTAACTTAACTCTCAAAGACCAGAGAGAATTTCTCTGGCCCTAAAATCTAACCTAATTTTTTCAGTATGTTCATGGATCAAATTCTCTTAGCACGCTTAATAAAAATGAAAACTGAGCATATGTACAGCGTCATGGCTATGAATACTACATTTCTTATTCACAAACCTAAGTCTAAATGTTCCTAAATAGAGAGATAGGAAGTTGATAAAAATCTGTTTCAGCTGACTTCGTGTATGGCAATGTGGAGCTTTTCAACAAGGCTTGAGATGTCTGGGAGCTTTCTTGAACTTCACTTGACATTCTCCAATACCCTGCTTGCCTTGAATATGCTTGAACAAGCCTACAAAACTCAACCCGCACAAGCTCAAAATGAAAATGGCAAACCCTGTAAATGGAGTTACAGTTGGTGTTTAAGGTTTGGGATAGCTTGGATGAGTTATGTGGAAGATGTTTGAACCAACTTGGGGCAAAATGCACGAGAAAAATGTGAGATAGAACTCAAGTTGCAGATGCTGCCCTGTTTTACCAATGGAAGGTGATTTTAGGCTATGGGATGTTTGAGGGCTCAAAGGGTCGTGTTTTTGGTTCAAAGGGGTGTGAGAGAGATGTCTCAAATGCTTGCACAAGTTGGTTTTGGCTGATGTTCAATTTCTAGTGTTTTGGACATGTTTCTTGTTTTTGAAGCAAAATGTGGGAAGTGATTGAAACAGGCCTGTACAGGCTATCCATATGCTTGCACCCTCTGCTCTTGGCCCCTCTAATTTGTGGATTTTATTAGCTGCATAAGATATGGATCAATGCTCAAGAAATCAGTTTTGACATAAAGCAAGATTTGACAAAAATGGAAATGTTACTTTTTCTACTTGGGGATTAATTTTGTGTGCAATGTTCTAATGAACAAAATAATGCCTTATACCAATGGATTTGCATTAAATTATTGAGTGTGGAATGGTTTAGAGGCCTGTAATATAGTTCTAAGCAAGCTGACTTGAAATTGCAATTTGTATCAACATGAACATGCCATGGATGAAAAATGAGTTTTTGCCAACTTCAAGCCTTCGATTCTCACTAACCACAAATGCGTTTGGAGAGTTCTTGGACATTTTGGAAAGCTTGAAACATGCTCTACAATCAATATTTGAAATGAAATTTGAGATTCCAAGTGGAACTATGTGAAAAATAGCCATGAAGATAGGTCAAAATCCTGCCTAAACCAGGGCAAAATTTCTCTAAGTTAAAAGTTTTAGGGACCCTTGTTCCAAACATCATAACTTGATATCCATGATTATTTTAGGAAAACTTTGTGAATAAAAGTTTTATACTTTGTGGAGGACTACAACTTTCATGTTGGAAGTTTTGTTTGAATCCAATTGCATCATGGTGAAAATGTTGGGCAAAGTTAGGAAAAATTAAGAAAATTTCATAACTTAGAAAAATTCTAAGTTATGAAATTTTTTAACTTTAAACCCTAATTTGCAAAAATGGGTTTCTTGATGAACAAGTTTCATGTTTTGACTCATATTGATGAAAAATGACCCTTGGCACTTGATTTTGACCAAAAAGTCAAAGTTTGACTTTTCAGTATACAATCAAAATTTGATCAGTTGACTGAAAAATTCATCTGTCAATCCAATGCAATTGAGATCTTTTGAACCTTGTGAATAGGTCAAGATGATTCCATTGAGTCCTTGAATCCATGCTTGAACCCAATTTTCCATTGGCTAGGTCAAAAATCAGAAATTTCCCTTGTGCAGTCAAAACCCTAAAAATGACCATTTTGCCCTTTTGGTGATCTAATCAAATTTCTTGTGGAGTTGTGGTCCAAACTTGATCAAGTGGTTCATATGAGTTCATAATGTTGATATGGGTCAAAATTTATGAGGTTTGACTGCAAATTGGCCACAATTGACTTTTCCCCTAATACAACTGATTTCTAGGTCAACTGTCCAATTGACTGTGCAAAAATTTGATTCAAAGCTTAAAACTTGGTATGAGCAATCTTAATGGTCCAACATGAAGTATGAAAGTCACTTTGAGCATTGAAAGTCCAAAATTCCTTGTGCAAACTCAAACCCTAATTTAGGTCAACAGTGCAAGGAGATGTCTTGAGCAGGGCAAACCGTAGCTTGATCTTGAATTTAAAGAGCCTTGTGATGAAAAATGTTGATAAAATAAGAGGGAACAATTTGGGGTACAACACGTACGCTTTAATTCCCTAAATTTTTCCTGGACCGCCCTTTCAGGTTTTCAGTCCACCGGGATACCCTTTTTTGCTCAAGTCGTCCTTTTGGGTTTTCAACTTGCTGGGTGTACATATTTTTTTTAAATTTTATCCTTAATTTTTTCCCGAACCTTTTTGGTTTGCTGGGATGACCTTGTTTTGCCTAGGTGTGTCAACCTAGCGGGTCTCTCATGCGTAGTATCTTTTGACTATGTCTGCGTTCATAGGGTGCCGCAGATCGTCGCTATCCATGGTGGTCAGAATCATTGCTCCACCATAGAATATGATTTTGATTACAAACAGTCCTTCATATGTAGGAGTCTATTTGCCCCTGGGATCAATTTGCGGCAGTATGATACGTTTGATCACCAAATCCCCGACTTGATATACTTGGCGTCTGACCTTTTTGTTGAAAGCCTTGATCATCCGTTTTTGATACATTTGACCATGACAGACAATAGTAAGTCTTTTCTCATCAATCAGGTTTAGTTGATCAAGTCAAGTCTGGATCCAATCTTCTTCATTCAGCCCTGCATCCTTCATAATTCTCAGAGAGGGGATCTGGACCTTAATAGGCAAGACAACTTCCATGTCGTATACCAGAGAGTAGGGTGTTTCCCCTGTTGATGTGCGTGCTGTGGTACGATACCCGTGGAGAGCGAATGGTAGCATCTCATTCCAGTCTTTGTATGTGACTGTCATTTTCTGTATGATCTTTTTAATGTTCTTATTTGCAGGTTCGACAACACCATTCATCTTTGGCCGGTAAGGGGAAGAATTGTGATGCTGGATCTTTAATTGCTCGCACAAGGCGGTGATCATAGTATTGTTTAGATTTGTACCATTGTCTATGATTATCCTCTCCGGGATACCATACCGACAAATGAGATTCTATTTAATGAACCGGGCTACAACATTCTTGGTCACGGAAGCAAAAGAGGCTTCCTCAACCCACTTTGTAAAATAGTCAATGGCCACTAAGATGAAGTGGTGTCCGTTAGAGGATGTTGGTTTGATTTCCCCAATCATATCAATACCCCACATAGCAAAAGGCCAAGAAGCCGTCAAGACATTTAAAGGAATCGGAGGCACGTGCACCTTGTCAATATAGATCTGACACTTGTGGCAGGTTCGAGAGTGCTGATAGCAATCTACTTCCATGGTAGACCAGTAATAGCCTGCCCCTAGGATTTTCTTCGCCATCGTATGCCCACTGGAATGGGTGCCAAAAGTGCCCTCATGTAACTCAACCATGATCTTTTTCGCTTCAACCTTATCTATGCACCGAAGTAACACCGAGTCATGGTTGCGTTTGTAGAGAATGTTATTACTAAGGAAGAATTTAGTAGAGAATCTCCTTAAGAAATTATTATCATTGACTGAAGCTCCTTCCGGATATTCTTGAGCCTCGAGATACCTTTTGACTCCATGAAACCAGGGCCGGTCCACTACTTCTTCAGTATTAATCTCGTGATAGTGAGCTGGTTCATTCATCCGTTCAATGGTGATCTCGGGAGCCTCATTATCCCATTTAAGTTTAAACATGGATGACATTGTGGCTAGTACGTCTTCCAGATGATTTTCTTCTCGCGGGAAATGCTCGAAGGTAATCTTCTCAAAATGTGGTAGCAATGTCAAAACATGTTCTTTGTAAGGGATAATATTAGGGTGTTTGGTGTCCCATTCCGCTTTGATCTGGCTAATGATCAAAGCTTAATCTCCGAATACATTCAAGGATTTGATCCCCAAGTCTATGGAAGCTTTGAGACCAAAAACGCACGCTTCGTATTCTGCCATGTTGTTTGTACAGTTGAAGCAGAGTCTTGCAGTAAAAGGAATATGACACCCTTTAGGAGATATGAGTACAACACCAATACCATTGCCGAGTGCGTTGGATGCCCCATCAAAAACCAGGGTCCATCGGGATCCTTGTTCAGGTCCGTCATATGGTCTGAATTCTTCACAGTTGTTTACCATCATGATGTCTTCATATGGGAATTCGAACTTTATACACTGGTAGTCTTCCACAGCTTGATGAGCAAGGTGATCAGCCAATACACTGCCTTTTACTGCTTTCTGGGTAGTATACTGTATGTCATATTCTGTCAGGATCATCTGTTATCTTGCTATTCTCCCAGAAAGGGCAGGCTTCTCGAAGATGTATTTTATTGGATCCATTTTAGATATCAATAAGGTAGTATGAGTCAACATATACTGTCTTAGCCGGTGAGCAACCCATGCCAGAGCGCAGCAAGTTTTTTCGAGTAGTGAATATCTTGCTTCACAGTCGGTAAACTTTCTGCTCAGGTAATAAATAGCATGCTCTTTTCAGCCAGACTCGTCATGCTTCCCCAACACACAACCCATTGAATTTTCCAAAACAGTTAGATATATGATCAATGGTCTTCCCTCGACTGGTGGCATCAAAACAGGAGGCTCTTGTAGGTACTCTTTGATCTTGTCGAAAGCAATTTGGCACTCATCATTCCACTTGACTACTTGATCTTTCTTCAGTAATTTGAAGATTGGCTCACAAGTAGCTGTCAGGTGAGAAATGAATCTGGCAATGTAGTTTAAACGTCCCAAGAATCCTCTGACTTCCTTCTCGGTACAAGGAGAAGGCATCTCTTGTATCGCTTTCACCTTGGCGGGATCTACTTCAATACCTTTGTTGCTGACAACAAAGCCTAGGAGTTTACCAGACCTTACTCTAAATGTGCATTTATTTAGGTTCAACCCCATCTTGTATTTCTTTAGCCTCTCGAACAGTTTTTGTAGATGATCCAGATGCTCTTCTTCTATTTGAGATCTAGCTATCATGTCATCCACATAGACCTCTATTTCATGATGTATCATGTCTTGAAATAGAGCTACCATGGCACGCTGATAGGTTGCCCCGACATTCTTCAGTCTGGATGGCATAACCTTGTAGAAGAATGTGACCCATTGTGTGACAAAGGTTGTTTTTTCCATGTCCTCAGGTGCCATTTTGATTTGGCTATAGCCTAAGAAACCGTCCATGAAGGAAAACACTTTATGTTGTACCGTATTGTCAACTAGAACATCAATATGGGGAAGTGGGAAATCATCCTTGGGGATTTCCCTATTCAAATCTCTGTAGTCCATGCACATTCGTACCTTGCCGTCCTTTTTGGGCACGGGAACAACATTGGTAACCCATTATGGATAGGAGGTGACAGCCAATAATCCGACATTGAATTGTTTCATGACTTCTGCTTTAATCTTCTCCGACATGTCTGGTCGCATGCGATGGACCTTTTGTTTCTTTTGTTGGTAGACGATTGTTGTACCCCAAAATTTGCCCTCCCATATCTCTCAAGACATGTCAAGAAGAACCTCCAAATGGCTCAAGGTTGCTCAAGAAATTGGACAGTCAAATCACCTTCTAAGGCAGTAAAGTCAAAATTAGGGTTTTGTGTTGCATCAAGGTCCTCACATCCAAATGACCTCAAGTGTTTCCCAATGTCCTAAAATGTTCTCAAGTTCATCCATGTCAAATTTCAATCCTTGCAGAGGAAGTTTGGTCAGTCAATTGCTCAAGAGGCCCAAAAATCGACTGTGCTAGGGCAAAAGTCAACTGTGACCTACAAATAGTCAAACCTTAAGATTTTTTGTCAACATTCTCATTTTGAAGGATAATTCATCATTTCTAAAAGTACCAAAAGTCAACTATCCTCAAAACTCCAATTTTTGACAAAAGGGCCCACTTGTTTCCACTTGATTTGGTCTTATCACACCATACACGTGTCCCATCTTCAATTTCATGACAAATCATTTATTTTTCTATTTTATTTAATTTTTATTGATTTAATTCATTTTAAATCAATATTAATTCAAATAAAATCTAAAAATTAATGGAATGAGATTCTTGTGGTCATTACAGCTTGCAAATATCATGAGACACTCAATCAAACTCGTGCAAAGTCAAAACATGCATAAAATCTTGGATTTGATGCAAATATGGAAACTTGATAATGGTGATTAAATCAAATCTCCATTCATAAATTCTTATGGACTCAAGCCCAAATTTTAACCTAAACTGATTCCCTTATACATGTACAAGTGAGGCAGATCAAGAACACGACCTAAGCATTGCAAAAATGGCCAACTCAGAATTGAAAAAAGATGTGAAAAGTGAGAGATAGAATTCTTGTTTGGAGGCGTTTTCAAGGCAAAATCTTCACATAGCTCCCTTGCTGGCAATCCCCTGAAGCGAAAGCAATCAAAATCAAGCCTTCTCATCGCCTGAAACTCACTGTAAGTGTCCACGAACCAAGCTCTGAACATGGAATCGTGAATCCATGTTCTTGCATTTTTTTGCCAAAATATTGACATAATCTAGATCGTTGCATACTTTCTAACACGTCTGCATTATTCAATTTAGTTTTCATGGTCTGTAACCTTAGATCCGAAGCTAGGGTTCTTGTTCTTGTTTTTTAGGCCTTTTCGATACAGGCAAAATCAAGGCAAATAATTGGTACAGGGATGATCAGGGGGAGGAGACGAGTACGATGGTGTTCTTAGAACTCGTTTCCAAAGCCTACAGGTGATTTTAGATGGCAGCCATGGATTCTGTTGCAGATAAAATCCGCAGGTAAAAACGCTGGTTTTTTCAATGAAGAAGACGAAGGCGTGTCTTCTTCCTACTGGCTGATTCAAATCAGCGTTTTTATTTTTATTTTTTCTAGGCATAATTAATTGTTTTCAATATATTATTTGTTTTGTATTCTATTAATCAAAAGAACACGCAACTCAGCTGGCAAGGCGTTAGTGCATGATACCATTGGGACCTGGGTTCGAATCCCAGGTCCCCCAAATTGCTTATTATTATTTTGTGCAAGGTATTCAGGCGCGCTTCATCAAGCGTGATCCACCACGCGCTTGCAAAGATCAACGTGCCAAGTGGCTTCAGGCCAGATCCAAAGGCCAGAATTGAGTACTCACCATACGTCCAGGTCAACATACACGTAGGTGATTCAAAAAGTCAAAGCAGGCTGATTAAAATTGGGCCTGGAAATTGCTGGTTCCACCATCAAATTAAGCCCACATCCCATGGGTTATTTCTTTTACTCTTTATATTTTCATTTATTTATTTTGTTCTAATTATTTATTTTATTGTTAATTAACTAATCATTAATTTTCCTAATAAAAATCAGAAAACAAAAAAAAACATTATTTTTATCTATTAAATTTAATTTAATTATTTTATTTTGTAAATAAATAATTTAATCAATTTAGTTCTTTTTAATTAGATATAATTTTAACATTTTTTGCAATAAATTAAAATCAATGTAGAATTAGGTTTTTAACAATTTTAATCATTTTTATTTTATTTCCTTAATTATAAAAAAACCAAAAATATTTTCATTTAATTAATTGATTCAATTATTAACTTAATTTAATTTTTCATTTAATTAAAAAAATAACAAAAATGCTTTCTTTCCTAAAAAGGGTCAAAACCCTAAAAATACGCCGATTTAATTTTCTTGCACGCGTATTATTTTTGATCCATATTTCAATAATGTAATTGCTTCGGGAATGTAATAGTTTTTTAAATTAGGACTTTATTTATTTATCGCTTTTATTTACATTCCGCAATTTAGATTAAAGGGTTTGTTTTTGGCGATGTAAATACCCGACGCCTTGTAATAGTTTAGATTTAATTTCCGCAATTTAAATTCTACAACTATTAACTGTTAGATATTTGATAAATAGGGAATGCATGACAAGATCAAATCTTTAACCTAAAATCAACATAGCTCACCCATGACATGTATAAAGATAAATAACTGAAAAATAACACACTTGCACATGCCACTCCTAGGGTACACCTCACTTGGTTACCTCGAACGTGGTCATTGAGTATAGGAAGTTTTAGAGGTCACCCTCTTGTCCAAAGATCATAGTTGCCTCGAAACGGTTGCCTCAGAAAAATGATCTAGGATATTAGGGTTACCGCTAAGGCGTCCTAACGTTGCTTTAGTGACCACACGTCCCTTAATCAAATTGACTCGAAAACTCCAACGACGGTGCTACCTACTCCTCAATAGTGGGATAGCACTGTCTAAAGGACATTTGTACAGTTTAATTCCTTTTTGAGTAGGTAGATGGTTCTTAAGTACTTGCTCCTTTTAAAATAAAACAAAACTTTTCGCACCTACACTCTCTTTAAAACAAAAACTCTTTTCAAACCCACAATCACAAAGAAAAGCAAACTTTTGAAAACACAATGAGCAAGTACCTAAGAGCCCGTGGATAACCACGAATAGAAAGGGTGCTAACACCTTCCCTTTCTATAACCTACCTCCCGAACCCGAGAAATATCTCAAAAAGGAATTTTTCTGTGCTTTTGTCCTTTCCTTGTTGGATAAAATAAAATACGGTGGCGACTCTTGCTTACCGCGACATTTTGCAAAAACAAACGCAAACGCGAACCAACATTCCAAAACAGTCAGTTCTCTTTCCCACCGATCACAACGATGTACCACAATATCTGCATCAAGTCGTGGCATATCTTCATATGACCAGGCAAAGACCTTAACATAATCGTGTAACAACTGAATCAGACACTCCTTGACATTGGGTTCCAGATTGGCACCCACCTTAACTTCTATTTTGTCTTCTTTGGTACCTAGGTTGATTGTGTCCACTAGTTCCTCGTGGGGATGAATGGTCCTCTCTTCTTGTTGTAATAACCTGGCGAGTTCCCCTGGCACTTCACAATCTTCCTCACCTTCGTCTTCGGCTTAGTAGATTATATTTTCAGAATCACAGAAGGCCATAGCAGAACCGTTACCCATGGGATCCCGAGTGGATGTATACCTGCATTGTGAGTGTGCGTGTGTATAAGAGTATAGCTATCTTTGAAAGAAATGAAAATGTAAAAAGAAAAACAATGAGCACAAAGTTTGTATGCAAAAACGTCCATGATTCATTGATGTCATACGGAAATGAGATAATAACCCTTACAAATGGACCATTGTGCCTCGGGTAAGACACAAGGTTTTAAGAGTCTGAATTGTTCTAATATTACAGACCCGAAAAAATGTAAAGACAAATTACTGTGGGATAAAAGTGATCGGGATGAAATCTCTAGCCTCCCAATTGTTGAGCCCTCCATTGACAATTGGGAAAATCCAATCCTCCAGGTTGTAGCTGTCTTCATCATCCTCTACTACATTGAATTTGCGGTTGCTGATCTTCAAGGGTGGTCCTCCGACACGAGTGCAGTGTACAACTTTCTGGGGACCTGAAGTGAAACCCATACCAAATTTGTCAGATTTGTATGGGATATCTGGGATTTGTCCCCAAATAGTGCACCCACCTTCTTCTATCACTTCCCTGGCATCCTTCAAAGATGACATCTTGAGTGGAGGCCTTGTGATCTTGGGGACTTGAGACACAGCCTTGGTTACTGCCACAGTCTGCGATACTTCTTCAAAGTGATGGAATGGAGTTTCAATAAATTCCCCATCTAATTCCACACATCTGAAGGAATTTAGATGGATGACCATATACTCTTCTTCTCCATGAACATTGATGATTTTCCCTTGAATTGGATATTTCAGCATTTGATGCAACGTCGAGGTAACGATACCAGCATTGTGAATCCACTGTCGGCCTAATAAGCAGGAGTATGAAGGGCGAATATCCATTACATAAAAAGTTGAATCAAATGTTTGGGTTCCAACTTTTATGGGGATGTCCACTTCCCCATGCACCATCCTTTTTGAGCCGTCAAAAGCCCTCACTACTATGTTGCTCGGTTTCAATGTCAATCCTTCATAGTCAAGCCTATCAAGAGCCTTTTTAGGCAAAACATTCAGAGACAAACCGAGGTCCACCAAAACATGAGCCAAGGTCGTGCCCATGCATTCGGTTGAGACATGTAATGCCTCATTATGCTTCCTCCCCCTTGGCGTTAAATCAGCATCTGAAAAACCTAAGCCATTATCTGCGGTCAAGCTGGCTACGCAGTCTTGGAACTGATCGGGAGGTGTTTCTTGGGGTACATGGGTAGTTTTCAGGAACTTTACCAAGGCCTTTGCATGAACCTCAGAACATAATAATAAAGCCAGCGTAGAAATTTTTGATGGAGTTTGCCTCAGTTGCTCGACTACGTTGTAGTCGCTTCTTTTTATGATCTTTAGAATTTCCTCCATCTATTTCCGGGAGGTCTCAAGGATAGCCACTGATTGTTCCTTCGTCCGGAAAGGCTCAACCAGAATATCTTTACCTCGAGTATCGGTTGACTCGGCAGCAGGAATGTCTGTAGGGGTAATAACAGTGATTGTAACAGTTTTGTCAACAAGAGTATTATCATAGATGATTGCAGGACTAGGAATATCTTTTGGAGGAGCAACATCAACAAGAATGATTACGGGTCCAGAAATAGCTTTGGGAGGAGCAATTTCTGGAGATAAAACCCTTCCACTGCGGGATATCTTACTAGTCCCTACGATATTACTGACATCAGGGTCATCTTTCTCAGAAATTGAATCTTCAGCAGCTGGCCAATCTTGCTTGATACTGTGGTAGTAGACATCCCCTCCATGATTCCATGGTACAGTTTTGTCTTAAGAATACACGATTGGTCCAGGCATTATAATTATCAACGAAGCTATTTTTGGAACTGATGTAATTCTAACAGGTCTTTTGGTGGAGACCCTGGAAGAATTATCGGAAATGGTCACAATGGAAACATCATTATAAGAAACAGTTGGAATAGAAGTCTTTTCGAACAAAATCTCCTTGTTATCTATTAGGCACTGAAAGTCTGCTTTCAACAAGGGACAGTTGGTTGGTGAGGATAAACATAAATGATAGCTTTTATCACAGCCTGGGAAAACACCGGCATTCAACAAATTCTCTTTGATAGTCAGGAGTGGCGTCACAAGTTCATCAACTGAAGTAACAAACATATCTTCCTCAACGACATTGACATCACGGTCGTGTTTGGGCATAGGAGCAGTAATGACATTGGGCTTTTCTGGCGCGTCGAATTCAAGCTCTTTAGCTTCAAGCAGGTCTTGTACTTTGTTCTTCAGAGCCCAACAGTTGTTAGTGTCATGGCTGGGACTCTCAGAATTATATGCACAACGGGGATTAGGATGATAGTGAGGAGAGGTTATGTTAGGATTCTTTGGAGCTTCTTTCAAAGTCACTAGGTTGGACCTTAACAAATGTGGTAATACTTGAGATAATGTCATATTAATTTGGGTGAATTGTCTGACTGGTCTTTCCATTCTTGGCTGGTTGCTTCTTTGTTGAGCAGGCTCTGGTTTAGGAA
Source organism: Vicia faba (assembly GCA_948472305.1). NCBI lineage: Eukaryota > Viridiplantae > Streptophyta > Magnoliopsida > Fabales > Fabaceae > Vicia > Vicia faba. Next base: position 1,258,125,787 of record OX451736.1, on the reverse strand, counting down.
TCATGACAACCCCCACCATTGGACGGCGTTCAGCCCTATCTTGATTTCTCTAGGGGTATACAACAACCACTTCCTTCTTTCCGATGAATGGTTTCCTTACAACAGTAGAGGATGCATCTTTTTGAATTTTCCCATTCTTTATCCCGACTTCTACCCTTTATTCGGTCAATATCAATTCAGTAAATCCTGCTGAAGAGCTCCCAATTAAGTGATTAAAGAAGGGACCAAACAAGGTGCCCAAAAACATGTCTACCAACTCTCTTTCATATAGAGGAGGTTGGACTCTTCCTGCTAAGTCCCTCCAATTTTGCGCATAGTCCTTAAAGCCTTCACTTGAAACCATGGCCATACTCTGGAGTTGAGTACGGGTGGGTGCAAAATCAGCGTTATATTGGTATAGTTTGTAAAAGGAAGCGGCCAGATCTTCCCAGTTATGAACATTGGCTCTTTCTAGCTGATAAAACCAATCAAGTTGAGTTCCAGACAGACTGTTTTGGAAGAAGTGTACCCATAAATCCTTGTTAGCGGCATGGGGCTGGATTTTCCTCACATAGGACCGGAGATGCATTTTGGGACATGAAACTCCATCGTATTTGGAGAACAGTGGTGCTTTGAATTTTAGAGGGATGATAATCCCAAATACTAGACCCAACTCCTCAAAGTCCAATCCATGCACCTTTTGGATTTCCATTGCACTTAATCGTTCTTCTAGATGCTTATACTTGTCGTCGACTGGAGGATATTGTTCTTCAGAATAGTCTTCTTCTTCCTCTTCCTCTTCTGAATCTGGCTGGACAACTGCCTCTTTGCCTTTCCCATCTTGATTGTCTTTCTCACCAGATGACGTTGCAAAGTCCAGGGTCCTTCTTGCTTGCCCTTGGAATCTTCTTCCCATGTTTAGAACTCTGGTTATCTTCTTTGTTTTCTTTTTCTTCTCTTCAACCAACAAGGTCTTCAACTCTTCTTATCCTTTGGCTAGAGTTAAGAACATCTGTTCAAACTGAGCATTTTGAGCTTGGAGGTCCTTCACCGTTTGCTCGAGATCCATCTTACTGAAATAAACAGTAGAAAGATGAGGAGACTTGTTGCAAGAAACCTGCTTATGTTATGATGAATGGTAAATGCATATGCAATAATTTCAAGGATTTTAAAGATTCAAATTTGTTTTAGACAAAAAGGAAACACACGTTATATTAATAAATTAAAGCTTGAGTACATCAATTCCTTTTTTGGAAAACAATACAAAAACTTTAAGATAAAAAGGTTGTACGCATCCTCTTTGGTGCAATGTAGGCATTCAGGTTCCTCTCCTCATGAAGTTGCTTAATGAGTTCCAAAACCTTCTTCTCGCTAGCGTAGAATTGGGATTCGAACGTGTCTCGCTCCCCCTTGAGTTGTATCCAATATATTTGTAAGTCTTCAAGAGAGGCGGGCATGTCAGGATGTAGGATAGTGTATGGCATATCTCCTTCCATAACAGGCTCAATGATTACCGGGATAATGGAGGGATAAGGCATCATAAGACTTTGAGCACGAGTTCGTACCCATTTGAGGCAAGGCTCAAGAGGGATGGAATTCTTGTGCCCCAATGTCTTGATATCTACCTTGTTCAACATCCTCCAAGCTCGGATAAATCTCTGATGAAGACCTTGATCGTCGTTCTCGTAGTCAAATACCAAACCTTGAATCAGCGTCTCATGCGGGTCATCCCTTCAGGCGTAACCAAATTGTCTTAAGGCTAAGCAGGGGTTATAGGTGATGCCTCCTCTAATGCCAAGTAAATGGACATTAGGGAACTTTCCACAATGATCGACAATAGTAACATTCTCTATGGATCAGGAACACCAATGAATGTCTGAATGTTTGAGTGTAATCAACCTTTGTGACCACCTTGAACCTTGCTCTTTCTTCAATACAGATTGGGGAAGATGCGAAATAAACTATCTTTCCAAGAGAGGAGTGTAACATATAAGGACACCTATTTTCTTCATAGTGCAAGTGTGAAAAGAATGTAGAATGTCCCCTAGCAAAGTAGGCACCAGGTTACGAGATATGAAGATTTTGACGGTGTTTACATCTATGAGTTGGTCAGGATTTGGGAACAAAACCATCCCATAGATGAGGAGAGCCACAATTTCCTCAATAGCTTGCAAATGCAAAGAGTCCCAACAGTTTCGGGCTTTCTCAAACAAGAACTTTGCTAGGAAGCCTTTGACACCACTCCTTGTTTCCCAATTAGTTGTGACATCAGATGACTGCAAGTGTAGAGCTTGAGCAATCTCTTCTAGATTTAGGTCTTTTTTCGTATCGTTGAAAGGTAGTTGATTGATAATGGGAATACTCAAGAGTTGGGAGAATTCTTCCAAAGTTGGTACAAGTTGATAATCAGGAAATGTGAAGCAATGGTGTAAAGGATCAAAGAACTGAAAGAGCACTTTCATCATGTCTTCATCAGTGTCGGAGGTGACCAAGTTGAGTAGGCGACCATGTCTCTCGGTGAATGGAGAATTTTCTGGAATCCTTGAAGCTAGCTTCTTAAGTTGTGGAGGGATCCTTACAAGATTGACTTGAATAGTTTTCCTGCGAATAGAATCCATGTCCTACAAAACAAGAACAAAGATAAATCCCAAGATCCTTGAAATGGTTAGTGAATGAGTATGATGTTATGATGTTCATGATGTTATGTACAAGTATGTATACACAAACAAAACAAACAAGTCCTTAGGTTTAGGCTTGCATGGAGTCTCATAGGTAAGTACCCTCTTGAAGTTTAGTTGGCTCAAACTTGTCCTAGTAATAGTAACCGGGTTCTAAGGAGCTCAATATCACTGGTTTGTTTCCTTGAGCATTGGCTTAGCACAAGCCTCTTTAATGATGACCGAAATATCTCAAGAACCAAACCTCAATGAGTGTAGTATCGAGTATCTACCAACTTTGGACTCCACCAAAGCCGGTTATCTCACTACATCCTAAAGTCCAAGTTGGTCAAGTAAAGGTTCTAAAAGTTCATTAGTGCTTCATGACATCACTCAGCGGCCCCGTATTCTCCTTGATTAAATCAAGGGCTACCGATACCCACAAATATGTTGCACTAACATAGCTATTGCTTAGACCATGTCAGTATACCCCGCACAGTTTCCACAATGTATTGCTACTTACCTATAAGGTATCCCAAATCCGGGTAGAGGATTCAAACCCAAACAAAGAACCATGATGTAAAGCATACAAGTCAAAAAATGAAAGCAAGTAAATGTGATCTAACCCTAAGGTAACCCCACTATTAGAATTCTCCCCAGCAGAGTTGCAAATTATGTGATACAGTGGGAGAACTGACTTGAAGGTTTTGCGTTTGATCGCAAATATTGCGGTTAGCAAGAGTCGTCACCGACTTTTCTTTTATCGAAAAGGAAAGGTAAAAAAGCACAGGAAATACCTTTGAGATTATTTCTTGAGTTCAGGGGGTAGATTATGAAAACGGAAGGTATTAGCACCCTTTTCATCCATGGTTTTCCGTGGGCTCTTAGTTACTTGCTAGATCACTTACTTTTGTTTGAAATTGTGCTTTGTGTGGTTTTTTGAAAGTATTTTGTAAAGAGGCCATTGTTTAGGTAATCATTTAATGATTCTCGTTCGTAAGAATGTATACAAAGATGTTTGACCTTTTGAAAATGATTTCAAATTTGTAAGAGGTTTTGAAAGTGTGGGTGTTTGTTTTGAAAATAGCAAGGATGTTTTGAAATTAAACAAGTAATTAGGAGCATTCTACCTACTCAAAAGTCTTTCTTGTTCATTTTCTTTTCCTTTGACATTGTTATCTTACCATTGAATTGGTAAGTAACCCTATCTTTGGATGTAAAGGGGACGGGCGTGGGTCATCGTATAACCATGATTAGCAATGTTTCAAGGTATCTTAGCATTCTCGCTTAGGGACCAAGATCATTTGAAAGGAAACTTAGATAGTGTCATCGAGGGACCATGATCTTGTATTTGTTTGTTTTTTCTAAGGTACCTCACATGCGTAATATGGCCATTTTGTAAAGGCAACCAAGTGTATTTACCCTAGGGGTCTTTGTGTGCAAGTGTATTATTTTCATGCTTGATTTTGTCTTGAATTAGGGTTTTCTAAGCATTGGTTTTAGTCTTTCCATACAAACCCTAATTACTAGCATTTGTATATAAAGTGATAAATTGCGGAATTTAAAGTTACTACGCTATTACAATATTTAAGGGAGGGGGGTGTACAAATTATAAATGGGGATTGCAAGAATATAAACCTAATTAATCTATTACAACCAAATTGAATTTGTACAAGAAATTAAATGGAAATAATGTACAAAATGAATAAATATGCAAGAATGCAAATATAAATAAAATGGATATTTTTGTTTGGATTTTTTAGGAAAAGTGAATTTGTTTTAACCTAATTAATTAAAAGAAAATAATTAATTAAAATAATAAAAGTAAACCTAACTTAATAAGAAAAGATTTTAAATAAAACCCTAAGTCTATTAATTGATTAAAAGGAAATTAAGTTTAAGAAAAGTATTTTTGTATTTTTGTCTTGAAAATAATTTATAGTATTATAAAATATTTTTGGCCTTTTTTATATTAAAATAATATATTTTAATTGGTGTAAAATAAAATAAATAATATCCTAGTTTTATTTAAATTTACAAGAATAATTAGTAAAATAAATAAAGTGTGGTTAAATAAAATATTTTTTGTGAGAAAAATAAATAAACTAAGTTAAAATATAAATCTACTATTTTTTTGTATTTTTTATGATTTTTTTAGTATTAGAAAAATAATTAAGAAAACAAATAAAAAGAAAATAAGAAAATAAAATAAAATTGGGCCAGGGGCGTGTAAATGAAACATGGGGGTTAGAAAGCAAAAACAAAAACAGCAAAGGCCCAAGGACGCCCAACGCCTGTATAAAAAAGAAGTCAGAATTGCAAAATATATGAAAAAAACCAAAAGGGTACCAGTGGGGCTCGAACCCAGGTCCCAAAGGTTACAGGCGCACGCTTCTACTACTGGGGTGGCTATACATCCGTTAACATTTGCAAAACAATAAATATATGATACAAAACGCACCCTGATTTACTCTTCATCTTCAACCTCCAGTCAGACCAACTGTAACTTGTTCATTTCTCAACAAAAATGAAAACTGTAAACATGAAACTTGTACCAAATTTGCTCACGGTTTCAGAAATGTAAAGTATTAAAACTATAGATCAAAGATATGCATGAATTTCAGTGGCCCTAATCTGAACCCTAAAAATCTCAGAAAATTTAATCTTAAAATTCTCTAAGCTCAGGCAAAATTAATTGAAAATATGGACATCATTAGCTTTAGGGCAATGGTATCTACATGTTTCATTCACAAATAAATCATTGATGATGCCTGTATGAAAAGTTCCAAAGTTAGAAAGCTTATCTTGCAAGAGGGTATCAGGTTTGAAGTTTGAGCAACTTTCAGTGAGTTCCAATGGTTGGGTTAGCTTCCTCAAGTTCCCAGGAAGCTAATGGAATGCTTAGCTTAAGCTGAAAGTACCTGAGGAGTTTTGGAGAAGTCCAAGTGCAAAGCTCTGTTTTTGAAAATATAGGATGGTATTAATAGTGTTACAGTTCTGTAACATGGTGTGGGATCAGTTCTAAATGATGTTTAGAAGCTTTAGGAACCAAAAGGCTTGAAAACGCACGAGGGAGTTATGAGTTTCAAGTTTTTGATCAGTTTATGTGAAAATGGAGGCATGAGATGTGATTCTGAGCTCTAGGTGTTTTCAGGGCTTAAGCCTTTGTGTCTTTGATGCAAATAGTTTGTGTACTTATAAGCAAAATGATTGGAGTGCATTGGCAAGTCATAAGTACAAGTTACAAGCTTTTGGCTAGGTTACTTGATTTTTAAGAAAAGAGGGAAACCAAGTTTCAATGTGTAGTACAAGCATGGGCTGAGTGATTGTAAGTGTCTAAACCATTTCTTATGAGTTATAGGACTTGTATGATCAGAATAGAACAAGTGCAAGGCTCAAGAACAAGTTTTGTGCAAAAAAGCACTTTATCAAAATGGCAATGTACACTTTCTTCCAAAAATGGATATAAAGCATGTCCATGCATTTAATGCTTGAAATGAGACCTTTAACAGCTGTTAAAGCCATTAATTATGGAGTGCCTCACAATTTTGAGGCCTGCAAAGTAGATTTTATGCAGCATAGTTTGAATTTTGAATTTTGTTCATCACAAAATGCCTTGTAATTCAAGTGATAAAACCCTAACTTCATCTCTTCGATTCTCCCTACTCAAAAATGATCTCAAGGAGTTCTTAGACATTTTGGAAAGCTTGCAATATTCTCTACAACCCATATTTGAATTGATTTTTAATATTCCCCTTGGAACTATATGAAAAAGTACCATGAAGTTGGGTCAAAATCCTGACCAGATTAGGGCAAAAATTCACTAAGTATTTTGTTTCATGACCACATGTTCTTAAAATTATAACTTGAGATCCAAACACTTTTGGACGAAGTTGTGTGAAGAAAAGTTGTAGATTTCATGGATATCTACAACTTTCATGTTGGAAGTTTCTCTTGAATCATCTTGCATCATGGTGAAAAATATGTTCAAAGTTGTGAAAAAACATGAAATTTTCAACACTTAGAAAAATTTCTAAGTTTGAAAATTTTGACTTTTCAAAATGAAATCTTGACTTTTTGATTTCTTGATGAGTAATTTTAATATTTTTAAATTCTTTTATGAATTGTGATCTTTGACATTTGAATTTGATCAAAAAGTCAAAGTTTGACTTTTCAGTATACAATTGACTTTTGATCAGTTGACTGAAAATTCATCTGTCAATCCATTGGACTTGAGCAATGTTTTGATCCATGTCATTAGGTAAAAATGATGCAATTGTAATCTTTAGATCATTCCTTAAACCAATTGATCATTTGCTAGGTCAAAAATCAAAAATTTCTCTTTCCCAGTTAAAACCCTAATTTTGACCATTTTTCCCTTTTGAAGATTTGATCAAATTTCTTGGGGAATTATGGTCCAAACTTGATCAAATGATACATATGATTCTAAAATGTTTATGTGGATAAAAAATTATGAAGTTTGACTTTAAATTGGCCATGGTTGAATTTTCCCCCAATACAACAGGTTTTTAAGTCAACTGCTAAATTGACTGAGCAAAAGTGTGATCCAAGGCTTGAAACTTGACATGAGTAATCTTGGGGGTCTATAATGATCCATGAAAGTAATATGAAGAATTTAAAGTTCAAATATCCTTGTGCAATATCAAACCCTAATTTTGGTCATCAATACTTAAGGAGGTGTCTTGAGCTGATCAACCCTAGTGCAGTCTTTGAGCCAAAGGAGATCTTGTGAGCAAAATCTTGATAAGTGAGAGGGCAAATTTTGGGGTACAACACCTACCATTTTTATCTATTTTACTAATATTTATTTTGATTTATTTCAAATAAATACAAATTAAATTGTATAAAATAAATGGAGATGGGCTTTAGCATTTGGGCTGATGATTTTGTCTTGCCTAGAAGCCCATAATTTCGTGCAAATGTGTCGAGATACATCCAACTCCCAACATGGCATGAAAACATAAAAATGGTAATTTTTCAAAATGACATTGATGGCTTTAAACCATGGCTTAATGCCTTGATTTCATTCCTTCTTACCTTGTCTCCTCTATCTCCTCTATATATACAACACACTTGCAAGTCAAATAGACGCAACATATAGGCTGAAAGAGCTTCACAAAAATTTCAAAAATTTGAACCAAAGTGGTCAAAACTGAAATACAATTTGTAGGTGCCCGAAGTAAAAAAAAAGGACTCAAACATCTTCCTGAGGCTTACAGGAACTCAACCCAACCCTCGAGCAAGCTTGCAACGTCCCCGGTCAAGCAAATTGAATCTCACTGTTTGGTAAAACTCTCGAATCTCAAAATCTCATTACAGGTTGTCTAAATCCATACTAAGCATATGTTTATCTTATTAATGATGTTTGCTTGCATTCTAACGTATTATCTGAGCATCTAGGACCTTGAATCTCATTTGTCCATGGTTAGGGTTTGGACCTCCGAATTGGGTTTTTTCGAAATAGCCAAAATTAGCACAAATCAAGGATATCATCATGTTTAAGAGGTCAAGGCCAACCGATCCATGGCATTACATTTAATTTATGTTGCATATTGTGGATTTTGTAGAATGCATGTGCTATAGTGACAAACAAAAACTGCCACTATAGATCTTAATATCTAAGACGACAGAGCAAGGAAGAAGACATGGTGTGGCAGCTTCCCATTGGGCCATTCAAACAACGCACACTTTTTTTTTAATTTTCAGATATTTATGTTTTTTTGTATATTATATTATTATTATTTGATTTTATGTAATGGATGTGAGAACAACTCAGCTGACAAAGCGCGTTTGTGTGAAGGGAGAGGACCTGAATTCGAATCCCAGGTCCAACATTTTGTTTTCTAACAATTGTTCAATACAGATCCAATGTGCGTGGGCTATGCAGGTTCATCAGATGCCCCAAATCATGACCACCAGATGTACACCTGATCAAATCCAACGCTCCCAGTGGCTAGGGACCATGGTATACCCTAGAGTGCATTCCCCACCAGATTGAACGTAGGATTCTGGGCTGCCTCTTATTGGGCCTAAGAAAAATTTCAGATGTATACCCCATATTTGCTTCATAACACCTTGGCCCATTTGAATTTTGTTTTATTTTTATTCTTTTAATTTGTTTGTTTTATTTAATCAGCAAGTTTTTTTTAATCAAATAAAAAATCAACAAAACTTAGGATTATTATTTTTAATTAAATAATTAATTTCTGAAATTAATTAATTAATTAACTTTAACATTTTTTTAAAATAAAATAAGTTAGAAATTAGGGTTTAATTTATGTTTAAATTATTTTCTCAAATAAAAATACAAAAATATTTGAATTATGCTTTAAATTCATTTAGCAATTATCTTTTTTTAAATTAAAATTAGATTTAAAGTAGTTTAATTATTTTCTTAAAATAAACAAAAACCAAAAAGATTTTCTTATTTTACTTAGCAATTTTTTAGGGTTTTAGACGTTATTTTAAATTCGCACGCATTATCTTGTTCTCGCATTTTTGTATAATAATGTACCTGCTGAAAGTATGTAATAGATTAAACTAGGGCTTTACTACTTTCCTTTATTTTCTTTCCCCCATTTGGACATGTAAATACCCCCTCCCTAAAACATTGTAATAGCGTAGGATTTACAATTCCCGCACTCTAAATTTCTACAAGATATTAATTGTTAGTAACTAGGCTTGTATGAAAAGACTGAAAACAAAATGTTAGCAAACTTAATAACAAAGATAAATGAATTGAATTGAATCATTTGCACATGCACACCTCTAGTGTACCCCACTTTGGTTGCCTTCAGAAAAATAGTCACAATTCTCGAAACGTGAGAAGTTTTAGTGAGTATCCTCTAGTTTAAAGATCACTAGTCCCTAGATGACCCTCTCAATGTTGCCTCGGTTAAAAGTGATCTCAGAACTTTAGGGTGGTTACTAAAGCTTCTTGCCAAGTTGCCTTCGTGACTGTAACGTCCCTTCGATTGTCCCTCAAACATCCAACGATAGGGCTACCTACTCATTAATAGTAGGATAACACTGTCTAAAGGATAGGAGGAAAAGAACGAACCTTTTCGAGTATAAGTAGATAGTTTTTAGATGCTATGCTCAAAACAAACTTTTTACACTTACACATTTAAAAAAAACATTTGCTTTATCAACACTCTTGAGGACCGATACACGAGTTATCATAAAGCAAATCGCCGAACTAAGACATTTTCAAAACACACAAAGCACAAAAAAAATTTAAAACATGAGCTAGCATATAAGAGCCCTTAGAAAACTACAGATGGAAAGGGTGCTAACACCTTCCCTTTCCATAATCTACCCCCCTTACTCAGAAAATTCTCGAAAAGGTATTTTTTTGTTCTTTTCACCCTTTCCTTAATTTGGATAAAAGAAAATTCGATGGTGACTCTTGCTTACCGTAACATTTGCGAATACAAACACAAAACCAGTATAACAATCGGTTCTGCCACCATATCAAAAAACTGAAGACTCTGCTGGGGATATTGTAAAAAAGTTGGGTTACCTTAGAGTTAGTTCATTTTAAAATTGTTTTAAATTACTTGCTTTGTATGCTTTATCCTTGGAGGGTTTGTTTGGGTTATTACTATAGATCCTACACCCGGATCTGAGGCACCTTTTAGGTAATTAGCAATAGATCGTGGGGGCTGTGTGGGGTATACTGACACGTTTGAAGCGATAGCTACATTGATGTGACACTTTGGTTGGTATCGGTAACCCTTGAGTAGTCAAGGAGAATACGAGGCCGCTACATGGTGTCATGAAGCATCAACTGACCTTAGAACCTTTAATTGAACAACTTGGCCATTAAGAAGTAGTGGGATAGCCGTCTTTGGTGTAGTCCTAAGTCGGTTGATACTCGATACTAAACTCATTGAGATTTAACTCTCGAGTTTTATTTGGTGGCAAGCCAGTTGTCGATCGGAACGAAACTTTTGGGAAAAATCAATGATATTGAGATCCCTTAGAACTCGGTTACTATTAATAGGACATGTTGATCCCACTAAACTTCAAGAGGGTACTTACCTATGGAACTCATGCAATCCTGAACATAAGGCTATTTATGTGACTTGCTTGCTTTCATCATCTAACAAAATTGAACTCATTGCAGGGCTTGGTGGTACTCCTTGCCGGTTTGTTTATATCCATTATCTAATAACATGGATTTCTTGCAGGATTTACTTGCTTACGCCACCTTACATTTTTGTTTAACGCATAACATACACAACATAACATCATACCATAGTGTGATACGGTGGCAGAACCGACTGTTAATACTGGTTTGCGTTTTTTGTTCGCAAATGTCGCGGTAAGCAAGAGTCACCATCGACTTTTATTTTATCCAATCGGGAAAAGGAAAAAGAACAGAAAAAACCTTTTTCGAGATGTTTCTGAGAACGGGGGGTCGATTATAAAAAGGGAAGGTGTTAGCACCCTTTTTATTCGTGGTTTTCCACGGGCTCTTAGGTACTTGCTCATTTTGAAATTACTTTTCTCTGTTTGTGTGTGTTTGTTTTGAAAAGTTTCGTTTTACTTCGTTTTAACCCTTAGTGAAGTCCGTATGTTTTTCTTCCTTCAAAGTGGGCCTGATTTCCCCAGTGAATGTTTTGACAATTTGGTTTCCATTTTCCTTATTCACAATCAGTATCGAAATCCCCAGTAGGAGTACGGACTGTGAAACATTTGTTTTCCCCATGGAAGTCTGTGTGTTATTCCCTGGGAAGGTTATCCCAGAGCATCTCTTGTTGGAATGAGTACTCATGATGAAAAGTTTTCAATCCTAAGTTTTTTTTTCTTCTCCAGGGAAGTGGGTTTGAATTCCTCAGTGAGGTTTGGTTGTCTCGGCGTCAATCTGCTTTATTTGAGACTAGTTTTGCAATCTCCAGTAGGTACGTTGTTTTTGGAAAACTGCTTCTCCGATGAAACTGGAATAAGGTTGTTCTATCCCGGTATCTTTTTGATTTAGATACATCCAGATTATGTTTATCCTCAGTGTAAGTTAGGACAGACAATAGGTTTGGTTTCCGCAGTTGCTTTTACCTTTCTTGGATTGATCTTTCTGGTTGAAGTTTAGCCCAATGTTGTTAGTACCTGAGGCAGTTTTATTTGTTTGTTCGATTATGTATCCTTTTACCAGCATATGCACGATATCACTCATACATTCATACATGCATCATGCATTGTTACAAATCATTTTTTATTGACATTGTGTTCAAACCTTCCTGCAGCGCTCCTTGCTTAGTTGGATTTGGTTTTCCCTCTTGAGTTTATTTCTCAAAGGATGTATCTTCTTTGGTCGTCTTGCTCCAGTTTGTTTCTAATTGGATTCGTGGTTGCATGACAATATTATTTACTCTGGATTTCTGAGGACTTTGAGCTTTGATTTGTGCATTTATTTTGCACGAGAAGACTTTATCTCTTCAGCAGGAATAATGTGGCATTTCCCCAGGAAGTCATATCTCATTTCCCCAGGAATTCATATCTCATTTCCCCAGGAAGTCATATCTCATTTCCCCAGGAAGTCATATCTATTTCCCCAGGAAGCCACATTTATATCCCCATAAAGTCGTTTCTTTTTGCAATCCTCCATGATAACAAGCAACAGGTATCTTTGTTTGAGCAACTCGTGCTTCCATGTACAAGTCGACGTAACTTTTTTGCTATTTCCTCTATGAGTGGTTAGCTTGCAGTCCGTCGTCAGTTTACGCCAGTGGATGACAAGACTTTCAAATTCACATAAATTGCTCGTTGTGAAATCTTTGCAAGTGGAAGTCTCTTTATTTGAGACAGCTTACATATTACCCATTCCAGGCGGAATTCCTTGGTTAAGGAATAAGTTGAGACCCGTTCTAGGTGAGACACCAGAAGTTTGGGGAACATATGATATTTTCAAAATCTACCTTCAGTGAACGTTGGTAGTGCATCGGCAGTGAACGTCGGTGTTTCTTATCTTTTTGCTATCATCAGTAAACGATGGTGGTTCCTCGTCAGTGAACGGCGATGGTATGATATTTTCAAAATCTACCTTCAGTGAACGTTGGTAGTGCATCGGCAGTGAACGTTGGTGTTTCTTATCTTTTTGCTATCATCAGTGAACGGTGGTGGTTCCTCGTCAGTGAACGGCGATGGTATGATATTTTCAAAATCTACCTTCAGTGAACGTTGGTAGTGCATCGGTAGTGAACGTCGGTGTTTCTTATCTTTTTGCTATCATCAGTGAACGGTGGTAGTTCCTCGTCAGTGAACGGCAATGGTATGATATTTTCAAAATCTACCTTCAGTGAACGTTGGTAGTGCATAGATAGTGAACGTCGGTGTTTCTTATCTTTTTGCTATCATCATAGAATGGTGGTAGTTCCTCATCAGTGAACGACGATTGTATTATATTTTCAAAATATACCTTCAGTGAACGTTGGTAGTGCATCAGCAGTGAACGTCAGTGTTTCTTATCTTTTTTCTATCATCAATGAACGGTGGTAGTTCCTCGTCAGTGAACGGCGATGGTATGATATTTTCAAAATCTACCTTCAGTGAATGTTGGTAGTGCATCGGCAGTGAACGTCGGTGTTTCTTATCTTTTTACTATCATCAGTGAACGGTGGTGGTTCCTCGTCAGTGAACGGTGATGGTATGATATTTTCAAAATCTACCTTCAGTGAACGTTGGTAGTGCATCAGCAGTGAACGTCGGTGTTTCTTATCTTTTTGCTATCATCAGTGAACGGTGGTGGTTCCTCGTCAGTGAATGACGATGGTATGATATTTTCAAAATCTACCTTCAGTGAACGTTGGTAGTGCATCGACAGTGAACGTCGGTGTTTCTTATCTTTTTGTCCATCCTCGATGAAATTATTGATTCTCACCTCCAGCAATATCTTCATGATATTTTATGGGTATCTTTGAGAAAATAGCAAGCGGCAGTCTCTTCATGGACAACTTGTATGTTATCAACACTTTTAAAAACAGCAAGCGGCAGTCTCTTCATGGACAACTTGTATGTTATCAACACTTCTCAAAACAGCAAGTGGCAGCTCTTCATGAGCAGCTTGTACGGAAAACGACAAGTGGCCGTCTCTTCATGAGCAGCTTGTACGGAAAACGATAAGTGGCGGTCTCTTCATGAGCAGCTTGTACGGAAAACGACAAGTGGCGGTCTCTTTAGGAGCAGCTTGTACGGAAAACGGAAAGTGGCGGTCTCTTCATGAGCAGCTTGTACGTTAGTTTTTTGGAAGACAGCAAGTGGCAGCTTATCTATTTGAGCAACTTGTGTGTTATTGTTCCCTTGAAGACAACAAGCGGCAGTCTCTTCATGAGCAACTTGTGTGTTATTGTTCTCTTGAAAAACAGTAAGTGGCAGTCCTTTCATGGGTAGCTTGTACGTTTTTTTTCTTTTGAAAATGGCAAGTGGCGGTCTCTTCATGAGCAGCTTGTACAGAAAACGGCAAGTGGCAGCTTCTTCATGAGCAGCTTGTACGTTAGTATTTTTGGAAGACAACAAGTGGCAGCTTATCTATTTGAGCAACTTGTGTGTTATTATTCCCTTGAAGACAGCAAGTGGCAACTTATCTATTTGAGCAACTTGTGTGTTATTGTTCCCTTGAAAACGGCAAGTGGCAGCTTCTTTATGAGCAGCTTGTGGGTTTTTGGCAACAAGTGGCGGACTCTTCATGAGCAGCTTGTGTGCTTTAATATTCTTTGAAGACAGCAAGTGGCATCTTCTTTATTTAAGCAGCTTGTATGTCATAGCACTTTTTTTGAAGACAGCAAGTGGCAGCTCCTTTATTTGAGCAGCTTGTGTATCCCCAACAATAATGTCCACTCAGCAAACGGCATCCCTTTCGGAAAAGTCCCGTGGGGAAGTTTGTTATTTTATCCTTTTCAAGCGATATCTTGGTTAAAGAAGAAATGTGTTACCGTTCTTGGTAAAATTCAGAAATCAGAGATGTTTATCTCCAGCCACAGTGCTGATGTCAATCATTTTGTTTTCCAGCCACGGTGCTGATGTCAATCATTTTGTTTTCCAGCCACGGTGCTGATGTCAATCATTTTGTTTTCCAGCCACAGTGCTGATGTAAATCATTTTGTTTTCCAGCCACGGTGCTGATGTCAATCATTTTGTTTTCCAGCCACAGTGCTGATGTAAATCATTTTGTTTTCCAGCCACAGTGCTGATGTAAATCATTTCTTTTCCAGTCACAGTACTGATGTAAATCATTACCTTTTCCAGTCTCAATACTGATGTAAATCATTCAAGAGTCTCTCATTTGAAGTCTATGACTCTGTTTCCCCAGCGGAGTTACAACCTCTTCCTCTGTGGGATTATTGTATAATGTGCTTGGTTTCTCCAACATAGTCTGTCTCATATGGCGTCATTCCCCATAAAATTCAGAGCATTACATTCGTATCATATCATGAACATAATCGCGGTATCTTAAGGCCAAAAATTGTGTATTCTATATTTAAGTCCCTTCAGTCTCGTCGAAATGAAGATCCCAATCTTCATATCTCCAGATAGAAGAAACTTAAATAGGGGCAGCTGTTGTACCCCAATTTTTGACCTAAGATCCCATTTTTATTTTTGCATTTTTAAAGATAAGTCAAGGTCACGGAATACAATCGGTTTTAATCTCTCACCTTCAAGCATTGACTATGCGAAGATTGTCAAGTGTTTTGAACATTTTTAGCCTATGTATCACTAATTTCTAATCCATACAAAGGTGTATGTTCATGTTTTCTTTTGCTTCATGTGCAGAGACAGGTCTGAATCAAGAGCATCAGGTGTCGCGCCTCAATTAAGGGTTTGAGTCTCCCAAGCCAAAAGTACGGTTGATTGTGGATTCTCGAAGACTGATTCATCAAGGCACACCGTTGCACCCTTAATTTCGCCCCTAATTTTTTCAGTCGCACATTCATACCATATTTTGTCATTTGGTCACGATCATTAGTAAATATCTTCATTCATCATATTTTGCATCATTAGTCGTATTTAAGTTGACCAGAAAAGTCAGTTTAAATCAAAGTTTGCATCGTCTTTTAGTTAAAAAAAAATACCTGACATTTCACTTCATGCATTTTTATCTCTTTACTTGTTTCTTGCATTGCTCCAAGTTGTTTATATGTCGATAATAAAAATATTTTGGTTTTATAGACAAACTGTTAAAAGCGATTCAACAATGTACGAAAAATTAGCGAGAAAAATATTTCAAGTTTTCACCTTTTACCGATCATTTTATGAATCTGCATCTCGCATAGATTATGACGGTATGCTCGCTTTATTTTTTCGATACAGTTTGAAGTCTCGTTTTTAACCATAAAACGTCTGTTTAGCCTGGTATTTTCATTATCAGTTTATTCCTATTTTTACTCTTTTTGAATATTTTTTCTTTAATCTTTGTGACATGTAGAGTATTTTAACGTGTTCATTTTATTTTTTCGGATAAATTTTCGTCCGTTTCTTTATTGTTTTCGGTCATTTTAGCTCTTTATTTTTATTCAAAAAAATTATTTTAAATTGAATTAATTTTAATACTTTCAGTTTTTATTCCATTTAAGGGCGTTTTCGTCATAAAAAAAATTAAATACACCTTGCTCTATTTCTATTGGTTGATAACTTAATTTGCGGATTAATGATTTTGAACGGTTCTGATCAATTCTTGAAATCAATTTTCCTCTTCATTGTTCTATTTAAAGGTCTCTTATTTTCTTTGCAAAGGGGGAACAAAAAAAAACAATTACTATCTATTTCCTCTATCCAATCTCTTCTTCCACACACAACACAAAAGCAACACAGTAATATTCTCTCCCCCTTCTCTCTTCCTCACACAATAAAAAGCAAAAAGCCAATCTCCCTTCTCTTTGCGCATAATCCCTAATTACCCTTCATCCTCCATCCGTATGCAAACCCATTCCGCGAATTCAACACAAAAAACACACAAACCCAATCTGCCAGTTACCAATTCCGCAAGCAGTAAACCTTCGCTGTATCCACCACCATTCCACCAGCAACTCCTTACCACCTTCTGCAACCTCCTTCCGTCAGCGTTACTCCCTCTACCTCCACCCTTAATACTCATTGTTTCTCTCCCTTTGTACACCCATTGACACCCAACCTTCATCGATCTATAACCCCTTCATCTTCACCATTCAATTATCATCACCTCCCTCCAAACAGCTTCCACGACCCACCCTCTCCGTGAGCTTACCTCCATCAAACTACCATCCATGAACCTTCGTCGAACTCACCCACCTTCCGTCTACTTCCTCCGGCTTCATCATTAATTCATCTATAGAACCCGTAAAACTTTCATCCTTCCGCCAAAAGTAGCGGCTTACGTCCGCGAGTGTTATGCCACACAATCTCCCACCGTCAATTCTTCTCCAGTCCGCATCAACAACAATCCGCTCAGCTTCTGACTTCAACAAATTTCGACACCGTCCACCACTACTTCCACGGCTGATATCGCAGCTTCCTCACTCTGATGTTTGCCTCGCGTCTTCCGGCTGAAGCCTCCCTCCGTTGTTGCGCATTTCTTCATGCAG
Source organism: Vicia faba (assembly GCA_948472305.1). Lineage (NCBI taxonomy): Eukaryota > Viridiplantae > Streptophyta > Magnoliopsida > Fabales > Fabaceae > Vicia > Vicia faba. The sequence continues at coordinate 1,258,108,575 of OX451736.1, read as the reverse complement.
TAGCACTCTCTTCATTATTGTTCAAACAACAACAACACCTCATTTCCTTTTGGTAAACTCACTTTCCTTTTATTCTTTCTAATTAATATTGTTGAATTGAAATTAATATGGTGTGTTGTTGTTAATATGATTGGATTAATGTTGAAACTCTGTTGAAGATAAATGGCGTTTATACTTGTTTCACTAATTGATGATGATTTTGATTGGTTGTGTTTGATTTTTGAATCGGTTTTTGAGATGTTCAAATGAATTGATAATATTAGAAAAGAAAATTAAAGTGGTGATGTGTTTCTTTTCTTTTAAATGGTAGAGTTTTGAAACAATTGTGTAAAAATGGATGTGATGACATTGTTATTCCTATTTGTTATTAATTTGTGCTAGATATCTGAGCTGAGCTGTTAGTGTTGTTGGTTAAACAATAGCATGTTTATGCTAATGGTTAGTTAATTGTGATGAATTTTTGTTGCTTCCCGGATTTGGTTAGATTGACTTTAGTTCGCTTTGAGCTCAACTTTCCATGTTTTGAATATTGGATTGAATAATAGCATGAGTTTCTTTGGTTTTAGTTCATTTGTGAATTGAAATACTTGAATAATTGATTGTTTGGTTTTTGAATTATTCATATGCATTCATGCAATTTCATTTCGATTTATACTTTGTTATTACCAACACATGTTCTATTTGTTGCAATTTCATTTGATTTTATTTTTATACTTCGTGACTACTAACACATGTTTTAATTGTTGCAATTTCATTTTTATATCTCTTATGTTACTAACAAGTTTGTTTACTGTGAAGGTTTCCGAGAACTGTTTCAAGCGTTCGTTCTCGCATAGCGCATTTATACTTTTTCTTTCTTCCCTTTTTACCTTACTATTTTGATTTAATATTTTGTACTGTAAATATATACTGGTACATAATATTTTTTACTGTATATTTTACTCATTTCATTGGTAAATAAATTCCGTCTATGTAGATATTATTTTCATTGCATTGTGATTTTATTTTTAATTCCAACTAACTTCTGAAAATTGTGCGGACGCACATAAGTTTCCCGTGCTGTTAGATTTTGTCGGTATATCTCTTGTGATGCAGGGATTCTTATCTGACACCGTGAGCTTTATCCACCGCCTTTGCGCTTTATCTGATGTTTGGAGTATTATCTCACATTAGGTTTTTTGATGATGCTGTCGGCTTGTGAATTATTTTCACCTAAGGTTTGATATACTCTTAGCTTATTTATCCGTCTGTGGTTTTAACTCTAAGGGAAAATTTAAATTTGTTGACTTCACGTCATCAAATACATCTCATCTGATCGTGCGAATACCCTTTTTTTTCATTTTTTTATTTGTTTACTACTTTGCTAAACTCAAGATAATTTTCCCAAAAGACTCCATTTTCAAACTCACACCTTTTAAGTCAAAACTTCGACACTAGGTCGTCGTATCTCCAAAAATCTCGTCCATACCCATCTTTTAGCCAAACGAATCATTTTAATCAAACAAACAATTTTAAACAAAAAAACAACAGATATTTCAAAATGTTCCTGCGGAGTACCGCAGATGCATTGGGTACTAATACCTTCCCACTGTATAACCAACCCCCGAACTCTCGATCTCTTTCAAAAACGCATTGTATTTTTATTACTTTTAAGTATTATTTTACATTGCATATTTTAGGGTTTTATTTCGCTCTTTTCCCTTTTCCCTTGGAAATAATAAAGCGCGGTGGCGACTCTTGCTTTTGTGAGTCAAGTTAATTAATAGCTTGATCTCCGATTTTCACCGCTACACTATCATCAGTGAACGGTGGTGGTTCCTCGTCAGTGAACGACGATGGTATGATATTTTCAAAATCTACCTTCAGTGAACGTTGGTAGTGCATCGGCAGTGAACGTCGATGTTTCTTATCTTTTTGCTATCATTAGTGAACGGTGGTAGTTCCTCGTCAGTGAACAACGATGGTATGATATTTTCAAAATCTACCTTCAGTGAACGCTGGTAGTGCATCGGCAGTGAACGTCAGTGTTTCTTATCTTTTTTCTTTCATCAGTGAACGGTGGTAGTTCCTTGTCAGTGAACAGCGATGTTATGATATTTTCAAAATCTACCTTCAGTGAATGTTGGTAGTGCATCGGCAGTGAATGTCGGTGTTTCTTATCTTTTTTCTATCATCAGTGAACGGTGATAGTTCCTCGTCAGTGAACGATGATGGCATGATATATTTTCTCTTCTACCTTCAACTATTGAGTTGGTAGTTTACCGTCATCTGTGAGTCGGTATATCTTCTTCTCTCTACCTTCAGTGAACGTTGGTAGACATCGGCAGTGAACGTCGATGCTTGTTATCCTCCTCTCTGGTTCTATTCTTTTGGTCCACCAGTGATTTATTTTCCTGGTAGGGTCGCTCCTTTGTTTCTTCATTTTTGTGGCATCCCCAGTGTTACTTTGCGTCTCTTTTGTTCTGTTCATATGCATCCATAATCATAAGCATTGCATGGCATCTTAGAGACAAAAATAGGGCTTATTTTATATTTAAGTATCTTCAATCGCGTCGACACGAAGATTTGTAACCTTCGTATCTCCGAATATAAGACACTTAAATAAGGGCAGCTGTTGTACCCCAATTTTTGCCCCTAAGATTCCTCTATCATATCAAATCAACTCGATTATAACAAGATCACATTCTGGTATTATTTTCCTAAAATCTCTATTTGCAAAGAAAAAGAATTAAAAATTTTCATTTTTTTTCACTGATGCAATCGATTGCTCTTAAAGTGCAATCGATTGCACATAGTGCATTTTGCGCCCTTTTTGAAAAAAATACACTGTGTAAATAGATTTGCACTATAGTGCAATCGATTGCACAGCGTGAAAATTTGAAAAAATTCAGCAATTTTAAACTTGTCAAATTTTGGCTCCAAGTTTCCTTCACTTTTGAAAGATATATCATTAATTCAAATTTTAGTACCAATCTTTCATTTTTAAAAAGAATTATCATTAATTCAAATTTTGGCTCTAATATTTGAAAGAATTATCATTAATTCAAATTTTGGCTCTAATTTTTGAAAGAGTTATCATTAATTCAAATTTTGGCTCCAAGAATCAATTACCAAATTACCACTAATCCCAATCCTAAAACTCTATAAATAGAGCTCTCATTTCATTCAAATTTCAATCTTTTGATAGCCAAATCCACCTTGCTAAAAAATCTCTCAATTCTCTCCATCTACCAAATTCACTCAAAGCTCCATTTTCAAAAAGTTAGTAAGCTTTGCATTGAAGCTTACTAATCTTTGAGCTAATCCTTCATCCAAACACTTTTTCTCCATCAATTCTCTACATCCAAGCTTGGTCAATTGATTCTTGTGGTTGAATTGAAGCAAATTCTTGAAGTTGTTTTGATAATTCTCTAGATCTACCTTTGGTAAGTTGGATAATTCATCTTTCACAATGTGATCTCTTGGTGATCTTTGGGATTGATTCTTTGAGCATTATTTTGTGATTTCCATGGTGTTATTTTCTCATAATTTGATGGAATTTTCGTGCTCAAGTGGATCCATGATCATAAGGTGTTTGATGGAAAGTTTGAACAAGAAATTGCCCTTTTAAAATGCTGTTTTTGCTACTATAACTGTGTGCAATCGATTGCACAGAAGCAATTTTGCACAACTTTTAGAAAACTGTACTGTGTAAATCGATTTACACAATAGTGCAATCGATTTACACAGGGACAAAATGCACTTTTTTGCCTTGTTTTGGGGCAGCTTTGATCCAAAATGCTTTTTCTACTCACTCCTTTTGATTGTTGGTTTGGATTGCAATTTTAAATGTCCAATTTGTCTTTAAACTCAATGGACTTTGTGATGTAGATGAAGTTGGATAAATTTTCATCAATTCAAATCTACCTAAGAGTGAATTATTTAATTCATTTTTGGTGCTTTGGATTAATGATATGTTTAGTGCTTTAATCCATCTAGAGGAGTGGTTGAATTTAAAGATGAAAGAATTTTGAAATGGTGATCCAAATTAGCTTATCATTCCCCTCCCTGTTCATCTTATCCCTTTCTTTTTTTAATTATGCTACATGTTAAGGGATGGTGATCTCTATATCATTTATCCAAACATGAAGTACATAGATTGCTATTGACCGACCTCAAAATAGGTGTGACTTATACATAAGTCCACTTACGATTGCTTAACATAGCGCTAAATTTTGTCCTGATTCGAATAAATGATCATTCGTGGCCCAAACTTATGATTGCAAGCCCAAGTATGTTAATTTGATCTCTTTGATCCAATAACTTTGAGATTCATTGTGTGGATGCTTTGGTTCTACCAATCCTCTAATGGATCTACAACACCTTTGGTCAACGCGGATCACTTAAACATCGTTGATCATTACATGTTGCCTTGTGAGAATTCCAAAATGGATGATATACTTGACAAAAAGAAAATGCAACTAGTTGTGTGGAGGCTTTGGTTCTACCAATCCTCTAATGAGTTCCAAATGCAAGTTTCAAGATGGTCATCCAACTAACCACTAATTACTAACAATTAACTTTACTTTACGCTTTTATTTTCATGCTTTATGTACCATTTACATTACATGCTATTTTCATATTTTGCTCACTTGAGCATTTATTTTTATGTCATTTTTTTATTTTGCTCACTTGAGCTTTTCTTTCTTTTTAAAGACACCTAATAATCAACATGAACCATAAAAATCATTAATGATACTTGGACTACATGGTTACTATCCTTTGCATTATGGAGTGATGGACTTCTTGGACTTAGGATTAGAGACCTTGGCCTATCTTGGAGACTTTGTGACTTTATTTGATATTTTGTCTGGAGTTCTTGAGGTTTACCTCAAGACATTGGGTTGTTTGTTTGTTTTGTGTGCAGGTTATTGAGATTACGATCTTTGTTTGTAATCTGGAATTCACCCGTATACAGCCGTTACTCTGCCCAATTTTTGCGAAGACTTAAAACACTTGAAGTTTGGTTCTCTCAAGAGGTCTAGTATCTTTGCTTGCTTGGTTTCAATCCGAAGAATGGGAATTCTATATTGACTCATAATTTCAAGTGTTGGCTTCTTGTTGGTTAGATGGTTCTTATCCCTAGCTTTTACCTTATGCTTTAGGATAGCCTTTTCTTCTCCTCCCATCTTCTTTAATTTCAAAAATCTTCTCCCTCCTTTAAAAAAAAAACTCTTCTTGTTTTGAAACTTGAAACATTTTCATAATAAACTTGGACTTAGGTCCATGCATCTTCAAAAAATTTTCATAAATAAATTTCAATCAATTTAATAATACCTTGACCTTTTTTTTTGCGAGAAGACTAAAAGTCAATCAATCTCATTTCAAACCATTTTGACACTTTGGCTTTTATCTTTAAACTTTTCTCAAAAGATTAGACTCTTGTCAATCCTTGTAGTGATGCAAACAACTATACTTCTACAATATATAGTGAAGTGAGATATTTTCCACTTGGGTGTTGAGTGAGGCATTGTTGATTTTAAAATCCAAGCCATATCCTCCACTTTGAGATGATGCAAATTCTCCTTTCTCATGATTGTGGGTAGTAAGTATGTTTTTTCACACGGACAATTGCGATGATGTCTTATCTCATAAAATCAACCAACATACTTGTGTTTCAAATTTTTAAAAGAGGAACTACGTGTACCCTGATCCCCTATTGCACGAAAGGTGGTACGTAGGCACTAAAGGTTCGCAAACGCGGCGGGTGCAAAAATCATAAAAATATTTCTTTTCTCACCTCCACCACCCATTTTATATACAACACATTTTTATAGCCAAAATATATAGATTTTCAAAGAGGTTCCTACGGAGTACCGTAGATGTTTAGGGTGCTAATACCTTCCCTTTGCATAACCAACCCCCTTACCTTGAATCTTTCCCCCTTTTTTTGGGTTATTCGCTCTTTTCCCATTCCTTTGGTAACAATAAAGCGCGGTGGCGATTTTTATTTTGATTTGTATAAAGTCTACTCAATCCAATGGCTTAGTCTTACACATTTCTACCGCTACAGTCGTATGCAATGTCATGATGTATGAAATGCATTGAGTAATGATGTCCTCAAAATAAATGAGATTGTGCTGTATAATATGTATGCACATGTCATGATGTATGGATGTGTAATGCCATTATGATATTCTCTAGCTGGGGAAAATAGATCCTGACTGCTGCCGGAGAGTATAAGGAGTTGAGTTCTTCGTTTCCGCTGGGGAGAGTGAACAAAGATGATTAGCTGGAGATTTGCATCCATTATGCTCGAGAATATTCTGCAGGAGAGACTCTGTTCGAGAATAATCCTGCGGGGGAATGACTTTGTGGGGGGAAGAGAGATACTCTGTTGGAAGATCGACTTATTTGGAGAAATAAACTCAGCTGGGGATGAACTTCCATTGGCGGAGAGAAGAGCTCTGTTGGAGGTTGATCTTACGCTGTCAGAGAAATAAACTCTGCTCGAGAGATGGCTTTATAAACTGTTTGTGATTATATAGTTCAACTGGGGAATGCAGATATCAGTTTTCTGAATGAACCCGCTGGGGAAGGAATTCCTGTTTGGGGATACGGAGGTCGTACCTTGGTTGTCTCGGCTCTGTGGGGGAGTATAGGTATCATTGGCTTGTATGTGATAGTGACTTCACTTCCAACTGTATCTGCCCCTTATACCATGATGGATGGGGTAACTGTCAATATTTAGGTTTTGTAGCAGTTTCTTTGAGTTCTTAGTAACCGTCTTTCTGTTTTTATATGAAGATATTTGTGAATAGTAATCATATTCAAATGCATATGTAAAGAATAAAAAATTGGAATTTTTTTGAAAATCAAAATAGAAAATGGAAAAACAAACAAACATTGAGTTTGGTACTCAAAATACGCTTTGTATTAATTTGAAATTTGCCTATAACAAGTGTTTTTTACAAGGAGGCTGACGCTCTAGTAAGAGAACGCCGCCGTAAAGATGGAAATTATTACAAAAATTATGTACAAAAAGAAAACAGCTATGTGTAGTGATCCCATTGGGTTTCAGTTCTACTATTGCCCTTATGTCTTCGAGCATCTCATCACTTTGCTGCTTGTCCGAAGCTGACTGGATTGATCGGTACCGTTTGAGCTTGACATCTGATTACTGAGGTCTGATTGTAAGGTGATCCAGTGGGACATAGTGATATGATTTAATCCCCAACTTTTGCCTGGACCGCCCTTTCGGGTTTTCACTCCACCGGGATACCCTTTTTTGCCCAAGCCGCCCTTTCGGGTTTTCGACTTGCCGGGTGTACATATTTTTCTTTTTTTTTATCCCTAATTTTTGCCCGAACCATTTTCGTTTGCCGGGATGCCCTTATTTTTTTCTAGGTATGTCAACCTAGCGGGTCTTTATTATGCGTAGTATATATTCACTATGTCCGTATTGACAAGGTGCGGAAGGTCGTCACCATCCATGGTGGTCAGAATCATGGCCCCACTGGAAAATATGTTTTTGACTACAAATGGTCCCTCATAGGTGGAAGTCCATTTTCCCCTGGGATCACCTTGCGGCAGTATGATGCACTTGATTACTAGATCCCCTACTTGATACACTTGTTGTCTGACTTTCTTGTTGAAGGCCTTGATCATCCGTTTCTGATACATTTGACAATGGCAGACAACAGTAAGTCTTTTCTCGTTGATTAGGTTCAATTGATCAAGTCGAGTCTGGATCCAATCATCTTCGCTCAAACCCGCATCCTTCATAATCTGTAGAGAAGGGATCTGGACCTCTATGGGTAGGACAGCCTCCATGCCATATACTAGAGAATAGGGTGTTGCCCCTGTCGACATACGTGCTGAAGTACGGTACCCGTGAAGAGCAAACGGAACATCTCGTGCCAGTCCTTGTATGTCACCGTCATCTTCTGTATGATCTTTTTGATATTCTTGTTAGCAGCTTCAATAACCCCATTCATCTTCGGCCGGTAAGGATAAGAGTTGTGATGCTGAATCTTGAACTGTTTACAGAGTTCAGTGATCATCGAGTTGTTGAGATTGGTACTATAATCCGTGATGATTCTCTCAGGGATACCGTAACAACAAACCAGGTTATGCTTGATGAACCGTGCCACCATATTCTTAGTAACCGTTGAAAAGGAGGCAGCCTCAACCCACTTCCTAAAGTAATCAATGGCCACTAGGATGAAGCAATGTCCATTGGACGCGGTAGGTCTAATCTCGCCGATCATGTCAATTCCCCACATTGCAAAGGGCCAGGGAGCCGTCAAAACATTCAAGGGAAATGGAGGTACATGTACCTTATCAGCGTGGATTTGGCACTTGTGGCAGGTTCGAGAATGTTGATAACAATCGGCTTCCATAGTGGAACAGTAGTATCCTGCCTGTAGGATCTTCTTTGCCATGGTATTTCCACTGGAATGAGTGCCAAAGGTACCTTCGTATAGGTATGCCATGATCCTTTCTGCTTCGCCCTTGTCTACACACCGCAGTAAGGTAGAGTCAAGATGGCGCTTATAGAGGATTCCATTGGCGAGGAAGAACTTTGAAGAAAACCTTCTCAGAAATTTCTTGTCATTGACAGATGCCTCCTCGGGGTATTCTTGAGCCTCGAGATACCTTTTCACCTCATGAAACCAAGGTTTGTCGGCTACCTCCTCGGTATCGATCTCACAGCAGTATGTCGGTTCATCCAACCGCTCAATAGTGACTAGAGGAGATTCATTGTCCCATCTGACCTTGAACATTGATGACATAGTAGCTAGTGCGTCCGCTAACTGATTCTATTCTCGTGGGAAATGTTCAAAGGTGATCTCCTCAAAATGCGGCAGTAGTGTCAATACATACTCTTTGTAAGGAATAAGGTTCGGGTGCTTCATATCCCACTCGCCTTTGATTTGACTTATCACCAAAGCGGAATCCCCGAATACACTCAAGAACTTGATCCTTAGGTCAATAGCAGCTCTAAGACCCACGATACACGCTTCGTACTCTGCCATGTTGTTGGTACAGTTGAAACATAATCAGGCAGTGAACATAGTATGACAACCCTCAGGAGATATGATTACAACGCCAATGCCGTTACCCAGTGTGTTTAAGGCTCCATCAAAATACATAGACCATTGGGATCCTTCCTTAGGTCCTTCATCCGGTCCATGTTTTTCACAGTCGGTTACCAACATAATATTCTCATCCATGAACTCGAAATTCATGGACTGGTAGTCGTCCATGGCCTAATGCGCCAAATGATCAGCTAACACACTTCCCTTGATTGCCTTTTAGGTTGTGTATTGGATGTCATATTTGGTTAAGATCATTTGCCATCTTTCTATCCTTCCGGAGAGAGCGGGCTTCTCGAAAATGTACTTGATCGGATCCATCTTAGATATCAACAAAGTAGTGTGAGTCAACTTATACTATCTTAGTCGGCGAGCAGCCCATGCCAAAGCGCATCAAGTTTTCTCTAGCAGTGAGTATCGTGTTTCACAGTCGGTAAACTTTTTTCTAAGGTAGTATATTGCGTGTTCTTTTTTACCAGACTCGTCATGTTGCCCCAGCACACACCCCATTGAATTGTCTAGCACTGTTAAGTACATTATCAAATGTCTTCCTTCAGTCGGAGGCATCAGGATATGAGGCTCTTGGAGATATTGCTTGATTCTGTCAAAGGCTACCTGGCATTCGTTGTTCCACTTTACCACTTGATCTTTCTTCAAAAGCTTAAAGATTGGCTCATAAGTAGCAGTCAGATGTGAAATGAATCGGGCAATGTAATTTAGGCATCCCAAGAAACCTCTAACTTCCTTCTCAGTACGGGGATCCGGGATCTCTTGTATGGCCTTCACCTTTGCAGGGTCTACCTGAATACCTTTGTCACTGACGATGAATCCCAGAAGCTTACTAGACCTTACCCCGAAGGTGCACTTGTTCGGATTTAACCTCAGCTTATAAGTCTTTAACCTACCAAACAACTTTTGTAGATGATCAAGGTGTTCTTCCTCAGTTTGAGACCTGGCTATCATGTCATCGACGTAAACCTCTATCTCATGGTGAATCATGTCAGGGAAAAGAGCTACCATAGCTCGCTGATAAGTTGCCCCAACATTCTTCAACCCAAACGGCATCACCTTGTAGCAGAAAGTGCCCCACTGTGTAACAAAGGTTGTCTTCTCCATGTCTTCAGGTGCCATCTTGATCTGATTGTAGCCAGAGAAACCGTCCATGAAGGAAAAGAATTTGTGTTGTACGGTGTTGTCAACCATAACATCTATGTGGGTGTGATCGGTGGGAACGAGAACTGACTGTTTTTTAATGTTGGTTCGCGTTTGCGTTTGTTTTTGCAAAGTGTCGCGGTAAGCAAGAGTCGCCACCGTCTTTTATTTTATCCAACAAGGAAAGGACAAAAGTACAAAAAAATTCCTTTTCGAGATTTTTCTCGGGTTCTGGAGGTAGATTATAGAAAGGGAAGGTTTTATCACCCTTTCTATCCGTGGTTATCCACGGGCTCTTAGGTACTTGCTCACTGTGTTTTCAAAAGTTTGCTTTTCTTTGTGTTTGTGGGTTTTGAAAAAAAGTTTTGTTTTTGGAGAGAGTGTAAGTGCGAAAAGTTTTGTTTTGTTTTAAAAGGAGCAAGTACTTAAGAACCTCTACCTACTCAAAAATGAATTTAATTGTGCAAATGTCTTTTAGACAGTGCTATCCCACTATTGAGGAGTAGGTAGCACCGTCGTTGGAGTTTTCGGGTCAATTCGATTTAAGGGACGAGTGGTCACTAAAGCAATGTTAGGACGCTTTAGTGGTAATCCTAATGTCTTAGATCATTTTTATCGAGGCAACCATTTAGAGGCAACTTATGATCTTGGGACAAAAAGGACGACCTCTAAAACATCCTATACTTAATGACCACATTTGAGGCAACCAAATGAGGTGTACCTTAGGAGTGGCATGTGCAAATGTGTCAATTTTCAGTTTATATCGTCTTTGTATTTTTAGGTGTTCTACCATTTGTTTTTTAGATCTTGTCATACAATCTTAGTTAGCATACATCTAAGTAGTTAATATATATACATGAATTTAAAGTGCGGGAACTGTAAATCCTACGCTATTACAAGGCTTCGGGGAGGGGGTTATTTACATGTCCAAAAATTGGGGAAATAAAAGCAGTAAAGTAAAAGTCTTAGTTAAGCTATTACAAACCAATAAGCAGTTGCAATAAAATAAATGCGCGTGAATCTTAAAAATCCTAAGAATAAAATCTTTTTGTTGTTTTATTTTATTTTTGGGTAAATGATCTAAATCTATTTAATTTTAGTTTTTTGAGAAAATGTTAAGATAATTAAGAGATTAATTAACAAAGTAAATTTTAATATAAAAAACTAACCTAATGTTTTTTTATGGTTTTTTGATTTTAATGTTAATTAAAAAAGATAAAAAGATGTCTATGAAAAACAAAAATAAAATGCAAGGGGGATCCTTCGATCTAGAAAAAAAAGGAGTTTCGACCCAGGGAGGGAAATGGTCCTTTCGATTGGGCCAGACAGTAAGGCGTGAGTAGCCTTCGATCCAAGGGAGAGGATTGTCTTTTGATCATAGAGGTCATGGCTTTCGATCCAGGAATGAGATGCCTCCTTCGATCCAGCATGCTAATGGGTTCGATCCAGAGAAGGGCTCTCCTTCGATCTGGGATGTTATACCTGCAAAAGCATGTTAGCGAAACAAAATGCAGGGCCTGGGTATTGAACCCCAGGCCCTTCGATCCTATGCTTGCTGGGTCTCTTCAGGCTATATCTGCAGCAAATATTAGCAAATGATGGACATGGCCTGGGTGCCAAACCCAGGCCTCTTGATCCTGTCTAGGATAGAAAATCAAAGGTAACAACCAGTATGGATGTATTATGCAAATATGAGGTTGGATAGTTTACCCTTTCTTACCAGCAGATTGGACTTTTAATTTGGGCGTTTCCTGGATGTAGGCACCTTCGATCTGGGCACTTCCTGGATGCAGACACTTTTGATCTGAGGTTTCTGGGCGTGGATGCTTTTGTTGAAGGGTTGCTTTGGCTTGGAAAATTCTGGGCAGCGTCTCTCCAATGTTTTTGTTCTCCTGTTGTGTGATTTTTCGTGTGTTGTGTGTGTTTTTCGTTCCACTTGTGATCTTCTTTATATAGAGGGGGTGGAGGGAACAGGAAGACAAAGGTTTAAATGACCTTGATTATGTGTTTGACAGCCATGAATGAGAGTTCATAACATTGGCTAAACACATGGAATCTTGTCCCTTTTTGAATTTTGAATGACATATAGCTGGCCTTCGAATGCTCCCTTTCGAATGGGCTGATGGTCTCCTTTGAATGCTCCCTTTCGAATGGGCTGATGGTCTCCTTCGAATGCTCCCTTTCGAATTGGCTGATGGCCTCCTTCGAATGCTCTTCGAAAGCTTCTTCGAATGGACCCTTTGAATTCTTCTTCGAATGGACCTTTTTGGAATTCCAATCGAAGTACTTGTCCCTAATGCCAATCGAAAGGCTCCTTCAGAATTCCAATCGAAATTCTCCTTCAGAATGCCAATCGAAGGGTCTTTCAGAATGCCAATCGAAGGGTACTTAAAGAACGCCAGTCGAAGTGCTTGTCCATAATGCCAATCGAAAGGCTCCTTCAGAATACCAATCGAAGGGTCTTTCTGAATGCCAATCGAAAGGTACTTAAAGCACCACTCAAAAATTTTCTTTTTCCTTAGGAAAGAGTTTGTGATCAATCATGCAGGGGGAAGACTTTGGAAAACATGAGAGGGCAAATTTTGGGGTGCAACAGTTACCCATGTTCAATTTTCTTAAACCCGAGGATATAGATTGGCTTTCGAGCCTTTCGTGATCTGAAGGTGGAAGATAATTGAACACTAGAGTGCCCAGAAATTTGCACTCGCATGGTGTAGTATCAGCATTGTGATGTCGAGAATGGGCTTACAGATGTCATTTGGAGATTGTTGGTAGGTAGTTTTGTCTTCATTGACGGAATGTCTCTTTTGACGGGGTGTCTTCTTTGACGAGTTGTCTCCATTGACAGGTTGTCTCTATTGACAGGGGTGTCTCCTTTGACAAGTTTCGCCTTAGAAAAATCTTTAGGAAACGATTTAACTGATTTTGTCTCTATTAACTGGCTTCGCCTCAGAAAAATATTTAGGAATCGATTTAACTGATTTTGTCTCCATTAACTGGCTTTGCCTCAGAAAAATATTTAGGAACCGATTTAACTGATTTTGTCTCCATTAACTGGCTTTGCCTCAGAAAAATCTTTAGGAATCGATTTAACTGATTTTGTCTCCATTAACTGGCTTTGCCTCAGAAAAATCTTTAGGAATCGATTTAACTGATTTTGTCTCCATTAACTGGCTTCGCCTCAGAAAAATCTTTAGGAATCGATTTAACTGATTTTGTCTCCATTAACTGGCTTCGCCTCAGAAAAATCTTTAGGAATCGATTTAATTGATTTTGTCTCCATTAACTGGCTTCGCCTAAGAAAAATCTTTAGGAATCGATTTAACTGATTTTGTCTCCATTAACTGGCTTTGCCTCAGAAAAATCTTTAGGAATCGATTTAACTGATTTTGAGGAGGTCTTGAAATAACTTCAACTGGATCGGCATCAGAAAAATCTTTAGGAATCGATTTAACTGAACCAGAGGAGGAATAACTTCAACTGGATCGGCATTAGAAAAATCTTTAGGAATCGATTTAACTGAACCAGAGGAGGTCTTGAAATAACTTCAACTGGATCGGCATCAGAAAAATCTTTAGGAATCGATTTAACTGAACCAGAGGAGGTCTTGAAATAACTTCAACTGGATCGGCATCAGAAAAATCTTTAGGAATTGATTTAACTGAACCAGAGGAGGTCTTGGAATAACTTCAACTGGATCGGCATCTGAAAAATCTTTAGGAATCGATTTAACTGAACCAGAGGAGGTATTGGAATAACTTCAACTGGATCGACATCAGAAAAATCTTTAGGAATCGATTTAACTGAACCAGAGGAGGTCTTGAAATAACTTCAACTAGATCGGCATCAGAAAAATCTTTAGGAATCGATTTAACTGAACCAGAGGAGGTCTTGGAATAACTTCAACTGGATCGACATCAGAAAAATCTTTAGGAATTGATTTAACTGAACCAGAGGAGGTCTTGGAATAACTTCAACTGGATCGGCATCAGAAAAATCTTTAGGAATAGATTTAACTGAACCAGAGGAGGTCTTGAAATAACTTCAACTGGATCGGCATCAGAAAAATCTTTAGGAATCTATTTAACTGAACCAGAGGAGGTTTTGGACATAGCTGAGAACTTAACTGGATCTTTCCTGAAAGGTAAAGGTCAGTCTTATGCAATGCATGATATGGATCAAGCAATGATGTTCTCAACATAAATGAGATTGTATTCGTATGATGCGTATATGCATGTATCATGATGTATGGGGATGTGATGTTTTGGCTGGGGAAAATAAATCCCGGAGCTGCTGGAGAATAGAGTTGAGTCTGGATGATTGTCAGAATTGCGTCTGCATCTGGAGCGCATCTGAAATGTATTTGGATTAGTGACAGAATGACATCCGAATCTGGATCGTATCTGGACTGTAATTTGAATGAGTGACAGAATGACATCCGAATATGGATCGTATCTGGACTATATTTTGAATGAGTGACAAAATGACATCCGAATCTGGATCGTATCTGGACTGTAATTTGAATGAGTGATAGAATGACATCCGAATCTAGATCGTATCTGGACTGTAATTTGGATAAGTGACAGAATGACATCCGAATCTGGATCGTATATGGACTGTAATTTGAATGAGTGGCAGAATGACATCCGAATCTGGATCGTATCTGGACTGTAATTTGAATGAGTGGCAGAATGACATCCGAATCTGGATCGTATCTGGACTGTAATTGGATTGAATAGGGAATAAGTATCAGAATGTCAGCCATATATGGATCGCATCTAAACTGTCTCTAGGAGGAGTCTGGAATAAGTATCAAAATGTCAGCCATATCTGGATCGTATCTGAACTGTCTCTAGAAGGAGTCTGGAATAAGTATCAGAATCTCATCCATATCTGGATCGCATCTGAACTGTCTCTTGAAGTATTCTGGAATAAGTATCAGAATGTCAGCCATATCTGGATCGCATATGAACTGTCTCTAGAAGGAGTCTGGAATAAGTATCAGAATGTCAGCCATATCTAGATCGCATCTGAACTGTCTCTAGAAGGATTCTGGAATAAGTATCAGAATGTCAGCCATATCTGGGTCACATATGAACCATCTCTAGAAGGAGTCTGGAATAAGTATCAAAATGTCAGCCATATCTGGGTCGCATCTGAACTGTCTCTAGAATGAGTCTGGAATAAGTATCAGAATGTCAGCCATATCTGGGTCGCATCTGAACTATCTCTAGAAGGGATCTGGAATAAGTATCAGAATTTCATCCATATATGGGTCGTATCTGAACTGTCTCTAGAAGGTGATGATCTTTTCCTGTTGATTGATCTTTCCTGAAAAGGTAAAGAGTTAGTTGTACGCAATGTCATGATGTTTGCATTATCATGATGTATGCATTGTGTAATGATGTTGTTGAAGTGTAATTTTGTCTTGGACTTTGCTCAAAATGTTTCCACCGGGGATCCCTGCTTTGTTGTTTGAGGAGAACTCCACTGGGGGATATTGAAAACTCTGTGGGGGAGAGATGTTATGCTGAGATTTTAATGATAAAATCCGCTGGGGATTCCGTTGATAAGCTCTGTTAGGGATTTTGATGATAAACTCCGCTGGGGATGGATTACTGTTGCTGGTGATATTAAATCTGTTGAGGATAGAAGTCCTGCTTGGGGAAAGAAAGAACTTCGCTAGGGATGATCTTTCAGTTGCAACTTGCTGAGGATAAGCTTCTGAAATTGGCCGGGGAGACTTATTTGTGCTTCGCAGGGGATAAGCTTCCAGAATCTATTGGGGAAGATGATTCAACTCCATTGGGGAAGTTTTTTTTTTTTTTTAGACTGCACTGGGGAAATGGCTCCACTGGGGGTATCTTGTATTCTGCCGGGGAACATTCTTATATTCCGTTGAGGAATATTAAGACTTCCAGGGATACTCTTACGCTTGCTGGAGAATATCCTTATATTCCGCTGGGGAATATTAAGATCTTCTGGGGATACCAAACCTTTTCGGGGCTGACGGTAGACTAACTCTGCTTGGGGGAGAGTATGGTTGATTCGTTCATAGTTGCAAGCCTCAGCTGGGAGAGCTATCATTATTGCTTTACTCTGCGGGGAGTGAAGGTATCTTGGTCATATTCTTCAGCTGAACCTACCTTGGTACCTGGTGGACAGAGCAACTGCACAGTTCGGACAATTCTTATTGCCCCTGTTTATGCGGGACAAGGTGCCTGCGGAGGCCCTGTGAATCGAGTATTATCCCCACCTATGAGGTGCTTGGTAATTGCCGATTGAAGTGACAAATCTTCTTCTGGCAAGTGACGAGATGATGGGACATAGTCGTACGCTTTGATCCCTAATTTTTGCCTGGACCGCCCTTTCGGGTTTTCAGCCCATCGGGATACACTTTTTTGCCCAAGCCGCCTTTTCAGGTTTTCGACTTGCCGGGTGTATAAATTTTCATTTTCATCCCTTATTTTTGCCCGAACCCTTTTGGTTCGCCGGGAAGCCCTTATTTTTTCCTAGGCCAGTCAACCTAGCGGGTCTTTGATTATGCACAGTATTTTCTGACTATGTCCACGCTCTCAGGATGTAAGGAGATTGTGTTGCCATACTACCAGAATATGTTCGTTTGATCATACAAGATTCGTTGCTGGAATTCATGTCCAATCCCCCAAGTGACTCAGATGGAGATCTGCCCCTGGTTATTTGGCATTTTTGAGAGACTCCTTGAATCTTGACTTGACTGCCCCAGATGATGGAAGATGATCATGTCTGCCCCTTGGTTGGAAGTGTTTCTTCCACTTGGGATGACCCTTTTTATTGAGAAGGCTTTTATTCACTAGATATTCGTCGTGCGAATTTCTCTGTTATTTGAACAAATAGTCATATGCAAACAATGTTATTTTAAGAATGCAAAGCTTATGTATGTCTTGAAGTTTTTGAAAATGAATTTTTTCAGTAAGATAGGAAATTTTTTGTAAAATGTGATGTCAACTCAGGATTTACAGCAAGCCCTACAGGAGTCAGGATACCTTTTGTAACAGTATGCTTTCGAACTAACCCATGCTTCAGCTAGGACTTTTAAGGGTTATAACGTGGCCTGGTTCACGGTTTAAGAAACAAAGGATAAAGGCTCAAAATTTATTTGTACCCACCCGCTCTTCGTGATGTTCTTCGATCCTAAACTCAGCTAATCGTGCATTAGACCTTGTTTGAGTCTTTGCTCTGACATACCAGTGATGGTTCGGATACTGACAATTTATTTTGAATAGGCGGTCATTTTTGTTGAGAGTTTTAAGGACCTCTTTTTGATTTTATTATCCCTGTCTTTTGCCTGAACTGTTTCTTTTTATATTCACAGTTAGCGGGATGCCCCAGTTTTGTAAGTCTCCTTCATAAGTTTTGACTTAATGGGCTTTTATTTCTGAGAGATAATGACTTCCTGTCCTTACGATTATATAGAACCATCACCGTCTTTTGTTTCAGAAGGACTTCTTTGATGCCATTCATTGTGTACCTGGATCAACTGAGAAAACTACCCTGCCCCAGGTTATAATTAAGGGTTTTAATTTGTGAAAAGAAAAAGTCCGACTTCTTTGGCTCAAAGGGGTTGACTAGGGATTATCTTCCTTATAACTCCACTGTTTAGGATTTGAAACAATGCCTGTACCTCATCAGCGGGGTCTATTCAAAAGCATACTGTAAAGATCGTGGTATCGTTTTCGTCATCCTCCCTCTAAAGGCTTAGAATTTTTTTTTCGAGAGTTGATCATCATAAAAATGAAATATGAAGCAATTTAAGCATAGTGAGAACAATTAATTCAAAACAGACACGTGCAATGCATTAATGAAATAAAAGAGTTCGACATGATAATTATTGTTTGAACAATCAAAAGAAAATTACAACTTGAAAATTCTAATGAACAGAAAAGTCTTCTTGTCTCAGGACTTGTCACTTCAGATGGTGAACCTTGGAGGGATGGTAGAAGAACTCAGCCTGACCATCTTGTGTGAATTCCAATGCTCCTTCATCAATCAGGTCTTGAATTTTGTATTTCAACTTCCAGCAGTCGTCAGTATCATGCCCCAGACTGTTAGAATGGTATGCACACCTTGCATCAGGATTATAGTTGGGTGAAGAAGTCTTAGGATTCGGATGAGGTCCTACCAATGTCACCAGATTCAATCTCAACAGGTGTTGCAAAGCTTGGTACAACGGCATGTTGAGCTTGGTAAATGACCTCTGATTAACCCGTTGTTTATGGCAAGGTTGTTGTTGGACCTGTGAGGTAGTAGCAACTTGGAGAGGTCCATTCTTCACCGAACCAAACCCTTGTCTTCTTGGAGGTTGATCAAAGACTTGGTCCCTGGCCTTGACTGTTTGCTTCATGTTGTTGTATCTGTCTTGATGAAGCTGGTTGATCATGGTTCTCAACTCTTCTTGTTCCCGAGCTAAGCTTTGGATAAGAGTCATCTGCCCCAGCATCTGGGTTCTCATTGCATCTACCTCAGCTTACAGATGTTCCAGCCGTTCGTCCTTATTGTCTTCAGGACTTTTCTTGACCAAATTCCCCATGAGGAGTGTTCTCAACTCTTCCTGCCCCTTGGATAGGTTTAGGAAGATTTCCCTGAACTGAGTCTCTTCAGCATGAAGATCCCGGTTGTCTTGTTGGAGAGCCATTGCTGAAATAAACAGCGAGAACATGAGAGACCTGTGCTGGAAGACCTGTTATGCAATGATATGTATGATATATGTATGCAATGTTTTCAAGGATCTCGCGGGGTAAACAAGAAGCTTGTTAGAATCTGAATCTGGTAGCTTGATTGAAGGAACTTCATGTTGCTGAGAGTCCTTCTTCAAGAGTCAGGCTCACCATATCGAGTGGGTCATAGCCCCTGACTCAAGTTATCGTGTTTTGATTTCCAAACAACCTTGGCTGGAGGAAAATAAATCCCCTTTGCCCCTTGCTAGACATTTGGTTCATCATGACCTGCATCACAAACCTTTGAGATCCTTGAAATGGTTAAGGAAATGTTAAGGTATGATGTTATGATGTGTATGCTATGCGTTTAAGCAAAAGTGTGAGGTGATGTAAGTGAGCCCTGCAATAAGTCCAAATTATTGGATAAAGACTGTAAACAAAACCTGCAAGGAACTCATGTTGTCAGATAACAAGAATGTGCAAGTAGTTCAGATTTGAAGGCACACAAGTCACACATATAGCCTTAAGTTTAGGCTGGTATGGAGTTTCATAGGTAAGTACCCTCTTGAGTGTAGTTGGCTCAAAACCTATCCTATAAATAGTAACCAGGTTCTAAGGAGCTCAATATCATTGGATTGTTTTCTATGTTCATCGTTTTGGTTTAGCCACTGAACTAGCGACCAAAATATTCCAAGAAAACAATCCTCAATAAGTGTAGTATCGAGTATCTACCAACTTCGGACTGCACCAAAGTCGGTCATCTCACTACCCCTAAAAAAGGCCAAGATGGTCATGTAAGGTTCTAGGTCATTAGTGCTTAGTGACATCACTCAGCGGCCCCTTATTCTCTTCGATTGACTCAAAGGCTACCGGTACTCACAAATATGTCGCACTAATATAGCTATTGCTTCAACCGTGTCGGTATACCCCGCACAATTTCCACAACGTATTGCTATCTATGAATGTTTCCAAAAATTCGGGTGGAGGATTTATAGAACTCCGATACAAGCCCACAAAATTAAAAGCATACAAAGCAATACAATTGAAAACACAAGTGATCTAATCCTAAGGTATACCTCACTTATTATTTCCCCAGCAGAGTCGCCAGTTCTGTGATCGGTGGGAATGAGAACTGACTGTTTTTTAATGCTGGTTCGCGTTTTTTTTGCAAAGTGTCGCGGTAAGCAAGAGTCGCCACCGTCTTTTATTTTATCCAACAAGGAAAGGACAAAAGCACAGAAAAATTCCTTTTCGAGATTTTTCTCGGGTTTGGGAGGTAGATTATAGAAAGGGAAGGTGTTAGCACCCTTTCTATCCGTGGTTATCCACGGGCTTATAGGTACTTGCTCACCGTGTTTTCAAAAGTTTGCTTTTCTTTGTGTTTATGGGTTTTGAAAAAAAGTTTTGTTTTTGGAGAGAGTGTAAGTGCGAAAAGTTTTGTTTTGTTTTGTTTTAAAAGGAGCAAGTAGTTAAGAACCTCTACCTACTCAAAAAGGAATTTAATTGTGCAAATGTCCTTTAGATAGTGCTATCCCACTATTGAGGAGTAGGTAGCAACGTTGTTGGAGTTTTCAGGTCAATTCGATTTAAGGGACGAGTGGTCACTAAAGCAATGTTAGAACGCTTTAGTGGTAATCCTAATGTCTTAGATCATTTTTATCGAGGCAACCATTTTGAGGCAACTTATGATCTTGGGACAAAAAGGACGACCTCTAAAACATCCTATACTTAATGACCACATTTGAGGCAACCAAATGAGGTGTACCTTAGGAGTGGCATGTGCAAGTGTGTCAATTTTCAGTTTATATCGTCTTTGTATTTTTAGGTGTTCTACCATTTGTTTTTTAGATCTTGTCATACAATCTTAGTTAGCATACATCTAAGCATTTAATATATATACAAGAATTTAAAGTGCAGGAACTGTAAATCCTACGCTATTACAAGGCTTCGGGGAGGGGGATTATTTACATGTCCAAAAATTGGGGAAATAAAAGCAGTAAAGTAAAAGTCTTAGTTAAGCTATTACAAACCAATAAGAAGTTGCAATAAAATAAACGCGCGTGAATCTTAAAAATCCTAAGAATAAAATCTTTTTGTTGTTTTATTTTATTTTTGGGTAAATGATCTAAATCTATTTAATTTTAGTTTTTTGAGAAAATGTTAAGATAATTAAGGGATTAATTAACAAAGTTAATTTTAATAGAAAAAACTAACCTAATGTTTTTTTGTGTTTTTTTGATTTTAATGTTAATTAAAAAAGATAAAAAGATGTCTATGAAAAACAAAAATAAAATGCAAGGGGGATCCTTCAATCTAGAAAAAAAAGGAGTTTTGACCCAGGGAGGGAAATGGTCCTTTCGATTGGGCCAAACAGTAAGGCGTGAGTAGCCTTCAATCCAGGGGAGAGGATTGTCTTTTGATCATGGAGGTCATGGCTTTCGATCCAGGAATGAGATGCCTCCTTCGATCCAGCATGCTAATGGGTTCGATCCAGAGAAGGGCTCTCCTTCGATCTGGGATGTTATACCTGCAAAAGCATGTTAGCGAAACAAAATGCAGGGCCTGGGTATTGAACCCCAGGCCCTTCGATCCTATGCTTGCTGGGTCTCTTCAGGCTATATCTGCAGCAAATATTAGCAAATGATGGACATGGCCTGGGTGCCAAACCCAGGCCTCTTGATCCTGTCTAGGATAGAAAATCAAAGGTAACAACCAGTATGGATGTATTATGCAAATATGAGGTTGGATAGTTTACCCTTTCTTACCAGCAGATTGGACTTTTAATTTGGGCGTTTCCTGGATGTAGGCACCTTCGATCTGGGCACTTCCTGGATGCAGGCACTTTTGATCTGAGGTTTCTGGGCGTGGATGCTTTTGTTGAAGGGTTGCTTTGGCCTGGAAAATTCTGGGCAACGTCTCTCCAATGTTTTTGTTCTCCTGTTGTGTGATTTTTCGTGTGTTGTGTGTGTTTTTCGTTCCACTTGTGATCTTCTTTATATAGAGGGGGTGGAGGGAACAGGAAAACAAAGATTTAAATGACCTTGATTATGTGTTTGACAGCCATGAATGAGAGTTCATAATGTTGGCTAAACACATGGGATCTTGTCCCTTTTTGAATTTTGAATGACATGTAGCTGGCCTTCGAATGCTCCCTTTCGAATGGGCTGATGGTCTCCTTCGAATGCTCCCTTTCCAATGGGCTGATGGTCTCCTTCGAATGCTCCCTTTCGAATTGGCTGATGGCCTCCTTCGAATGCTCTTCGAAAGCTTCTTCGAATGGACCCTTTGAATGCTTCTTCGAATGGACCTTTTTGGAATTCCAATCGAAGTACTTGTCCCTAATGCCAATCGAAAGGCTCCTTCAGAATGCCAATCGAAATGCTCCTTCAGAATGCCAATTGAAGGGTCTTTCAGAATGCCAATCGAAGGGTACTTAAAGAATGCCAGTCGAAGTGCTTGTCCATAATGCCAATCGAAAGGCTCCTTCAGAATACCAATCGAAGGGTCTTTCTGAATGCAAATCGAAAGGTACTTAAAGCACCACTCAAAAATTTTCTTTTTCCTTAGGCAATAGTTTGTGATCAACCATGCAGGGGGAAGACTTTGGAAAACATGAGAGGGAAAATTTTGGGGTGCAACAGTGGGGAAGAGAGAAGTTATCCTTGGGGCTTTCCCTGTTCAGGTCTCTGTAATCCACACACATTCGTACTTTACCATCTTTCTTAGGTACCGGAACCACATTAGCAACCCACTATGGATAGGAGGTGACATTTAAGAACCCGGCGTTGAACTACTTCATAACCTTTGCTTTAATCTTCTCTGACATCTCAGGGTGCATACGACGGACCTTTTGCTTTATCGGAGGGAAGTCTTCTTTAGTCGGTAAATGATGAACCACTATATCTGTGTCTTGTCCCGTCATGTCTTCATATGACCAGGCAAATATTTCAACATACTCATGCAACATCTGTATGAACCGCTATTTGACATTAGGATCCAGATTTGCACCTATCTTAACCTCTTTTCTGTCTTCCTCTGTACCTAAGTTCACTATCTCAAACGGCTCTTCATGAGGCTGTATGGCCCTTTCTTCCTGCTGTAATAGTCTAGCGAGTTCTCCGGGTACCTCACAATCTTCCTCACCTTCATCCTTGGCTTGGTTGATCGGATTTTCAAAGTCATAATGAGCAGTAGCAGAACTGTTATCAATGGGATCCATAGGGGATATGAATCTACATTTGGATACGTGAGTGTGTGTAAGAGCATAGCTGTATATACAGAATAAAAGAAAAGAAAGACAAAGAGCGCAAAATTTGTATGTAAACGTCCAATGCTTTATTAATGTCATATGAAAATGAAACATGATAACCCTCACAAATGGAACCATTGTGCCCCGGGTAAGACACATGGATATAGAGTTTATATTGTTTTTAAATTACATATCCGAAAAAATAAAAAAGACAACTACTCATGAACAAAAGTAATTGGTACAAAGTCCTTGGCAATCCAATTACTGAGTCCACCGTTGGTAGTCGGGAATATCCAGTTGTCAATGTCAGAATCACCATCACCGTCTTCAAGTGCATTGACCCCAGGATTGTTGATGCGTAGGGGAGGTCCTCTATCCTGGGCACGACGAATAACCCTTTGAGTACCTGTAGTAAAGCCCAAACCAGATTTGTCAGACTTGTAATGAATAACCGGGAGCTGACCCAAAATGATAGACCCACCTTCTTCAACCACTGCTCGTGCATCCTTGAGAGAAGCCATCTTCAAGGGAGGTTTACTGATCTTCAGAGGACTGTCGGTAGTTTCTGCTGTAGCTGTAATTTGAGGTACCTCTTCAAAGTTATGACAAGGAGTCTCGATAAACTCGCCATCCATCTCTACGTACCTGAAGGAGTTCATGTGACTGATCATGTACTCCTCTTCACCATGCACGGTGACAATCTTTCCTCTTCATGGGTACTTCAACATTTGGTGGAGGGTAGAAGTAAAATCCCCATCCCCATGTATCCAAGGGCGTCCCAACAAGAAAGAATATGATGGTTTTATATCCATTACATAGAAAGTGGAGTCGAAAGTCTGGGAACCAACTTTGATAGGGACATCCACTTCCCCGTGCACCATCCTCTTCGAACCATCGAAAGCTCTCACTACTATATTGCTAGGCTTCAAGGTCAAGCCTTCACAGTCCTATCTTTCTAGAGCTTTTTTAGGTAGCATATTCAACGAGGAACCAATATCTACCAAAACATGGGCTAGAGTCGTGCCCCTGCATTCAACGGAAACATGAAGAGCATTATTATGATTTCTCCCTTTTGGTGTCAGATCCGCGTCAGAGAAACCCAAACCATTATCGGCAGTCAGACTAGCCATACAATCTTCAAACTGATTAGCGGATGTCTCTTATGGTACGTGAAGAAGTGAAAAACACAAGAAGGGGGGTTGAATTGTAAAACTTAAAATCAAATGCAGACAACACGTTATTTTTATCCTGGTTCGTTTGATCTCAAACTGCTTCAGTCCACCCGTCAAGGTGATTTCGCCTCTCTCCAACGAGGTCTTAATCCACTATATTCAACTGAATACAACAACTACTTTAACAACTGTTAAATCCTTCTTGAGTCTAACCACAAACCGATTTATCTCAAGGAAATTCTCTTACAGATAAATGAACAAAAGTGTGTTTGATGTTTTCTAGTAAAACTATATATCACAACTGTGATAATACACAATATCAAGCTTAGGATGAAACTAGATTGCTAGAGCTATAGAGTGAGCGGTTGAGAGCTTTAGCAAATTGGATGAGTGAGAACGTGAAGATGATTAGCTTATGCGTATATGCGTATGGAGAAAATTAGCCATTTCTTTTCTCACAGACTTGTTTATATAGCCTTGGAAGAGATACGTTGCTGTCCATAAATCCATTTCAAAGCTCATAACGTTCTTTCCTTTTTGAGAAGATCTTTGTCTTGGAATAAAGTCGTTGGTAATTAATCTGTCTTGAATGCATAGTAACGTTGACACTTCAGAGTCTTCTCTGCTTATGGTAATCAGAGTGTTCTTTCCTTTATGCTGACGCTTCTGAGTGCTGATGACTTGGTTATGATCTTGATCAGAGTCAGAGTATGTTATGCGCAGATTCTGTTCATCAGGCTTCAGCGTATATCACATGTTATTTGATCTTCTGATGCTGACATATCTTTTGATGCTGATGTTGATATTGATCTTTTGATGCTAATTCCATCAGAGTTTCTGTAAATACACAACATAATTTTAAGTAGCACATATGTCTTATATAAATCTTATAATAAATTTAATCTTGTATTTTGTTATCATCAAAACTCTAACTGAGGGTTGTAGAATCAAACTATGTTCTAACAATCTCCCCCTTTTTGATGATGACAAAAACCAGATTTTTTTCAATTAAAATTAAAGAGTAAAAAGGTATCAGAGTTTAAAATTAAAGAATAAAAGGTATCAGAGATAAACAAATAAATAATAAACGGTATCAGATATTAATGATAAGGAATAAAAGGTATCAGAGCAAACAAATGAGGAATAAAAGGTATCAGAGATACGAAGAGAAAAACTCCCCCTGAGTTGATTACTTCCCTTCAATTCCATGAGACCTTGAGCATCATAACTCTACTTTATCAGAGTTCATCAGATTCTTGTTCCTGTAAGCTTTTCAGAAGAAAGAAATTCAAATATATCAGAATGTTTGAGACTCATGTCTCAGTAATCCGTTATTGAAAAATATCATTCTTTCTCCCCCTTTTTGTCAGTTATCAAAAAGCACAAATAATCAGAGTTAAAATGATCAGAGCTAAAAAAGCGATTATATTAAAAACAGAAGCAATGAGTAGTTCAGAATAATGGAAAAATATTACAGACAAACAGGTAAAGAAATCAGGAAAACACAAGAAAAATTCTAAGAGGGAGGAAGTCGTGTGAACAGAGCTTCCAACATGCTCTTGATTTGAGTGCTAGTTTCCTGTTGCTGAGATACCATGTTTGCTATAGCATCAATCTTGGCATCCTGCTTATCCATTCTCTCATTCATCAGCATGTCAGATCTTTTCAAGTCCTCCAGAGTCTGCCTGTCAAGAGAGGAGGCTTGAGGATCTTCAGACACATGATGCTTCTCAGAGCTTTCTTCAATATCTTCTTCTTGAACCTGTTCTTCTGCAGGTTGAACTTTGGATGCTGGACGCTGTTCAGACCAAGGAGCAATGTCCAGATGGAGAACTTTTTCCTTAAGCAGCTTGCTCAGAACTGGACCTTCAATCTCTTTCAGCAGACTGCTGAAGTTCTGTTGAGCTTGTCCATAGCTCTGGTCTTGCAACTTAAAGGTTTCAGCGCATACCCATCTTCTGAATTTTGTCCAGAGGAGGTCTGATATAGCAGGATCAACCAATTCCAGAATTGCTTGTTTCAAAGAAGTGATCCACTTCTGTATATCTGTTTCAAAGTTCAAAATGCTGGAACCAACATCTGGATGTTTCGGTTTAGGGATGGCTATTTTCTGGTTTATTGCAGCAAGGCGTTCAAATACTGTTAGATCAATGACTGTCTTGCTGTGGTTTTCTGTATTGGCTTTTGGTGAGGGAGTGGGAGAGTCAGGAATGAAGATTGGACTTGATGGGGAATTTGGTGGAGTTATTTCTGGTGAAGAGGGAAGTTAATACATATTCTCAGTGGTACCACATGGCAATTGAATGGCCAAAGGTTGTGGTTCAGGGGATTCAGAGGGTTGAGCCTCAGAGGTTTGAGTCTTAGGTTGTGGAGATTGTTCATGTTAAGGAGAGGGTGGATTAATTTATGGTTGAGGAGAGGAAGGTTGTGGGATTTCTGGTATTGGTGAGAGTGGAGTTTCTGGTATTGGTGAGAGAGGAATATCAGGTTATGGTGAGATGGGAATTTCTGGTTGTGGATTCGGATTATCTATTTCGGGAGCGGAAGAGTGTTGGTCTATATCAGAAAGAACTTTTTCAAGTTCTTGTTTTGGTATGGCTTCAATATTTGGATTTTGTGGTTGGGGGCGAGATCTTCTGAGGGTTAGTGATTCAGAAGGGTCGAAGTCTAAGTCAAAATCATCGAAAGTTTGAGGTGTTGGGTTTTCAGATGGAGTTGGAATTGGAATAGATATGGAAACAACAATTGAATCTAAAACAGTAACAAAAGAAGGATTACCTCTCTTCTTAGGAGTCTGTTGAGATGGTCCTTCTGCAACAACTTTTCTTTTCTTTGTCTTCTTCAGAACAACCTCTGGTGCCTTCTGCTGAAGATCTTGAATATTTAGATTTGGTGCTGTACCATCAGCTTTACAAGCATCCAAATATCTCAGAATGATTTGAGGCTTAGAGTCAATTTCTGAGAACAGAGGGAAGTCGTCCAGAGGGACTCTTCTGCTGGAGATTTCAGCAAAAGGAGTGACGCTGGGCTCCTTCTTAATGTTCTCTATCAGCTTCATTTTCTTCATATTTTTGGCATTCAACTGCTTGCCAACAGACGGTTCTAGAGTGCTGATTTCTTGTGCCTCTATCAAATGATCAATCAGCCTATTCTCAGTAAGAATATCTGATATCAGTCTTCCCAAGGGTACCCAATCCCTTTTAGTACGTTCACCTTCTCTTGTTTCCTTGACACTTGTTCTAAGATGGTTGAACATAAGATGAGCTAAATTAATCTTGACCTTCTGAGAAATAAAATAGATCAGAAACTGCTGATCAATGTTAATGTAATCAGGAGAGCTGGTAGGCTTCCTGTGGTTGAAACAACCCAGAAGGATCTTGGCCCAAATTCTGTGCTTGTCCTTCAAATCTCTAATCTTGCTGGAGGGAAGCCCCAGCGTGAAAATTTCCCTTGCTATAATAGCAGCATCTGCACACCTTTCTGCCATATCAATACAGTGAATACCACCACCATTGTACCCTATCAGTCTTGCAATCAGGTCTTTAGTAATCACAATCTTCTTCCCCATGATGTAGGATGTGACTTGGTGATTTGAAGAAGAAGCGTGAATCCAAAATTCCTTTACCAGAATAGGAAATGTTGGACCCACCAGCCTGTCAAAGTACTTTTCCCAACCTTGAGCTTTAATATCTTCAGATAAATCAAAACCATTTTCCTTGAGACTGTTGAAATCCACTATTATTTCTGACAGAACTTCAAGATTCTTGACTGGAGTTAAAAGCGTTTTGAATGGTACTTCATATTGTTCAGAAGAAAGTTTTCTGGGAACCTGAAGAAGGAATGCTGGAAGAAGCCATGTTCACACGAGGTTTTTGAAAAAGATTTAAAGGGTTTCTTGAGAAATAAGAACAAATAAATCAGAAATATTGAGTGAAAACGAAAGTGACGGTAAAAGTGAGTGAATGGTGTGAAGTGTGTTTAAATAGATTTATAAAAAAGGTTTTGAAAACATAAACGTTTAAGAGAGAGAAATAAATAATGATTATTAGCATATAATGATATCTGATTTTAGGGGATTCAGAAAGATATTTGGAACGGTTACCCATAACATGTGTCTCAATGCACCCAATCAGCGCTTTTCCTTTTCAGAAGCGTGGACGCGTGTTCAGCCTCAGAAAATAGCTGATGACTGGATGACACTTGTTTGCTTGAGTGAACAACACATTTCCATCCTAGAAATGAAGCGCTCAGATCTTCATGGATAGATTTTGATACAATCTGCACTTCTAAAGTTCTGAAGGAAGATTGATCAGTAGTTCACAGAAAATAAACAAAGTTCTGGAGGTTAATATATAAAATTAAAACAATTTTATTCTGGGCAGAGCTTCATGCTGAGATGATTCAGAATGAAGTTGAACCTATCTTCAGAAAGTGGTTTTGTGAAAATATCAACCCATTGATGGTATGTGTTAATAAATTTTAAATTTAAAATCCCTTTCTGAATATAGTCCCTAATAAAATGATGTTTTATTTCTATATGCTTAGCCCTAGAATGCAAAATAGGATTTTTACTTAAGCAAATAGCAGAAGTATTGTCACAGAGGATAGGAATGTTACTCTCATATATCTGGAAGTCCTCAAGTTGACTTTTCATTCAGAGCATTTGTGTGCTGCATCCAGCTGCTGATATGTATTCAGCTTCTGCTGTTGATAGAGCAATTGTGGATTGTCTTTTGTTGGATCATGAGATCAGATTTTCTCCCAGAAACTGGCAGCATCTAGAAGTGCTTTTACGTTCTACTCTGTCTCCAGCAAAGTCAGCATCACAATAACCTACTAAGCTGTAATCACTTGATTTTCTATAAAACAAACCCAGATTAGTAGCACCTTTCAGATACTTGAAAATTCGCTTAACTGCTGTTAAGTGAGATTCTCTAGGATCTGATTGGAATCTTGCACAAATGCATACACTGAATAAAATATCAGGCCTTGAAGCCGTCAGATAAAGAAGAGAACCAATCATACCTCTGTAGACCTTCTGTTCTACCTTTTTACTTACCTCTTCTCTTTCCAGAATGCACGTGGGATGCATTGGAATCTTTGATGGCTTACATTCTGAGAGATCAAATTTCTTTAGAAGTTCTCTGACATATTTGCTCTGATGAATGTAAGTTCCTTCTGGGGTTTGATTGATCTGAATGCCCAGAAAGAATTTCAGTTCCCTCATTAGGCTCATCTCAAATTCTGCCTGCATACACTTAGCAAACTCTCTCAGAGAGGGTTTAGTAGATCCAAATATGATATCATCAACATAAATCTGACATACTAAAATGTCATTCTTAACTTTCTTACAGAATAAAGTTGTGTCCACTTTCCCTCTGGTGAATTCCTTTTCTAACAGGAAGTTACTTAGTCTTTCATACCAAGCTCTGGGAGCTTGTTTCAGACCATACAGTGACTTCTTTAGTTTGAAAACATATTCTGGATTTTTGGAACTTTCAAAACCAGGGGGTTGGTGCACATATACCTCTTCTTCTATATAGCCATTTAAGAATGCACTCTTAACATCCATCTGATACAGAGTGATGCCTTTATTTACAGCAAATGAAATTAAAAGTCTGATAGATTCTAACCTTGCGACTGGAGCAAAGGTTTCTGTATAGTCTATCCCCTCTTGCTGACTATAACCTTGTGCTACCAATCGTGCTTTGTTTCTGATGACTTCACCTTGTTCATTCAGTTTGTTTCTGAACACCCATTTAGTTCCAATGACATTGAATCCTTTTGGTTTAGGAACTAGATCCCATACGTCATTTCTTGTGAATTGATTCATCTCCTCTTGCATTGCTAGAATCCAGTCATTGTCCAGAAGTGCTTCATCAATTGTTGATGGTTCAATTAGAGAAACAAGTCCCATGAGGGATTCTTCAGAGTTTCTGAAGCTGGATGTTATTCTGATTGGATCTTCCTTTCTTCCTAAGATTGTTTCTTCTGGGTGATCCATGCTGCTTCTGGATGGTCTTTTCTGAGGTTGATAAACAGAAGGTGCTGGATGGTTTGTAGTGCCTCTTTCTGATGTTGAGGGAGTGTCTCTGTTAAGAGCTTCTGATGACTTGTCTTCAGTACCTGTGAATTCAATTTCCATACCTGCAAGTAATTCATTCTGCTTTCACTTTTGAGAGTCAAGCTTATCATCAAAACAAACACTGATTGATTCTTCCACAATCTGTGTTTCTGTATTGTATACTCTGTACCTTCTTGAGCGTTCAGAGTATCCTAACATAATACACTTTTGTGCTTTAGAGTCAAACTTGTTCAAATAATTTTTTGTATTTAAAATAAAACAAATACATCCAAATGGATGAAAATATGAAATGTTGGGCTTTCTGTTCTTCCACAATTCATATGGAGTCTTTTCCAGAATAGGTCTTATAGAGATTCTATTCTGAATATAACACGCTGTGTTTATTGCCTCTGCCCAGAAGATCTTAGCAACGTTAGTCTCGTTGATCATGGTTCTGGCCATTTCTTGCAATGTTCTGTTCTTTCGTTCTACAACTCCATTTTACTGGGGAGTTCTAGGACAAGAGAAATCATGCAGAATGCCTTTGTCATTAAAAAATGATTCAAAATCTTTGTTTTCAAACTCTCCACCATGATCACTTCTGACTTTGACGATTCTAAGATCCTTTTCATTCTGAACTTGGTTGCAGAAGGTAACAAACACAGAGTGTGACTCGTCCTTGTGTCTTAAGAACTTTACCCATGTCCATCTGCTATAGTCATATACGATTACTAACCCATACTTCTTGCCACTGACTGAAGCAGTTTTAACTGGTCCAAATAAGTCAATGTGCAGAAGTTCTAATGGCTTAGAGGTGGAAACAACGTTTTTAGATTTGAAAGCAGGTTTTGCAAACTTGCCTTTCTGACATGCTTCACACAGAGCATCTGAATTGAACTTCAGGTTAGGAAGTCCTCTGACCAGATTGAGTTTGTTAATCTGAGATATTCTTCTCATACTAACATGTCCCAATCTTCTGTGCCAGATCCACTGCTCGTTGTTAACAGACAGAAGACACTTTACATTCTGACTTTTCAGTTCAGAAAGTTTGATTTTATAAATGTTGTTTCTCCTCTTTCCATTAAATAGGATAGTCCCATCTTTCTGACTAACAGCTTTACATGAATTTTGATTAAAGATTATATCATAACCGTTATCACTTAATTGACTTATGGATAACAGATTATGCATTAATCCATCTACTAATAAAACATTACTTATAGAGGGAAGATTTCCATTACCTACTGTTCCATAGCCAATGATCTTTCCCCTCTGATTGCCTCCAAAGCCTACGTGGCCTCCAGGCTTAAGTTCCAGGCTTTGGAACATATGCCTTCTTCCTGTCATGTGTCGTGAGCAGCCAGAGTCCAGGTACCATGACTGGTGTTTCTGCTTTGCTGCTAAAGATATCTGCCACATGTATTATTTTATCCTTAGGTACCCATATTTTCTTGGGTCCTGATTTGTTAGTTTTACCAAACCTCTGGTTGAATTTTGGTTTAACAGAATAATTGCTCCTAGTATATTTGATGTCATGTGTGCGCCCATATACAAAGTGTGAATCAAGTGAGGTGCGTTTTATAACTAAATCCATGGCATTCTTTGGTGTAGGTACCTTACCTTGGTATCCTATTCCTTTTCTGCCATTTCTGCTAACTCCATAGATCATTGAAGCCATTTTGCTTCTATCTATGTTTTTAGCTAGAAACTTCTGAAAGCTGTGATCATACTCCTTGATGATCTCATCAGCACTGCTGGGAGTTTAAGGGATTGTTTCCTTCTGAGAGTTTTGCAATAGATTTTCTAAATTTGAAATTTTATCTTTCAACTCAGAATTATCCAATTTGGAACTCTCAGTTTTATCAGAATCAGAAGCAAGATCCCTTTTCAGGTTTCTGAATTTGACTCTGATCTGCTGATATCTTTCCAGAATTTCATTAAGGCTTTCAGCTAGTTCAACCTTAGTAAAGTTAATAACAAAGTCAGGAAATACCTCTTCTGTATCTGATTCAGAGTCTGATTCAGAAGCTTCACTGTCTTCTGTTGTGTTTGCCATGAGAGCTATGTTTGCTCTCTCATCATCTGATTCTGAGTCAGCTTCAGATGTATTAGAATTATCCCATGTGGCCATGAGACTTTTCTTCTTTTCCTTTCCAAACTTCCTTCTGGGATTTTCCTTCTGAAGCTTTGGGCAGTCACTTTTGTAGTGCCCTTGCTCGTTACATTCATAGCAGATGATGTCTTTATTGTTTGGCTTTCTGCTTCCTGAAGAGCCTTCAGATCTTCTGTGTCCAGAGGAGGATTCTGACCTTCTTTATCTGGAGGAAGATTCGTTCTGATTCTCTGATCTTCTGGGATTCCTGAACTTCCTTTGCCTCTGCTTCCACAGTTGGTTCACCCTTCTGGAGAGGAGAGGCAGTTTATCTTCTTCTGATGAGGACCCGTAAGAGGTTTCTTCAACAGCCTACAAAACCTTGGAGTCATATTTTCTGTTAGATTTTAAAGCTAATGGCTTACCTTGCTTTTGAGGTTCATCAGCTTCTAGCTCTATCTCGTGACTTCTGAGGGAGCTGACAAGTTCCTCCAGAGAGATTTTGTTGAGATCCTTAGCTAGCTTCAGCGCTGTAACCATTGGCCTCCACTATTTTGGCAAGCTTCTGATGATCTTCTTAACATGATCAGCAGTAGAATACCCTTTGTCAAGAACTTTGAGACCAACAACCAGAATTTGAAATCTTGAGAACATCGTTTCTATTGATTCACTTTCTTCCATCTTGAATGCCCCGTACTTCTGAATGAGCGCAAGAGCTTTGGTTTCGTTGACTTGAATGTTGCCTTCATGCGTCATTCTCAGAGAGTCAAACATATTCTTCGCAGTGTCTCTGTTTGATATCTTTTCATATTCAGAATAAGAGATGGCGCTGAGAAGAATTGTTCTGGCCTTGTGATGATTTTTGAAATCACGCTTTTGCTGATCAGACATTGCTTTCCTGTCAATCTTCTGACCACTTCCATTCACTGGGTGCGTGTATCCATCTGTCACCATGTCCCACAGATCAACATCATGGGCTAGAAAGAAGCTTTCAATTCTGTCTTTCCAGTAGTCAAAGTTCTCTCCATCAAAGACTGGAGGTTTGCCACTGAATCTGTCTCTTTCTTCATTGTTGTCATTGCTGATGTTTTGATGTGGTCCTGCCATTTTGTTTTTCTTACGCTGGATCTTGTACTGACACGGTTAAGTGTTATAAGCTCAGAACCAGGCGCTCTGATGCCAATTGAAGAAGTGAAAAACACAAGAAGGGGGGTTGAATTGTAAAACATAAAATCAAATGCAGACAACACGTTATTTTTATCCTGGTTTGTTTGATCTCAAACTACTCCAGTCCACCCGTCAAGGTGATTTCGCCTCTCTCCAACGAGGTCTTAATCCACTATATTCAACTGAATACAACAACTACTTTAACAACTATTAAATCCTTCTTGAGTCTAACCACAGACCGGTTTATCTCAAGGAAAATCTCTTACAGATAAATGAACAAAAGTGTGTTTGATGTTTTCTAGTAAAACTATATATCACAACTGTGATAATACACAATATCAAGCTTAGGATGAAACTAGATTGCTAGAGCTATAGAGTAAGCGGTTGAGAGCTTTAGAAAATTGGACGAGTGAGAACGTGAAGATGATTAGCTTATACATATATGCGTATGGAGAAAATTAGCCATTTCTTTTCTCACAGACTTGTTTATATAGCCTTGGAAGAGATACGTTGCTATCCATAAATCCATTTCAAAGCTCATAACATTATTTCCTTTTTGAGAAGATCTTTGTCTTGGAATAAAGCCGTTGGTAATTAATCTGTCTTGAATGCATAGTAACGTTGACACTTCAGAGTCTTCTCTGCTTATGGTAATCAGAGTGTTCTTTCCTTTATGCTGACGCTTCTGAGTGCTGATGACTTGGTTATGATCTTGATCAGAGTCAGAGTATGTTATGCGCTGATTCTGTTAATCAGGCTTCAGCGTATAACACATGTTATTTGATCTTCTGATGCTGATATATCTTCTGATGCTGATGTTGATATTGATCTTCTGATGCTGATTCCGTCAGAGTTTCTGTAAATACACAACATAATTTTAAGTAGCACATATGTCTTATATAAATCTTATAATAAATTTAATCTTGTATTTTGTTATCATCAAAACTCTAACTGAGGGTTGTAGAATGAAACTATGTTCTAACAGTACGTGAGCCGTCTTCAGAAACTTAACCAAAGCCTTCACATGGGCCTCAGAACATAACAACAAAGCCAACATATAAATTTTGGATGGGGTCTGCCCCAGCTGCTCGACCATATTGTAGTCGCTCTTCTTTATTATCTTTAAAATTTATTCCATTTCTTTCTTGGAAGCTTCTGGTATGGTTACTGAATTGGCCCTGGTCAGGACAGGCTCAATTAGTATATCTTTTCCTCGAGTCTCGACCGACTCAGTGATGGGAGGATCAACAGGAGTGATTACTGGAATTGCAGTAGTAGTATCGGGTGGAACCACAACAGGAATGACCACAGGTCTGGTAGCAGTCTTTGGAGGAGAAATCTCAGGGGAGAACACTCTTCCACTTCTTGTTATTTTACTAGTTTCGGAAATATTGACGATGTCGGAATCAGTATTTCCATCAATCTTGTCTTTAATGGCTAGCATGTCCTGCTTTATGCCGTAGTAATAGACGTCAGCCCCATAGTTCCAAGGAACAGCTTTGTCCGAGGAGTATGGGATTGGCCCAGGCATGGTTATGATTAACGGAGTCACCTTCGGAATTGATGTAATCCTGACGAGTCTCTTAGCGGAGTCTCTAGGAGCATTGGCGGAAATGGTTATGATAGAAATGTCTTCACAGGAAACAGTCGGAACCAGAGTCTTCTCAAACAGAATCTCTTTGTCATCCATCAGGCACTGAACACATGCCTTCAACAAAGGTAAAACAGTCGGTAGAAATGAACAAAAGTGGCAACCTTCACCACAACCCGGAAATAAATCGGCCTTCAACAAACTCTCTTTGATAGTCATGAGTGGGGTCACCAATTCTTCCACAGAGGTTACAAACATATCTTCTTCAACGGAATTAACACCACGACCATGTTTCGGCATAGGAGCAGTGATAACATTAGGAGTCTCCGGGGGATCAAATTCAATTTCCTTAGCATCGATCAGATCCTGTACTTTATTCTTCAAATCCCAGCAATCATTGGTATCATGGACTGGACTTTCCGAATGGTAAGCACAACGAGCATTCGGTTTATAGTAGGGAGAAGTGGTGCTCGTATTCTTCGGAGCTTCCCTCAGAGTAACCAGATTGGTCTTCAACAACTGAGGTAAAATCTGGGACAACGTCATGTTTATTCGAGTGAACTGTCTAGCTGGCCTTTCTGCTCTTGGCTGATTATTTCTTTGCTGAGAAGGTGCAGGATTGGGAATCATAACAGCCCCTACCACCGGACGATGCTCGGTTCGATTCTAATTCTTTTGGTTATAGACAACACTGACTTCCTTTTTACCTGCAAACGGCTTCCTTGCAACACTAGAAGAGGCATCCTTATGAATTTTTCCACTTAGGATTCTAGCTTCCACTCTTTCCCATGTTAAGATCAGTTCAGTAAAGCCTGCTGATGAACTTCCAATCAGATGGTTGAAGAACGGCCCAGTCAAAGTTCCCAGAAACATATCCACGAGCTCCCTGTCATCCAAGGAAGGTTGAACTCTTCCAACCAAATCTCTCCACTTCTGAGCATAATCCTTGAAACCCTCATTCGAACAAATAGACAGATTTTGGAGTTGTGTACGGGTGGGAGCGAGGTCTGCATTATACTGATATTGCTTATAAAATGCAGCAGCAAGGACTTCCCAGTTACGAACATTGGCTCTTTCCAACTGATAGAACCAATCCAGTTGTGTTCCAGACAGACTGTCTTGGAAGAAGTGAACCCATAGGTCTTTGTCAGCAGTATGAGGCTGTATTTTCCTCACATAAGAACGTAGATACATTTTAGGACAAGAGACCCCATCATACTTAGCAAATACCGGTGCCTTGAACTTTGGGGGGATGACAACCCCGGAGACCAGACCCAACTCTTCAAAATCCAGCCCAAGAACCTTCTGGATTTCCATAGCGCTCAGACGCTTTTCTAACTGCTTATACCTTTCATCGGCCGGAGGGTACTGCTCCTCATTGTAATCAGTTTCATTATCAGACTCTTTAGGACTAGGGTCCTCTTCTCTGGCTTCAACCTCTTGGTTCTCTCCCTCTTTAGATGAAGAAGCTAACTCAACAGCCCGTCTTGGCGACCCTCTGAACCTTCTGCTCATCTGTGACACACCGGATGTCCTCTTGTTTTTTGTTCTTCTTAGTAATCAAAGCCTTCAGTTCTTCATGTCCTTTGGCCAGAGCCATAATCATCTGTTGGAACAGCGTGTTCTGAGTCTGAAGATATTTCACGGTTTGTTCAAGAGCCATTGCTGAAATAAACAACGAAGGTGATGAGAAACCTGTTATGAATCCTGTTATGCAATGATATGTATGCAATGCTTTCAAAGACTTTGGGAAATTTAACTTTGCAAACCAAAATGAAACAAAGCTTTTATTAGTTGAATTCAAAGTTCAAATGCCTTTTAGGCGTTACAATTAAAACAAATCTAAAAACTAGAAAAAATCAAAATTCCCATGGATGCTTCCTCTTTGTGCCGAGATAGCCATTAAGTCTTCTTTCCTCCTGGAGCTGCTTTGTGAGCTCTAAAACCTTCCTCTCCTGGGCATAGAACTGATCCCTGTAGGTATCCCGATCTTTCTTCAACTGAATCCAAGACCTCTGTAGTTATCCAAGATCAGTGGGTATATCAGGATGGAGAATCGTGTAAGGAATAACCCCTTCAGTAGTGGGTTCCACAATCACTGGTAGAACGGCCATATAGGGCATCATAAGTTTCTGGGCACGAGCTCGTACCCATTGGAGATAAGGTTCCATGGGAATGTAAGCCTTTGTTCCCAAAGCCTTGGCGCCAGATTTGTTTACCATGCTCCAAGCTAGTATGAACCTCTGGCGATACCCTTGAACATCATCCTCATAGTTGAATACAATGCCCTCGATAAGTAACTCATGGGGACCATCCCTTCGAGCAAAACCAAATTTTTGCAGAGCTAAACAAGGATTGTAGGTTATGCCCCCTTTGATGCCAAGTAATAGGACATTAGGATACTCCCCACATCGGTCAATAATAGCAGTGTTTTCCATAGCTCGGGAACACCAGAGAATATTCGTGTGAGCGAGTGACACTATCCGTTGTGACCAACCTAAACCCTCTTCATTCTTCAATACAAACTTAGGGATGTGAGAAATAAACCACCTTGACAGCAATGGCATGCAACACATAAGAACCCCTCTTCTCTTCATGGTACGAGTATGGAGAGCGTGCAAAATATCTCCGAGCAAGGTAGGCACGGGGTTGCGAGAGAGGAATATCTTGATAGCATTCACATCTATGAATAAGTTTGGATTAAGGAATAGTACTGACCCATAGATTAGAAGAGCCAAGACCTCCTCAAAAGCCTGAAAATCCATATCATCCCAAAATAGCTAGGCCTTGTCTATCAGGAACTTGGCTAGAAAACCCTTGACTCCGCTTCTTGTTTCCCAATTGGATACCATGTCGACCCGTTTCAGATGCAAGGCTGAGGCAATGACTTCTGGCTTAGGAACTTCTTCCAGACTTGTGAAAGGCAACTGTTCAAGAATGGGTATATCCAATAACTGAGAGAACTCTTCCATGGTAGGCACCAACTGATAGTCTAGAAAGGTGAAGCAGTGGTGCTTGGGATCAAAGAACTGAAAGAGTACACTCATCATCTTTTCATCAAAGTTTGAAGTAACAAAGTTTAGAAGTCGACCATGTATCTTAGTGAACACAGAAGTTTCAGGGACCTTTGATACTAGCTCCTTGAGTTGGGAAGGTATTTTCACAAAGCTGATTCGGATAGTGTTTCTACGAGCGGAAGCCATGATCTTCAAAACAAAATAAAGATAAATTCCCTTGGTCCTTGAAATGGTTAGTGCAATAAGAATGTGTGATGCGGTGGGAGAATTGACTTGGTTTGTTTTGCGTTTGATCGCAAATGTTGCGGATAGCAAGAGTCGCCATCGACTTTTCTTTTATCCAACAAGGAAAGGTGAAAAAGCACAGGAAAGACCTTTAGAGATGTTTTCTTGAGTTCGGGGGGTAGATTATGAAAAGGGAAGGTGTTAGAACCCTTTTCATCCATGGTTTTCCATGGGCTCTTAGTTACTCTCTAGATCACTTGCTTTTGTTTGAATGTGTACTTGTGATGTGAGTTTTGAAAGTATTTTGAAAATGTGACTTTGTAATGATTCTCGTCTCTATAAGAATGCGTACAAAGTGTTATTTTGAAAATAGTTCAAAGAAGTGTTTGTGGAATGTGTTTTTTAAAAGTGATTTTGAAAAGGGTTTTCTTTGTAATGGCCCTCGTTTCTATAAGAACGCGTACAAAGTATTTGTCTTTTGAAAATACTTCAAATAAGAGTGTTGGTGTAAAAATATTTTGTTGTGAGCAAGCGAGCAACTAGGAGCGAATCTACCTACTCAAAAGGTCTTATTTGTTCTTTTCCTCCCCCTTTAGATGTTACTAACTTACCATTGTTTTGGTGGGAAGCTCCATCGTTGGATGTGAAGGGATGAGTGTGGGACGTTTGTATAGTCATAGAAGGCAACCTATGGGAAGTTTTAGCAATGTTGTTTAGGGACTAGATCGTTTACCGAAGGCAACATCGAGGGTCATCGAGGGACTACGATCTTTTATCGAGGGTCTTTGCTAAAACACTCATGTTTGAGGGACATGACTATATTTCTGATAGGCAACAAGGTGGGATTACCATAAGGTGCTAGTGTGCAATTGTGTTTGATTGCATGCATTTTTAGACTTGATTAAGGTTATCTACTTGTCAATTTCATGTCTTGCCATACACACCCTAATTACTAACAATATATGAAAGCAATAAAAAATGCAGAAAATAGCTATTCTATGTTATTACAAGCATTAGGGGGATGGGGGTACATATTTAAAAATGGGGATTGCAAATAAAATTAAATCCTAAGTTACTATTACAACCATATTTAATGAATAAGAATGTATAAGAAAAAGTGAAATGAACTAGTTCTGTTTCAGAAAAGAGATAAGTTTTGTTTAAGAAAAATGTTTTTGATCTTTTTGTTTTAAGAAATAAAATAAAGCATGTAAAAATGAAAAATGTCTTTGGTGTTTTTGATTAATGAAATAAAAAGTGATAGTAAAAATAGTGAGGAAAAAGAAAATAGAATCAGCGTATTGCTGACTAAAGAAGATCAGAAGTTATGACTCTGGCGTGCTACAAAACAGAGATCATATTAGTAAAAAAAGGTAAAGTCAGAAGTTCTGGGTCCGCTGAGAACAAAGAAGATTTCAGAAGTTCTGATACCACTGGCAGAACTTGGCCTCCCTCTCCATGCTAGTCAGAACATCTGCAACTTAGTCATTTCTCAACAGAACAGAAGATGTGCATATAACAGTTATGGATGGTTTCACAGTGTTTCAGAAACAAGAGGTATCAGAACTATAAATCAGAGGCAATCATGAATTTGCTAATTCTAATTTCCTTAAGAAGTTCTGAACTAATTTACTCCTTACTTAGGCATACAAATACGTGAAACCTCAGAATACGTATAGCCTCAGAAACATGATGTCTACATTGTATTTTTTTTTGAACATGCAAATCTGATAATGCCTAAGTAATATGGTGAGAGTCAGCAGAAGCTTACCTTGCAGCTGGAGAAGACTCTATGAACTGGAGTTTGGTCCTGAACTCTGGTGATGTTCTGAGCAGCTTCTTCACATACTCAACAGGCTGGAAGTTTTCAACTTCTGGAACAACCAAGGGGTAATGTTCTGACTTCTTTGAGGTGGAGGTGGATGGAGAGTGTATTACAGTATGAACACAGAAGTTAGGATAGCTTCTAATATGTGAATCAGAAACTGTGTGGATGGTTTTAGTTAAGAAACACTTGAGAACAAATGGAGTTTGAATGCCAGAAATCAAAAGTTAACAGGCTTTGTATTTTGTGTTTGCAAATTTGGACTCTTGGAATTTTAGCAGGGGTTCAAGGGTTTTTATTTCTCAATTTTTTCGACCCTTTTACCGTTGCCAATGGCTCTCAATTTATAGGCAAAAATCTTGTAGCTTGGAGAGTACAACCATCACATGCTAGGGAGCTGCCTCGTTCTTGAAGCAAGTATGGTGGTTCGTAGCCTTAGAAGTGCCTAAGCTGGAAATGTAAGCAGGAATTAAGGAAAGATAACTTCAAAAGAAAAAAGCAACACATGGGCCCAACACACTTCTTGTACAAGAGTTTGCATTTCCAAGACAGTAATGGTACTTTTATGCCACACGTGGGGAAATACTTTGGATAAAGACTCAAAAGTAGTTGTGAGCATTAAATGATGATGAGATTTATCAAACCAGAAATCCTGCAATGTGATATTTTGCATCATTGCTTAATTCTAGGTCAGAGGTTCAACTTCAGCATAATTTAGAACAAACATCCAACTTCTGATCCTTGTGTCTCCTTGCTCCAACATGTTCTGAAGGAACTCTCAGATTTTCAGGAAGCTTGTAGCATGCTTTGTAACCTTCCTTGAATTACACTTGCAAACTCTGACCGAACCTTTATGAAAACCAGCCCAGAAGTTCTGACCCAACTCTGTCTTGAAAGTGTCTAGAATTTGCTGAGTGCTTTAGTTTCATGGACGTGTCTTTGAACATTTATAACTTGAAATTCCATATTTTCCAGGAGAAGTTATGTTCTTCAATGTTTTAGATCTTATTGAAATCTATGACTTTTGTGTCAGAAGTTCCTCCAGAATCAGCTTACATCATGGTGATAATCTTATCAGAAGTTCTGAGCTTGTCATATTTCTTAAACACTTGGAAAAATTCTAAGTATTTAGAATTTTGACTTTTGAATTTCTTGATGAAACAAACTTCATATTTCAACGTGTCTTGATGAAATATGATTCTTGAAGCTTGATTTTGATCCAAAAGTCAAAGTTTGACTTTTTAGTGTGCAAATGACCATTTTGCTCTTGTGAATGACTTTCTTGGAAAATTTGTAATTCAAGACTTGAAATTGGATGGAAGCAAACCTGAGGGCCCAGGTTAATCCTTTGAGAAATGAGAGGGAAAATTTTGGGTTACAACAGAATGGATGCTATGTTATGATGCATGATGTCATGATAAATCACAAGTATAGAAAACACAGACAAATCACACCAAGTTCTTAGGTTTAAGGCTTGCTTG
Organism: Vicia faba; assembly: GCA_948472305.1. Taxonomy (NCBI): domain Eukaryota; kingdom Viridiplantae; phylum Streptophyta; class Magnoliopsida; order Fabales; family Fabaceae; genus Vicia; species Vicia faba. The sequence continues at coordinate 1,258,066,767 of OX451736.1, read as the reverse complement.
AGTTATAAGGTCATACCCTCTTGAATTTTAGTTTGTTTCAAACCTGTCTTAGGAGAGTAACCGGGTTATAAAGATTCTCAATATCACTGATCATCCTTTATCGGGTATTATTTCATCTCAAGCAATCTTTTCTTGCGGCCGAAATATCCTGAAAGTCCAATCTCAATGAGTGTATCATCGAGTATCAACCAATCCTCAGCTTTATACCGAGGCCGACTATCTCACTACTTTCTAATGGACAAGTTTGTTCGACTAAGGTTCTAAGGTCCGTTAGTGCTTCACGATACCATGAAGAGGCCCTGTATTCTCCTTGTTTCCCCTTGAAGGATACCGGTACCAACCAAAGTGTTACACCAACACAACCATCGCTTAAACCATATCGGTCCATGCCGTATAGTCTCCACGATCTATTGTTGTTTACCTAAAAAGTGTCCCCAGATCCGGGTGTAGGATCTTTAATAATGCCCAAGAAAAACCCTTTAAGAATAAAGCATAAAAAGAAAACAAGAAATCAATTAAAAAAATGACCTAGATCCTAAGGTATACCCCACTTATTATATAATCCCCAGTAGAGTCGCCAGTTCTGTGATACGGTGGCAGAACCGACTGTTAATACTGGTTTACGTTTTTTGTTCGCAAATGTCACAGTAAGAAAGAGTTGCCACCTACTTTTATTTTATCTGTTGTACACCAAAATTTTCCCTCCCATATTTCAAGAAAGATCCCCAAGTTGCTCAAAGTAGTCCAAGGGTTGGCCAAACAAGCTCTCTCCTAAGACAGTCTACCTCAAATTAGGGTTTCATGTTGCATCAAAATAATTGAGTCCAAGTGATCCCAAATTCTCACCAATGTCCTAATATGTTCCCAAGATCATTCATGTCAAGTTTCAAGCCTTGCAGAGGAAGTTGGCTCAATCAATTGCTCAAAGGCCTAAAAATCGATTGTGCTAGGGCAAAAGTCAACTGTGGCCCACATACCATCAAAATTCAAGATTTTTGGTCAACATACTAATTTTGAATGATATTTCATCATTTGATCAAGGTTTGATCATGATTCATCAAGGATTGCTCATAATTCATCAAGACCAAAAGTTGCTAAATTAGGGTTTTGTAGGAAAAGTCAACTCAACTTTGACCAAGAATAACTTTCTCATACTTTATGAGAAATGACCCATCCAAATCTCATTTTGAAGAGGATTCCATGCTCTACAATCCATCTTCATCTCCCAAGTTCAAAATATGCACTCACAAAAAGTTATGAATTTGGACATTATAGGTCATTTTGAAAAGTCAACAAAAACACCTTTTTTGTCAAAGCTTCATACATGAGCATGGAATATCAAATTGAGATAAGAAAAAAAGGGTTGCTTAGAGGACATCTGAATATTTCTAAAAAGTCCAAGAACACCTCCAAAGAGTCAAAATTGAGGAAGTTATGCATTGGTGAAGTTGACCTTTTTTGCAAAATTGCCAAAAGTCAACTATCCCTAAAACTTCAATTTTTGCCAAATGGGCCAATCTTTTTCACTTATTTTTAGTTGGCAACATAGTCCACGAGCTCTAGCCCTTTCCACTTGTCCTAATCATGTTTTTATTATTTATTTTGATTTGAATTAATTCAATTTATATCAAAACAAATCATATAAAATCCAAAACATTGAAAACAAAAGATTTTGTGCTTGTTTCAGGTCTTAAATTACAGCTAGCAAGTATTCAAATTCATATCAAGGCATGGTGTGAACAAAAAGATTGAATTAGGCCAATTTTGGAAAGGTTTCAAAGTGATTCAAATCAAGAATCCAATTCATTGATGGAGGAAGATTGAGGCCAGGTTTTCAAACCTAATTCACCCCTCAATACATATAAAAGCGAGGCTGACCTAAAACTAGGTTAGAAATAGGCACAGCAAGGAGAGCAAAATCTGAAAAAAATTCAAGAAAAGTGGAAGATCGAATTCCTATTCCAGGCATCCTCAAGGCCTTCTAGCTATCCTGTGATCGGTGGAAATAGAACTGACTGTTTAAAGCTGGATCGCGTATGTCGCGGTAAGCAAGAGTCGCCACCGTCTTTTATTTTCTCCAACATGGAAAGGACAAAAGCACAGCAAAATTCCTTATGAGAATGTTTCTCGGTTCGGGAGGTAGATTTATAGAAAGGGAAGGTGTTAGCACCCTTTCTATCCATGGTTATCCATGGGCTCTTAGGTACTTGCTCTTATGTTTTCAAAATGTTTGCTTTTCAAAATGTGAGTGGGTTTGAAAAAGTTTCATTGAAAGATTTCTGAATGACTCTTGTATCTATCCTCAAGAGTGTTTGAAAAATTTGTTTTGAAAGCTTTTGAAAGTGTCAGTGTGAAAAGATTTTTGATTTGTTTTTGAAGAGAGAAAGTACCCATGAGTCATCTACCTACCCTAAGGAGTTAGGCTGTGTAAAAGTCCTTGAGGTAGTGCCATCCCACCATTGAGAGGTAGGTAGCACCACCATTGGAGGTGTTCGGGTCAATTCGATTTTAGGGATAGTGTGGCCACCGAAGCAATAGTAGGACACCTTAGAAGTAACCCTAATGTCCTAGATCCTTTTTAATCCGAGGCAACCGTTTCGAGGCAACTGTTTCGAGGCAACTGGATCTTGGACATTTGAGCGATCGCTAAAACGTCCTATACTTGACGACCACGTTTCGAAGGCAACGAGTAAGGCGTACCCTAGAAGTGGTGTGTGCATTGTGTATTGTTTCATGTTAATTGTCTCATCTTTGATCATGGCATTGTGAGCTACGCGTTGTTTTTAATTACCATACATTCTTTCATGCAATTTAGAATTTAGGAGTGCGGAAAATTAAATACAGGAAGATAAAAGCTACGCTATTACAAGGCGCGGGTCTATACATCGCCAAAATACAAAGACCCGTTTTTGATAAAAGTGCGGAAAGTAAAAAAGCAATAAACCTAATTACTATTACATCCTTGAACAGTTACATAATAATCAATAAGAAAATAATGCGCGAAAAGAATTAAACCGGGAACGTCCGAGGGTGTTGGACCCTTTTGAGAAATTAAATTAAATTAAAGCCTAATTAATTATTTAATTAAAGAAAAGAAAGTATTTTTTATGTTTTTTTTGTATTTAATGAAATAAAGAAAATAAAATCAAGAGAAAACCCTAATTCTAAGTTTATGTTAATTATTAAGAAAATATTAAAGTTAACCTAATTTAAGCTAATTAATTAATTTACATGTTATTTACAAAAATAATAGTAATTAATAATGATAATAATAATAATAATTATAATAGTTAATTAAGAAAAAGGTAAAAGTGTCAAAACCTAATTCTATGTAATTTTTATTTATTAAGAAAAGTATTAGAATTTAAACCTAAATTAAACTAAAGTTAATTGTTAACATTTATTTACAAAAACAAATTAGTGATGAAATTAATAAATAATTAAAATATTTTACAATTTTTGAGTTTATGATTTTTATTAGGACAAATTATTTTATGGTGAATTAATAAAAATAATTAAAACAATTAAAAGAACTAGAAAAGAAAAGAAAATAAAATTATGCAAACCAAGGGGGTTAGATGACCCAAGGGGAGGTGAAATGCTGGAATTCAGGCCCAAGAGAAACCCAAGCCTTGTTGACTTTCATGATTGTGTGCACGCTGTTTGACTGGGCGTATGATAGACCTCATCTCCTGGCCTTCAGATGGTTGATCAAGGCCACTCGGCAAGCCTAGGCGTGGATACGTATGGTGGAATTCTAGGCGTGTACTGCATGAGATTGTGTTAGAAAAAACATTAAGAATTATATGGGGGACCTGGGAATCGAACCCAGGTCCCAACGCTTGCCAGCAATGTCTCCAACCACTACGCCATTCAAACGCGTTTATAAACATAATGACCAATAAAAATATTATATGAAAAGCAATAACCATGCTAGAAAACACGCGCAGATTTGAATTTACCAACCAGGAGATGCCACACCCTTCGTCTTCTTCTTTCTTCTGCAAAATATAAAACAAGATAGCGGGGGTTTTAAACCCCCACTAACTATAACAGTCAAAAATAGCGAATAGAAGTAGAGACAATATAAAAAGGGCGCGATAGGTCCATCTCGTTCGTCTCATCCAGACGGTTTCAGCCATGGGCATTATGGTCTCTAATTTTACTCATGCTGAAAAGCCCCAATCTAAAAGCTTGGAAACCCTAAATCTCTCCCATGGCAACTGGCGTTTCAGAGCATATTAATGAAATTAAATCATACTAGAAGCTTCACCTGAATGCTATGAACACAAAACAATCAACCAAATGTATTAAAAATGCATGAATCGTGATATGCAAATCTGGAAAATAAAGCAAACCGTGTCACTTGTATTCTCTGATTCTTTGCGTGTTAAGCTTCGTTCTTGATTGCAATGGCTTCCTGGAAATGTCAGCAATGTATTGGGAACGATTTTAGGCCTTGAATTGTACTGCAAATAGGATTTCAGTTTTCAAGTTTTTCTTGAATTTTTGCAAATTGGCTATGTGGTTTTAGCAGCTTTCACGTGTGTCCAGCTTTAGGTTTTCACTCAGCATATGTATGTGAATGAATTTAGGTTAGAATAAGGCCCATGAATCCATTGCAATAATGTTTTCAATCCTTGATTTTCCATCATATAATTTCCAATCTTTTTCAATGAAAACCTTGCCAAATATGGATGATCTTCCCTTTTTGATTTGAGAAACGAGTTTTCCAGCTTGCCCTGATTTGATTTGCTTCACAAAAGATCCAAAAAACATATCTTTTTGATTTTCCTATAATTAAAACCAATTAAATGAATTAATATTAATATAAATTCAATTAATTAATTAAAAATAAGAAAATAAATTATTTTGAGCTCAATGGGTCGTTCATAGGCTTTGGGTAAAGTTTCAAGAAGGAATTTGAGGCCCATTAGCAAACTTGAAGTGTTTTAGGCAAAGTTGACTTTTGAAAGTTCCCAAAAATTTCCCAACTTCTCCAATGCATATCTTGCTCAAGTTTGAAGCTATGAACATGTTCTTGGACATTTTGGAAAGGTCTTGAAGTCCTCTAACCAATGCCTTTGGTCCCATGTCATTTTGATTTACCAATCTCAAGTTATGGTCTTTGACTTAAAGTGCCTTTTTGTTGACTTTTGAAAATGACCTATAATGTTGAAATTGATAACTTTTTGTGAGAGCATTTCTTAGACTTGGAGTGTGAAGATGAGTTGTAGGAAATGTCATCCTCTTCAAAATGAGCATTGGATGGGATTTTTATGATAAACCATGAAGAAGTTATGCCTTGGTCAATCGGCAGTTGACTTTTCAACTGTCCAAAAATAGAAACTTTTGCATCTTGAGACTTTGTGAGCCATGCTTATGGAATCATGATCAAGAATTGATCAAATGATGATTGTGGCTTCAAAATAAGATGTTGACCAAAATTTTTTACTTTTGACTGTCAAATGACCATTTTGCCCCTGCAGTTGATTGTGAAACATTTAGGGTTTTTGACTGTGCAACTTGATGCTGTGAGTCTTGAAACTTGACATATAGATGCTTGACAATGTATATAGGTACATGGGACTTGATTGGACCCTTTAAAACCTAAATTTCTTTGCAAGAACCAAAACCCTAATTTTGACTGTGTTAGGAGGCAATTGGACTGTGCAACCCTTGAGGGATTTTGAAGCTTGATCTTGCCAAATCCTTGAAGAATATGGGAGGGAAAATTTTGGGGTACAACAGTTGCCCCTGTTCAATCTTGTTAGACCTGAGGATGTAGATTGGCTTGTGTGCCTTTCGTGATCAGAGGGTGGAAGATGATTGAACACTAGAGTGCCCATAAATTTGCACTCACATAGTAGAGTATCAGCAGTGTGATGTCAGGAATGGGCTTACAGATGCCATTTGGAAAGATGGTGGATAGGAGGATGGGCTTAAAGATGCCATCTGGAGGTGTGACAGAACCTTGTCGGGAATGGGCTTATAGATGCCATTTGGAAAGATGGTATGGGAGGATGGGCTTATAGATGCCATCTGGAGATGTGACGGAACCTTGTCAGGAATGGGCTTATAGATGCCATTTGGAGACTGTTGGTAGGTGGATGGGCTTATAGATGCCATCTGGACGTGGTCTGTTGAATTGTAATTTTTGTGAGTTGAAAGAGGGAACCTGTGTAGGGTTGCCTGATGATGAGCTCGTGTAAAACTGCATCTTGGAAAGAAGGACACCTGTGTAGGGTGGACTGATGACGAGCTCGTGTAAAACTGCATCTTTGGAGGAAGGAAACCTGTGTAGGGTTTACTGATAATGAGTCCGTATAAGACTGCATCTGAAATGGAGAAGGAACCTGTGTAGGGTTACTTTGATGACGAGTCCGTGTAAAACCGCATCTAGAGCTGAGAAGGAAACCCGTGTAGGGTTTACTGATGACGAGTCCGTGTAAAACTATGTCTGGAGTTTGAGAAGGGAACCTGTATGGGGTTACTTATGACGAGTCAGTGTAAAACTGCATCTTTGGGAAGAGAGAACCTGTGTAGGGTTTCTTCGGGATAAGTTCGTGTAAAACTTCTGGAGGAAGCAGGGTAAAGTTACTGCAAGATAAGTTCGTGTAAAACTTCTGGATGAACCGGGGTAAGGTCATCTTTAGATAAGTCCGTGTAAGACTTCTGGAGGAACCGGGGTAAGGTTACCGCAGGATAAGTTCGTGTAAAACTTCTGGATGAACCGGGGTAAGGTCATCTTGAGATAAGTCCGTGTAAGACTTCTCGAGGAACCGGGGTAAGGTTACCGCAGGATAAGTTCGTGTAAAACTTCTGGATGAACCGGGGTAAGGTCATCTTGAGATAAGTCCGTGTAAGACTTCTTCTGAAAGAAAAGGAACCGGTGTAGGGTTGCCTGAGGATGATCAAGTAGATAATTGTCCTGTTTGGTTTCGGATATTAACCCACGATCAGTCGTCCACAGAATTTTCCTGGCTTGTTACCGGTGTTGATCTGGAACTGTAAAGGTAGATGGTAATCATCTTTTGATTGACTTTTTTTTCTTCTGAAAAGGCAAAGTATTAGTCGTATGCAATGTCATGATGCATGAACTGCATGATTTTAAGATGTTCTCAAAAATAAATGAGATTTGTGTTGTGTGATGCGTATGCATGCTATAATGTATGAAGATGTGATGTTTATGAATGTATTCTCGTATGGGAAAATAAATCCTTGACGAATGCCGGGAGTTTGAATCCCGGGCTGATGTTGAAGAGTAGAGTTCTTCGTTTCCGCTGGGGATAATGGTTGCAAGAATAAATCGGTAGGAAAAGATGACTTCGTCGGGGAATAAACTTGTTGGAGAGATTATTCTGCGGGTAATTACTCTGTGGGAAGAGATACCTTGCTGAGGTTTTGATGATAACCCTGCTGGGGATTCCGTTGATAAGCTCTGTTGGAAGATTTGATGAACTCCGCTGGGGATAGGAAGAGCTTCGCCGAGGACGATCTTTCCGTGGTAATTAGCTGAGGATAACCCAGTTATAAGTTCTGGTGAGGAAATAACCTTTGAATAAAACCGGGGAGGTGCGTTCGTACTATGTAGGTGATAAGCTTCCAGAATCTACTGGGGAAAAGCTTCCTGAATCTATCGGGGAGATTGATTGAGCTCTCCTGGGGAAACTTTTCAGATTGGACTGGGGAATGGCTCCACTGGATGTCCGGTATACCGCCGGGGAACAATCTTATATTAAGACTGCCGGGGATGCTTGTTCGGGATGTCTGTACATTCCGCTGGGGAATATTGAGATCTTCTGGGGGATAATCCAACTTCCTTGAGGCTGACAGTAGACTAACTCTGCTTGGGGAGAGTGTTGTTGACTTGCTGGAGATACTGTGCCTTTTCAGGGCTGATGAGAGGCCAACTCTGCTCGGGAGAGAGTATTGCTGAATCTTATCTTACTCTGCGAGGAGTGAAGGTATCTTGGTCGTGTTCTTCAGCTGAACTTGCCTTGGTACCTCGGTGGACAGAGAAACCAGATTGCTTAGACAATTCTTATTGCCCCAGTTTCTATGGGAGAAGGTACCTGTGGAGGTGCTTGATGACTGCCGATTGATAAATCTTCTTCTGGTAGGCAAGTGACGAGATGCCGAGACATAGTCGTACGCTTTGATCCCTAACTTTTGCCTGGACCGCCTTTTCGGGTTTTCAGTCCATCGGGATACCCTTTTTTGCCCAGGCCGCCTTTTCAGGTTTTCGACTTGTCGGGTGTACAGATTTTTCCATTTTCATCCCTTATTTTTGCCCGAACCCTTTTGGTTCGCCGGGAGGCCCTTATTTTTGCCTAGGTGTGTCAACCTAGCGGGTCTTTGATTATGCGCAGTATTTTTTCGACTTTGTCCACGCTCTCAGAATGCAAGGAGTTGCCACTGTCGGTAGTGTTGTGTTGCTACCACCAAAAGATGTCTGATCATGCAAGATTCGTTTGCGGGAATCCATGTCTAATGCCCCATGTGATTCAGGCGGAGATTTGCCCCTGGTATTTGGCATTTGAGAGATTCTCCGAATCTTGACTTAACTGCCCCAGATGACGGACTTCGATCATGTCTGCCCCTTGGTTGGAAGTGCTTTTGTTCACTAGATATTCTTCGTGCGAACTTCTATGCTGTTCAAACAAATAGTCACATGCAAGCAATGTTATATCAGAAATGCAAAGCTTATGTCTGTCTTGAAGTTTTTGAAAATGCATTTTTTTTCTAGAAACAAGTGAATTTTTTGTAAACTGTGATGTCAACTCGTTATTTTACCGCAAGCCTTAAGGAGTCAAGATAACTTTCGTAACAGTATGCTTTCGAACTAACCCATGCTTCAGCTAGGACTTTTGAGGGTTATAACGTGGCCTGGTTCACGGTTTAAGAAACAAAGGATAAAGGCTCAAATTTTATTTGTACCCACCCGCTCTTCGTGATGTTCTTCAAACCTAAACTCAGCTAATCGTGCGTTAGACCTTGTTTGAGTCTTTGCTCTGATATTCCAGTGAGGGTTCGGATATTGACAATTTATTTTGAATAGGCAGTCATTTTGTTGAGGGTTAGTAGAACCTCTTTATTTTGATTTTTTCATCCCTGTTTTTTGCCTGAACTGTTTCTTTTGTGATTACAGTCAGCGGGATGCCCCAGTTTTGTAAGTCTCCTTCATAGGTTTTGACTTATTGGGCTTTAATTAATTTGTTTTGGTAATGACTGCCTGTCTTTATGATTATTCGGAACCATCACTGTCTTTTGTTTTGTAAGGACTCTTTTTTTGGTGCCATTCGTTATGCACTTGGATCAACTGAGAGAACTACCCTGCCACAGGTTATGATTAAGGGTTTTAATTTTTGAAAAGAAAAACTCCAACTTCTTTGGCTCAGAGGGGTTGACGAGGGATTATCTTCCTTATAACTCCAGTGTTTAGGAATGGAAACAATGCCTGTACCTCATCAGCGGGGTCTGTTCAAAAGCATATTGTAAAGATCGTGGTATCGTTTTTGTCATCCTCCCTCAAGAGGCTTAGAATTTTAAAATCGAGAGTTGAACATCAAAAATAAAAGCAATTTTGAATATAGTGAACACAATTACTTCAAAACAGACACGTGTAATGCATTAATGAAATAACCAAGTTTGACATGAAATAAAATGTTTGAACAATCAAAGAAAATTACAATTTGAATTTTCGAATGAACAAAAGTTTTTCAATCCTAGCCATGTTTTGGCAAGGGAGCAGTGATCACGTTGGGAGTCTAAGCAGGCTCGAATTCGATCTCCTTAGCGTCGATCATATTCTAGATCTTGTATTTCAGCGCCCAACAATCCTCAGTATCGTGTCCCGGGCTACCAGAATGATAAGCACACCTCGCTTCTGGGTTGTAGTTTGGAGAAGAGGTCTTGGGATTTACAGGAGGGTTGATCACCGCAATCAGGTTCATCTTCAACATGTGCTGCAACGCTTGTGACAATGGCATGTTGATGTTAGTGAACTGTCTTTTAGGCTCGTCTGGCCTTCATTGATTCCCATCTTGCTGTTGTCGGCGTGGTGTAGAACCAGAGATCCTGACTGCCCCCACATGTTGGTCACGACGACTCTTTTGACTGTACGCAGCATTGGACTCTTTCTTCCTAGTGTAAGGCTTTTTGTGAGTATCGGAAGGTGTGGCCTCTTGAATCTTCCCACTTTTGATGCCCGCTTCGATTCTTTCCCCAGTCAAGATTAGATCTGTAAACCCAGCAGAAGAATTCCCAATTAGATGGTTGAAGAAAGGTCCAGACAGGGTCCCCAAGAACATGTCGACGAGCTCACGGTCAGTTAGAGGTGGCTGTACCCTTCCAGCAAGGTCCCTCCATTTTTGCGCATATTCCTTGAATCCTTCACCTGCACCCATAGACATCCCCTGAAGCTGAGTGCGCGTGGGAGAAAGGTCGGCATTATACTGGTACTGCTTGTAGAACACAGTGGCCAAGTCCTCCCAGCTGCGGATGTTGGCTCCATCCAGTTGATAGAACCATTCGAGTTGAGTCCCTGCCAGACTATCCTGAAAGAAGTGAATCCACAATTTCTTGTCGGCCGTGTAAGGCTGGATCTTCCTTATGTATGAGCGGAGGTGCAACTTAGGACAGGAGGCTCCGTCGTACTTTGCAAAGGCAGGTGCCTTGAACTTGTGTGGGATCACTACCCCAGAAGACAGGCCTAGATCTTCGAAGTCCAGGCCGGGCACCTTTTGTATCTCCATAGCACTTAACCGGTCTTCGAGCTGTTTGTACCTGTCTTTGGCAGGAGGATACTGTTCGTCATTGAAATCTGTCTCGTTGTCGGAGACCACGGGACTAGGAACCCTCCTCTCTTGGGGATTGTCTTTGCCCACAGATGAGGTAGTCAGCTCAGCCTCATTCGGTAATCCATTCCCAGATTTGCGTCTAGGGTTGAACAGCACAATCCTCTTCTTCTTCTTCCTCTCTTTCTGAATTAGAGTTTTCAAGTCCTGTTGACCCTGGGCTAGGCTCATAACCAACTCTTGGAACTGGGCATTCTGGGCATGGAGGGCCTTGATAGCTTGTTCATTGGATGATTCAGGATTCATGATGATTGCTAAAATAAACAACGAAGAAGATTAAGGAATCTGTAGAAAAGAGTACCTGTAATGCAATGATATGTATGTATGCATGCAATGTTTTCAAGGATCTCGCGGGGTAAACAAGAAAAATGGTTAGAATTGGAATCCGGTAGCTTGATTGAAGGAATTGCATATTGTTGAGAGTCCTTCTTCAAGAGTCAAGGCTCACCATATCTAGTGGGTCATAGCCCCTGACTCGAGTCATTGTGTTTTGATCTCCAAACGACCTTGGCTAGAGGAACCTTCTTAAGGAGTCAAAGCTCACCATATCTAGTGGGTCATAGCCCCTGACTCAAGTTACCAACCTTGGCTAGAGGAAAATAAATCCCCTTTGCCCCTTGCTAGACCGTTGGTTCATCATGACCTGCATCACAGACCCTTGAGATCCTTGAAATGGATTAGTCTTTATGTAGTATGCATGCAATGGTATGATGTTATGCTATGCATGGAGTGATGTAAGTAGGCCCTGTAATGAGTCCCAATTAAGGACTGTAAACAAAACCTGCAAGGAACCCGTGTTGTTAGATAACAAGTATGCAAGTAGTTCAAGTATGAAGGCACACAAGTCACACAAGAGAGCCCTTAGAGTTTAGGCCAACATGAAGTTTCGGGTACTACCCTCTTGAAGTTGGTGGGCTCAAAAACCTGTCCTATCAAAAGTAACCGGGTTCTAGAGGATCCCAATATCACTGACTACCCTCAATCGGTCATAACTCCAGCGTCGCAATCTTTTCTTGCTGCCAGAACCATCGCGAGAGTTTAGCCTCAATGGGTGTAGCATACTGCTACTGTTCTATGGCCAAGTTGGGTCAAATTAAGGTTCTAAGGTCGGTTGGTGCTTAATGACTCCTCAGAAGACCCATATTCTCCTCGTTGCGACACAAGGGATATCGGTACAGACCAAGGTGCCACACCAATGTAGCCACTGCTTCACCCGTGTCGGTCTACGCCGGACAGGTCCCTCACAGCTTATGCTACCTAAAAGGGTATTCCCCAGATCCGGGTTAGGATCTATGAAACTCCGATGCAAAGCCCACAAATATAAAAGCAAACAAACAATCAATTGAAAACATAAGTATGATCTATCCTAAGGTACACATCACTTTAAGTTCTCCCCAGCAGAGTCGCCAGTTCTGTGATCGGTGGAAATAGAACTGACTGTTTAAAGCTGGATCGCGTATGTCGCAGTAAGCAAGAGTCGCCACCGTCTTTTATTTTCTCCAACATGGAAAGGACAAAAGCACAGCAAAATTCCTTATGAGAATGTTTCTCGGTTCGGGAGGTAGATTTATAGAAAGGGAAGGTGTTAGCACCCTTTCTATCCATGGTTATCCATGGGCTCTTAGGTACTTGCTCTTATGTTTTCAAAATGTTTGCTTTTCAAAATGTGAGTGGGTTTGAAAAAGTTTCATTGAAAGATTTCTGAATGACTCTTGTATCTGTCCTCAAGAGTGTTTGAAAAATTTGTTTTCAAAGCTTTTGAAAGTTTCAGTGTGAAAAGATTTTTGATTTGTTTTTGAAGAGAGCAAGTACCCATGAGTCATCTACCTACCCTAAGGAGTTAGGCTGTGTAAAAGTCCTTGAGGTAGTGCCATCCCACCATTGAGAGGTAGGTAGCACCACCGTCGGAGGTGTTCAGGTCAGTTCGATTTTAGGGACAGTGTGGCCACCGAAGCAATAGTAGGACACCTTAGAAGTAACCCTAATGTCCTAGATCCTTTTTAATCCGAGGCAACCGTTTCGAGGCAACTGTTTTGAGGCAACTGGATCTTGGACATAAGAGCGACCGCTAAAACGTCCTATACTTGACGACCACGTTTCAAAAGCAACGAGTGAGGCGTACCCTAGAAGTGGTGTGTGCATTGTGTATTGTTTCATGTTAATTGTCTTATCTTTGATCATGGCATTGTGAGCTACGCGTTGTTTTTAATTACCATACATTCTTTCATGCAATTTAGAATTTAGGAGTGCGGAAAATTAAATACAGGAAGATAAAAGCTACGCTATTACAAGGCGCGGGTCTATACATCGCCAAAATACAAAGACCCGTTTTTGATAAAAGTGCGGAAAGTAAAAAAGCAATAAACCTAATTACTATTACATCCTTGAACAGTTACATAATAATCAATAAGAAAATAATGCGTGAAAATAATTAAACCGGGAACGTCCGAGGGTGTTGGACCCTTTTGAGAAATTAAATTAAATTAAATCCTAATTAATTATTTAATTAAAGAAAAGAAAGTGTTTTTTATGTTTTTTATGTTTTTAGTTAAATTAAATTCAACCACATGAAGAGCCAGTGGAAACAATAAACTTGGGTACTGAAACAGACAGGAAAGAGGTAAAGATTGGTGCCAACCTAGAGCTCAGCGTGAAGCAACGGTTGACTAAGATGCTACATGATTATATGGAGATCTTTGCCTGGTCCTACGAAGACATGCCCGGGTTGGATACCGATATTGTGGTCCATCACTTGCCTACTAAGGAAGACTGTCCTCCGGTTAAGCAAAAGGTCCGACGTATGCGTCCAGAGATGTCCGAGAAGATCAAAGCTGAGGTTATGAAACAGTTTGATGCCGGGTTCCTTGCAGTGACTTCTTACCCTCAGTGGGTTGCTAATGTGGTGCCGGTACCAAAGAAGGACGGTAAGGTCAGAATGTGTGTCGATTACAGGGATCTGAACAGGGCCAGCCCCAAAGATGACTTCCCCTACCTCACATTGATGTCCTTGTTGACAATACAGCTCAGCATAAGGTGTTCTCTTTCATGGATGGTTTTTCAGGTTACAATCAGATCAAGATGGCTCCTGAAGACATGGAAAAAACTACTTTTGTAACTCAGTGGGGCACCTTCTGCTACAAGGTCATGCCTTTCAGACTGAAAAACGCTGGGGCAACCTACCAACGTGCCATGGTTGCTTTATTTCATGACATGATCCATCATGAGATAGAAGTGTATGTTGACGACATGATTGCAAGGTCTCAGACTGAGGAAGAGCACCTTGATCATCTGCAGAAGTTGTTTGACCGGTTGAAACTGTATAAGCTGAGGTTGAACCCGAACAAGTGCACCTTCGGGGTAAGATCCGGGAAGTTGCTAGGCTTCGTTGTGAGCGATAAGGGTATTCAAGTGGATCCTGCCAAGGTTAAAGCTATTCAAGAGATGCCAGTTCCTAAGACAGAGAAAGAGGTCAGAGGCTTTTTAGGACGCCTGAATTACATTGCTCGATTCATCTCACACCTAACTGCTACCTGTGAGCCAATCTTCAAGCTGCTGAAGAAAGATCAGGTAGTACGTTGGAATGATGAATGTCAGGCCGCTTTTGACAGAATCAAGGAGTATCTCCAAGAACCACCCATCCTTATGCCACCGGTTGAAGGGAGACCTCTGATATTATACCTGACGGTACTTGACAACTCAATGGGGTGTGTGCTGGGGCAACATGACGAGTCTGACCGAAAAGAGCATGCCATTTATTACCTTAGCAAAAAGTTTACCGACTGTGAGACCCGATACTCACTGCTTGAGAAAACTTGCTGCGCTTTGGTATGGGCTGCTCGCCGGCTGAGACAGTATATGCTGACTCACACTACCTTGTTGATCTCAAAGATGGATCCTATAAAGTACATATTCGAAAAGCCTGCTCTATCTGGGAGAATAGCAAGATGGCAAATGATCTTGACGGAATACGACATTCAGTACACAACCCAGAAAGCCATCAAGGGAAGTGTATTGGTAGACCACTTGGCACATCAGGCGGTAGACGACTATCAGTCAATGAACTTCGAGTTTCCAGACGAGAGCATCATGATTGTGACTGATTGTGAAGTGCCTGGACCAGATGAAGGACCTGAGGAAGGATCCCGATGGTCTATGCACTTTGATGGAGCCTCCAACGCTTTGGGAAATGGTATCGGCGCTATAATCATATCTCCTCAAGGCACTCATACTCCACTCACTGCCCGGCTATGTTTCAACTGTACCAACAACATGGCAGAGTATGAGGCGTGCATCATGGGTCTTCAAGGTGCGATCGACCTAAGAATCAAGTTTCTGAGTGTCCTCGGAGATTCTGCTCTTGTGATCAATCAGATCAAAGGAGAGTGGGATACGAAACATCCGAACCTTATTCCTTACAGGGAGTGTGTGTTGACCTTGATCCCCCACTTCACAAAGATAACCTTTGAACATTTCCCAAGAGAGGAGAATCAGTTAGCGGACGCGTTAGCTAAGATGTCTTCTATGTTCAGGGTCAAATGGGACAATGAGGCTCCCCGGATCATCATCTGGAAACTGGATGAACCGGCATACTGTTGTGATCTCGAGACTGAATTGGTGACTGAGAAGCCTTGGTACCATGAGGTGAAGAGATATCTGGAAGCTCAGGAATACCCTGAAGGTGCATCTGTCAATGATAAAAAGTTTCTGAGGAGGTTCGCAGCAAAGTTCTTCCTTAGCAACGGCATCCTGTATAAGCGAAACCATGATTCAACCTTACTGCGGTGTGTGGATAAGACAGAAGCAGAAAGGATCATGGAAGAGCTACATGAAGGGACCTTTGGTACACACTCCAGCGGACACACTATGGCAAAGAAGATCCTACGGGCAGGGTATTTCTGGTCCACAATGGAAGCTGACTGTTATCAACATTCTCGGACATGCCACAAATGCCAGATATATGCAGACAAGGTGCATGTTCCTCCAGTTCTTCTGAATGTTTTGACTGCGCCTTGGCCGTTTGCAATGTGGGGCATAGACATGATCGGTGAGATTAAACCTACGGCATCTAACGGGCATCGCTTCATCCTGGTGGCGATTGACTATTTCACGAAGTGGGTTGAAGCAGCTTCCTATGCTTGGGTAACCAAGACCGTTGTGGCACGGTTCATTCGGCATAATCTGATTTGTCGATACGGCGTCCCAGAAAGAATTATTACAGACAACGGTAAAAATATTAATAACAAGATGATCACTGAGCTCTGCGAGCAGTTCAAGATACAGCACCACAACTCTTCTCCTTACAGACCGAAGATGAATGGGGCTGTAGAAGCAGCAAATAAGAACATTAAGAAAATCGTGCAGAAGATGACAGTGACTTATAAAGATTGGCACGAGATGTTACCGTTCGCTCTACATGGGTACCGTACCTCAGCTAGGACGTCAACCGGGGCAACTCCTTTCTCCTTGGTTTATGGTATGGAAGCAGTCTTACCGATCGAAGTGCAAATACCCTCTCTCCGGATAATGAAGGATGCAAATCTGAACGAAGATGATTGGATCCAGACACGACTTGATCAGCTAAACTTAATTGACGAAAAGAGACTTGCTGCTATCTGTCATGGTCAGACGTACCAAAAACGGATGATCAGGGCATTTAACAAAAAGGTCAGACCACAAGAATATCAAGTCGGGGATTTGGTAATTAAGCGAATCATCCTTCCTCAGAGTGATCCAAGGGGCAAATGGACCCCTACGTATGAAGGGCCATTTGTGGTTAAGCATGTGTTCTCAGGAGGAGCCATGATTTTAACCAACATGGATGGTGACTGTTGTACCCCAAAATTTGCCCTCCCATATTCTTCAAGATTTGCCAAGTCAAAGCTTCAAAATCTCCCCAAGGGTTGCACAGTTCAAGGGCCTCCTAACAGTCAAAACTAGGGTTTTGGTTCTGACAGAGAAAATGAAGTTTCCAAGGGTCCAATCAAGTCCCACATGCCTACAAACATGGTCAAGTATCCTCATACCAAGTTTCAAGACTTACAGCACAAAATTGCACAGTCAAAAACCCTAATTGCACTACAGTCAACTGTAGGGGTAAAATGGTCATTTGACAGTCAAAAGTTCAAATTTTTGGTCAACATCTCATTTTGAAGCCACAAACATCATTTGATCAATGCTTGATCATGATTCTCAAAGCTTGGCTCAAAAAATCTCAAGATGCAAAAGTTTCCATATTTGGACAGTTGAAAAAGTCAACTGTAAATTGACCAGGGCATAACTTTCACATGGATTATCAGAAAAATTCCATCCAAAGCTCATTTTGAAGAGAAAGAGATTTCCTACAACTCCTCTTCACACTTCAAGTCCAAGAAATGCTCTCACAAAAAGTTATCAATTTCAACATTATAGGTCATTTTCAAAAGTCAACAAGAAGGGACTTTAAGTCAAAGGCCATAACTTGAGATTGGTAAATCAAAATGACATGGGACCAAATACATTGGTTAGAGGACTCAAAGACCTTTCCAAAATGTCCAAGAACATGAGCAAAGCCTAAGAATTGAGCAAGATATGCCTTGTGGAAGTTGGGGAATTTTTGGATATTTTGAAAAGTCAATTTTGCTTCAAATGTCTTAAAAATGCTAATGGGCCTCTTTTTCTTCCAAGAATCATTATCCAAGGCATGTGCACGACCATTTGGCCCAAAGGGAAGTTTTTTATCATTTTTATTTATTTATTTGGATTTTTAATCATTAATAATTCATTTAATTAAAATAAATAGGTGAAAAATACTAAACCTAACTTTTTGAATCTTTTTGTGCATAAAATAATCTCAAGATTTTGTGTATAATCAGATTTGGAAAGAATCTTGTTAATTGGCCATGATTTGAACTAAGTTTGCATGAAAAAGATTTGAAAACTAATGCATGGAAAATCAAATATCTTATCATCAATTCAAGGATTCTTTGGCTAAAATTCTCAACCCTAATCATTCACATATAAGTACTCATGCAAACCCTAATGTTCAGGACCTCCCAGCTGCGCCCAAAAGCCATAACCAAGTTGACATTTTTTCAAGAAAATTCTGAAACTGAAATCACCATTGCAAGGGTTTTCAAGCCAAAACAACCATTCTATCACCTTCCTGGGACATCAAGGAAGGCTCCTGGATCAGAATCACTACCTCTAACGCCTTGAATCGGTATACAGAAATCAAAATATTTCATATAAAATGCATATTCGTATTTTGATTTTCAGGCATTCTCATGGCATTTTGTTTATGGATTCGTACTAAGTGATGTATTCTGAAGCTAACCACATACTTTAATTGGGTTTTTATACACTATATGCAAAAACGCCATTGTTATGTTTTAGGGTTACATGGATTTTGATTTAGGGCTTTACGTTCAAGGAAAAATTGGGACACGAGACTGGCATCATGAGAACCGCAAGCTTCCAACGAATTCAATGATGGGGTCGCGCCCAATTTCTGATCCAAGACAAGCTAATCGCTATTTTCTAGAATGTTGCATTTGGGGACGGTTCAAAACCGTTGCTGATTCTTTTGTGTTTCAGGAAAAAAACAAAAGCGAGGAAGAAGACGCTTAGGTGGCGAGGCATAAGTGGTTGATTTGAATTTCGCGCGAAAAAATACTATTAACCATTATTTTGAATTATATTAATTGTTTTCTCTATTATATTCAAAACGCGCTAGGTGGCTCAGTGGCAAGCAAGTGTATTGGTGACCTTCAGGACCTGGGTTCGATCCCAGGTCCCCCCCCCTTCAATACCATTTTTCTATTAATGATTGTATGCAGTTTCGTTACAAGGGGATATCATACACCCCTGATCCAGCTACGCCACGCGTCCCACTGCACTCAATCAAGGGCCATAATTGGAGAGTACCATGGATTGCAGTCAACACCTCCACACGCTGGCAAGGAAAGTCAACAAGGGCCTTAGAACCTTGGGCCAGCAATGCTAACAAAGCCTCCCAATTTGGGGACAGACCCCCCATGGTTTGAATTTTCATTCTTTTCTTTATTTTATTTTATTTCAATTATTGTTTTTAATTAATTCCTTTAATTTAATATTTTCATAAAAAACATAAAAAACAATATAAAATCAGAAAAGAGACAAAAAATAAATATTTTTATTTAATGTTATTTTTTTTTGTAAATAAATAACATTAATTGATTTTAGTTTTAATTTAGGTTTAAATCTTAATATTTTTCTAATAAACTTAAAATTTGTAGAATTAGGGTTTGTATTAATTTTTTATCCCTTTTCTTTTCTTTTCTCTAAATAATTAAATATTTCCTATTATTTTTATAAATCAAAATTGCATGTAAATAATTAGGTTAATTTAAGTTTAACTTTAATATTTTTTCTTAATAAACTAAAAACAATTAGAATTAGGGTTAATTAGTTAATCTCATTTAATTCTCATTTAAAAAGCCATAAGTACGAAAACCTCAAAAATAATTTCTCTTTTTATTTTAATTGAATTAATTTGTCAATAATAATCTAATTTCATTTAAGGGTCCAACGCCCTCGCTTCTAATTTTAATTTAATTCGCGCGTTTTATTTTGTTTCTTTTAATATTTATGTACCTCTCCCAAAGCCTTGTAAACTCGGATATTTTAATCTTTCGCACTTTACTTTCTTTATTTTCTGTCAAATCGGGTCCTGGAAATTTTGGCGATGTGGACCCGCGCCTTTTGTAATGGTTTAGAATTTTACCTTTTTGCACTTTCTTAACTGTTAAATAAATGCATGCAAGAATGAATGGCCTAAAATAAAAACAAACGCATAAATCACTTTGACAAAAGACAAAAATAAATGAAAACGACACACAAATCACACACCACCCCTAGGGTACGCCTCACTGTTGCCTTGCCTCGAAAGGTGATCGTCGAGTAGAGGATGTCTTAGTAAGTCCTCATGATCCGGGAACCTGGCATGAGGGTAGCTTCTAAGGTGTCTTCCCATTGCTCTGGTGATCACCATGTCCCGAACCTTCGAATTGACCCGAACACCTCCAACGGTGGTGCTACCGACCTCTCAATGGTGGGATGGTACTACTTTAAAGGACATTTACACAGACGAATTCCTTAGGGTAGGTAGACGACTCTAGATACTTGCTCTAATTTCAAAACAAAACAAAAAAATACTTTTCACACCGACACCTTTTCAAAAGCTTTCGAAAGCAATTTTTCAAACACTCTTGAGGACCGATACAAGAGTCGAACTGGAATTTTCAAAGAAACTTTTTAAAACCCACATTGAAAAGCAAACAAACCATTTTTGAAAACACAAATGAGCAAGTATCTAAGAGCCCATGGATAACCATGGATAGAAAGGGTGCTAGCACCTTCCCTTTCTATAATCTACCTCCCGAACCGAGAGCAATCTCTATAAGGAATTTTTCTGTGCTTTTGTCCTTTCCATTTGGAGAAAATAAAAGACGGTGGCGACTCTTGCTTCTGCAACATTTCGCGAACCAGCGTTAAACAGTCAGTTCCAGATCCACCGATCACAGAACTGGCGACTCTGCTGGGGAATCTTTTAAAGTGAGGTGTACCTTAGGGTTAGTTCATAACTGTGTTTTCAATTGTATTGATTTGCTTGCTTTAAATTGTGGGTTGCTTGGGAGTTCTATAGATCCTAACCCGGATCTGGGGATACCTTCTTAGAAAGTAGCAACAAGGCTGTGAGGGAACTGTGCGGGGTATACCGACATGGTTGAAACAGTCTGCTACGTTGATGTGGCACTTTGGTGTGTACCGGTAACCCTTGAGTTCAGTCAAGGAGAGTACGGGGCCTCCGCGTGGTGTCATGAAGCATCAACAGCCCTTAGGAACCTTAATTGAACTATCTTGGCCTCTTTAGGGTAGTGAGATAACTGACTTTGGTGCAGTCCGAGGTTGGCTGATACTCGATACTACACTCAATTGAGGGTTGCTTTCCTGGAATATTTCGGTCGCCAGTTCAGTGGCTAAATCGAAACGATGAACAATGAAAGCAATCCAGTGATATTGGGACCCTTAGAACCCAACTACTTCTAATAGGACAGGTTGAGCCCACCAACTTCAAGAGGGTAATACCCAGACCCCATGCTGGCCTTAAACTCTAAGGGCTTTCTCTTGTGTGACTTGTGTGCCTCCGTACTTGCCTACTTGCATGTTTGTTACCTGACACTTGAACTACTTGCAGGTTTTGTTTATAGTCCTTAATTGGGACTCATAACAGGGTTTACTAAGTCTTGCAGGTTTTGTTTATAGTCCTTAATTGGGACTCATGACAGGCTTTACTTGAGTTTCTTGCAGGTTTTGGTTTGTGGTCCTTAATTAGGACTCATAACAGGGTTTACCCACATTACCCCATGCATAACATAACATCATACCATTGCATACATCCTAATCCATTTCAAGGATCTCAAGGGCTTGTGATGCAGGTCATGGTGAACCAAACGTCTAGCAAGGGGCAAAGAGGATTTATTTTCCTCTAGCCAAGATTGTCACGGGCTATGACCCACTTGATATGGTGAGCTTTGACTCTTGAAGAAGGTTCCCCTAACCAAGGTTGTTTGGAAATCAAAACCAGACATGATGACTTAAGTCAGGGGCTATGACCCACTGGATATGGTGAGCCTTTGACCCTTGACGAAGGACTCTCAACAATATGCAGTTCCTTCAATTAAGCCACCGAATTCAAATTCTAACGGTTTTCTTGTTTACCCTGCGAGATCCTTGAAAACATTGCATGCATATCATACATATCATTGCATTGCAGGTACCCTTTTGACAGGTTGCTTACCCTCTTCGCTGTTTATTTCAGCCGATCGTCATGAATCCTGAATCATCAACTGAGCAGTCCATCAAGGCCCTCCAGGCTCAGAATGCCCAGTTCCAAGAGCTGATCATGAATTTGGCCCAGGGGCAACAAGACCTGAAGACTCTGCTCTTGAAAAAGAAGAAGAAGAGGACTGTGTGGTTCAACCCTAGACGCAAACCTGGGAATGGTACACTGCAGAATGAAACTGAGAGGACTACTCCATCTGTTGAGGAAGGCAGTCATCAGGAGGAAAGGGTTCCCAGTCCAGTGGTCTCCGACAACGAGACAGATTTCAATGATGAGCAATACCCTCCTGCTGAGGACAAGTACAAGCAGTTGGAAGACAGGCTAAACGCAATGGAAATTCAACAAGTGCCTGGTTTGGATTTCGGAGACTTGGGTCTAACTTCTGGTGTTGTGATCCCACACAAATTCAAAGCACCCTCTTTTGCTAAGTACGATGGGGCATCCTGTCCTAGGCTGCATCTCAGGTCTTATGTGCGGAAAATTCAACCGTATACTGTGGACAAGAACTTGTGGATCCACTTCTTCCAGGAAAGTCTTTCAGGGACTCATCTCGAATGGTTCTATCAGCTGGATGGAACCAAGGTTCGTAACTGGGAGGAGTTGGCTACTGCTTTTTACAAGCAGTATCAATATAATGCCGACCTCGCTCCTACGCGTACCCAACTCCAGGGTATGTCGTTAGGATCGGGAGAAGGTTTTAAGGAGTATGCGCAGAAATGGAGAGACCTGGCCGGTAGGGTACAACCACCGCTGACTGACCGTGAACTTGTGGACATGTTCTTGGGGACCCTGTCTGGTCCATTCTACAACCACCTGATTGGGAATTCGTCTGCTGGATTCACAGATCTTATCTTGACTGGAGAGCGAATAGAAGCTGGCATCAGGTCTGGGAAGATTCAAGAGGCTGCACCTTCTGATAAAAAGCCTCATCATGGAAAGAAAGAGTCCAATGCTGTGCACGGTAAAAAGAGCCGTCAAGAGGTAGGAGCAACCCAGATCTCCAATCCTAGACCTGCTCAACAAGGACAGGGGCAGCAGCGCAAGGAGAGCGCACCCAAATGACAGTTCACCAAGATCAACATGTCGCTGGATCAAGCACTACAACAAATGTTGAAGGCAGGGCTGATCACCTTAAGGGCTCCTCTTCGGAATCCGAACACTTCTTCTCCGAACTACCATCCCAACGATAGGTGCGCATATCATTCTGATAGCCCGGGGCATACCACGGACAACTGCTGGCCTCTCAAAAACAAGATTCAAGACATGATCGACGCCGGAGAGATTCAATTTGAAGTACCTGAGACCCCGAACATAATCACTGCTCCGTTGCCCAATCATTGAAGACCTTTTGTTTATTTGAATTTCCGAGTTGTGTTTTTCTTTGCTCAGACAAACAATTAATGTCATAGAAAACTATTTTATTCTATTAAAGCATTGCATATGTCTGTTTTGGAATTAATACGATTGTTTTCATTGTATTCAAAATTGCTTTCATTTTTCTGTGATGATCAACTCTCGGTTAATAATTTATAAGCCTCTTGAGGGAGGATGACGAAAACGATACCACGATCTACAGTATGCTTTTGAACCGACCCCGCTGATGAGGTACATGCATTGTTTCAAATCCTAAACACTGGAGTTATAAGGATGATAATCCCTCGTCGACCCCTCTGAGCCAAAGAAGTAGGAGTTTTTCTTTTCGAAATTTAAAACCCTTAATCATAACCTGGGGCAGGGTAGTCTCTCAGTTGATCCAAGTGCATAACGAATGGCACCAAAGAGGTCCTTACAAAACAAAAGACAGTGATGGTTCCGAACAATCATACAGACAGGCAGTCATTACTTCTCAAAATAAAAACCCATTAAGTCAAAACCTATGAAGGAGACTTACAAAACTGGGGCATCCCGCTGACTGTAATTCCAAAAAGAAACAGTTCAGGCAAAAAACAGAGATAATGAAAGAAAAAGAAAGAGGTCTTACAAACCCTAAACCAAACAAAAATGACTGCCTATTCAAATAAACGTTCAACATCCGAACCATCACTGGAATTTCAGAGCAAAGACTCAAACAAGGTCTAACGCACGATCAGCTGAGTTTAGGTTTGAAGAACATCACGAAGAGCGGGTGGGTACAAATAATTTGAGCCTTTATCCTTTGTTTCTTGAACCATGAACCAGGCCACGTTATAACCCTCAAAAGTCCTAGCTGAAGCATGGGTTAGTTCGAAAGCATACTGTACGAAAGGTATCCTGACTCCTTAAGGCTTACGGTAAAATACGGAGTTGACATCACGTTTTACAAACATTCACTTGTTTTATGAAAAAGAATGCATTTTCAAAATCGTCAAGACAGACATAGGCTTTGCATTTTTAACATAACTTTGTTTGCATTTGACTTCTTGTTTGAACAACATAGAAGTTCGCACGACGAATGCCTAATGAACGAAAGCACTTCCAATCAAGGGGCATGGCATGATCATGGTCCGTCATCTGGGGCAGTTCAGTCAAGATTCGGAGAATCTCTTAAAAGCCTGGGGCAAATCTCCGCCTGAGTCACTCGGGGCACTCCAGCAACGAATCTTGCACGATCAGACATCTTCTGGTAATATGGCAACACAAGCAGCCAGGGGCACCTCCCTGCATTCCAAGAGCACGGACATGGTCGAAAAAAAAAATACGCATAATCAAAGACCCGCTAAGTTGACACACCTAGGCAAAAATAAGGGCTTCCCGGCGAACCAAAAGGGTTCGGGCAAAATGAAGGGATGAAATGAAAAAATCTGTACACCCGGCAAGTTGAAAACCTGAAAAGGCGGCTTGGGCAAAAATGGGTATCCCGGTGGACTAAAAACCCGAAAGGGCGGTCCAGGAAAAAGTTAGGGATCAAAGCGTACGACTATGTCCTGTCACCTGCCTACCTGAAGAAGGTTTGACCCTCAACAATTATCAGCATCCCACAGGTGCCTCCCCCATAGAAACAGGGGCAATAACGGGTGGTCTAAGCAATCTGATTGTTTCTGTCCTCCAAGGTATCAAGGTAGGTTCCGTGGAAGAACATAACCAATACAGTTCAATACTTCCCCAGGAGAGTCCAATCCAGTTCCCCAAGAAAGTTGGAATTCATCTCCCCAAGCAGTAAGCTTATCCCCAGTAGATTCAAGAAGCTTACCCTCGCAGAGCGCGAACGCGTCTCCCGGCTTTATTCAAAGAGTTATTTCCTTACTAGGATATAACTGGGTTATCCTCAGCCAAAAGCCACGGAAAGAGCGTCATTGACGGAGTCTTCTTATCCCCAGCGAAGTCCATTAACACTTCCAATATAACGATGGTATCCCCAACAAGTTATTATCAACAACTCAGCAAAGTATTTCTCTCCCCACAGAGTATTTCTCCCCAGCAAGATTACTAGAGTACTTTTCTCCCCGCGGAGTAATCCATTCGCCAAGTTTGTTCCCCAATGGAGTCATCTTCTCCTGCCGGTATTCTTGCAACTATCATCCCCAGCGGAAGCAAAGATCTACTTTCCAACATCATCCTAGGAGTGACTTCCCGGCACCCGTCAAGGATTTATTTTCCTTAGAAAAAATACATTCATGAACATTACATCTTCATACATTATAGCATGCATATGCATCATACTACGCGAATCTCATCAATTTTGAGGACATCCTGAAATCATGCAGTTCATGCATCATGATCTTGCATGCAACTAATGCTTTACCTTTTCAGGAAAGGTCAATACAAGGATGATTACTATCAACTATCGCAACTCTTTCTAGATATAGTTCAGATGTGAACCAGATATGGCGACGTTCTGATACTGCTTCCAGATTTCCTTCTAGATATAGTTCAGATGTGAACCCGATATGGCAACGTTCTGATACTTCTTCCAGATTTCCTTCTAGATATAGTTCAGATGTGAACTAGATATGGCGACGTTCTGATACTGCTTCCAGATTTCCTTCTAGATATAGTTCAGATGTGAACCAGATATGGCGACATTCTGATACTGCTTCCAGATTTCCTTCTAGATATAGTTCAGATGTGAACCAGATATGGCAACATTCTGATACTGCTTCCAGATTTCCTTCTAGATATAGTTCAGATGTGAACCAGATATGGCGACGTTTTGATACTGCTTCCAGATTTCCTTCTAGATATAGTTCAGATGTGAACCAGATATGGCAACGTTCTGATACTTCTTCCAGATTTCCTTCTAGATATAGTTCAGATGTGAACCAGATATGGCGACGTTCTGATACTGCTTCCAGATTTCCTTCTAGATATAGTTCAGATGTGAACCAGATATGGCGACGTTCTGATACTGCTTCCAGATTTCCTTCTAGATATAGTTTAGATGTGAACCAGATATGGCGATGTTCTGATACTTCTTCCAGATTTCCTTCTAGATATAGTTCAGATGTAACCCAGATATGGCGACGTTCTGATACTTCTTCCAGATTTCCTTCCAGATATGGTTCGGATGTGACCCAGGCATGGCGACGTTCTGACACTTATTCCAGTTGAAGATTTCAAGACCTAGACCGGTTCAGTTAATCGACCCTAAGATTTTCTGTTTCTTATCCAGTCCAAGGCCTTCTCTAGTCCAGCTAAATCGACCCCTAACAGATTTTCCTGATAAAGACTCAGTAGAAGATATCCAAGATTCTCTCAATGATTGCTGTTGAGGTTGTAATCGCCTATGGTTCTCTCCCCGATCCTGCGGAGGTAGTAATCGTCCCCAGATTCGCTCAACGATTGCTGTTGAAGTTGAAGTTATCCAAGATTCTCTTAATGATTGCTATTGAGGTTGTAGTCGACTATGGTTCTCTCCCCGATCCTGCGGAGGTAGTAATCATCCCAAGATTCACTCAACGATTGCTGTTGAAGTCGAAGTCATCCCAAGATTCTCTCAATGATTGCTATTGAGGTTGTAGTCGCCTGTGGTTCTCTCCCCGATCCTGCGGAGGTAGTAATCATCCCAAGATTCGCTCAACGATTGCTGTTGAAGTTGAAGTTATCCAAGATTCTCTCGATGATTGCTATTGAGGTTGTAGTCGCCTATGGTTCTCTCCCCGATCCTGCGGAGGTAGTAATCATCCCAAGATTCGCTCAACGATTGTTGTTGAAGTCGAAGTTATCCAAGATTCTCTCAATGATTGCTGTTGAGGTTGTAATCGCCTATGGTTCTCTCCCCGATCCTGTGGAGGTAGTAATCATCCCAAGATTCGCTCAATGATTGCTGTTGAAGTCAAAGTCATCCCAAGATTCTCTCAATGATTGCTATTAAGGTTGTAGTCGCCTGTGGTTCTCTCCCCGATCCTGCGGAGGTAGTAATCATCCCAAGATTCGCTCAACGATTGCTGTTGAAGTTGAAGTTATCCAAGATTCTCTCAATGATTGCTGTTGAGGTTGTAATCGCCTATGGTTCTCACCCCGATACTGCGGAGGTAGTAATCGTCCCCAGATCCTCTCAGCGATACTGTTGAGGTTGAAGTCATCCAAAGTTCTCTCACCATTCCTGTTGAGGTACGCAAGTTCTCGCTAAGGAATCTCTTACGCGATCAACATCTAGATGGCATCTGTAAGCCTATCCACCTTCCATCATATTTTAGCATGGCATCTATAAGCCCATCATCCTATTCATCAATCTCCAAATGGCATCTATAAGCCCATTCCACCACCACACTACTATGTGAGCGCAAATTTCTGGGCACTCTAGTGTTCAATCATCTTCCACCTTCGGATTACGAAAGGCACGTCAGCCAATCTGCATCCTCAGGTCTAAGAAGATTGAACAGGGGCAACTGTTGTACCCCAAAATTTGCCCTCCCATATTCTTCAAGATTTTCCAAGTCAAAGCTTCAAAATCTCCCCAAGGGTTGCATAGTTCAAGGGCCTCCTAACAGTCAAAACTAGGGTTTTGGTTCTGACAGAGAAAATGAAGTTTCCAAGGGTCCAATCAAGTCCCACATGCCTACAAACATGGTCAAGTATCCTCATACCAAGTTTCAAGACTTACAGCACAAAATTGCACAGTCAAAAACCCTAATTGCACTGCAGTCAACTGTAGGGGTAAAATGGTCATTTGACAGTCAAAAGTTCAAATTTTTGGTCAACATCTCATTTTGAAGCCATAAACATCATTTGATCAATGCTTGATCATGATTCTCAAAGCTTGGCTCAAAAAATCTCAAGATGCAAAAGTTTCCATATTTGGACAGTTGAAAAAGTCAACTGTAAATTGACCAGAGCATAACTTTCACATGGATTATCAGAAAAATTCCATCCAAAGCTCATTTTGAAGATAAAGACATTTACTACAACTCCTCTTCACACTTCAAGTCCAAGAAATGCTCTCACAAAAAGTTATCAATTTCAACATTATAGGTCATTTTCAAAAGTCAACAAAAAGGGACTTTAAGTCAAAGGCCATAACTTGAGATTGGTAAATCAAAATGACATGGGACCAAATACATTGGTTAGAGGACTCAAATTCCTTTCCAAAATGTCCTAGAACATGAGCAAATCCTAAGAATTGAGCAAGATATGCCTTGTGGAAGTTGGGGAATTTTTGGATATTTTGAAAAGTCAACTTTGCTTCAAATGTCTTAAAAATGCTAATGGGCCTCTTTTTCTTCCAAGAATCATTATCCAAGGCATGTGCACGACCATTTGGCCCAAAGGGAAGTTTTTTATCATTTTTATTTATTTATTTGGATTTTTAATCATTAATAATTCATTTAATTAAAATAAATAGGTGAAAAATACTAAACCTAACTTTTTGAATCTTTTTGTGCATAAACTAATCTCAAGATTTTGTGTATAATCAGATTTGGAAAGAATCTTGTTAATTGGCCATGATTTGAACTAAGTTTGCATGAAAAAGATTTGAAAACTAATGCATGGAAAATCAAATATCTTATCATCAATTCAAGGATTCTTTGGCTAAAATTCTCAACCCTAATAATTCACATATAAGTACTCATGCAAACCCTAATGTTCAGGACCTCCCAGCTGCGCCCAAAAGCCATAACCAAGTTGACATTTTTTCAAGAAAATTCTGAAACTGAAATCACCATTGCAAGGGTTTTCAAGCCAAAACAACCATTCTATCACCTTCCTGGGACATCAAGGAAGGCTCCTGGATCAGAATCACTACCTCTAACGCCTTGAATCGGTATACAGAAATCAAAATATTTCATATAAAATGCATATTCGTATTTTGATTTTCAGGCATTCTCATGGCATTTTGTTTATGGATTCGTACTAAGTGATGTATTCTGAAGCTAACCACATACTTTAATTGGGTTTTTATACACTATATGCAAAAACGCCATTGTTATGTTTTAGGGTTACAGGGATTTTGATTTAGGGCTTTACGTTCAAGGAAAAATTGGGACACGAGACTGGCATCATGAGAACCGCAAGCTTCCAACGAATTCAATGATGGGGTCGCGCCCAATTTCTGATCCAAGACAAGCTAATCGCTATTTTCTAGAATGTTGCATTTGGGGACGGTTCAAAACCGTTGCTGATTCTTTTGTGTTTCAGGAAAAAAACAAAAGCGAGGAAGAAGACGCTTAGGTGGCGAGGCATAAGTGGTTGATTTGAATTTCGCGCGAAAAAATACTATTAACCATTGTTTTGAATTATATTAATTGTTTTCTCTATTATATTCAAAACGCGCTAGGTGGCTCAGTGGCAAGCAAGTGTATTGGTGACCTTCAGGACCTGGGTTCGATCCCAGGTCCCCCCCCCCTTCAATACCATTTTTCTATTAATGATTGTATGCAGTTTCGTTACAAGGGGATATCATACACCCCTGATCCAGCTACGCCACGCGTCCCACTGCACTCAATCAAGGGCCATAATTGGAGAGTACCATGGATTGCAGTCAACACCTCCACACGCTGGCAAGGAAAGTCAACAAGGGCCTTAGAACCTTGGGCCAGCAATGCTAACAAAGCCTCCCAATTTGGGGACAGACCCCCCATGGTTTGAATTTTCATTCTTTTCTTTATTTTATTTTATTTCGATTATTGTTTTTAATTAATTCCTTTAATTTAATATTTTCATAAAAAACATAAAAAACAATATAAAATCAGAAAAGAGACAAAAAATAAATATTTTTATTTAATGTTATTTTTTTTTGTAAATAAATAACATTAATTGATTTTAGTTTTAATTTAGGTTTAAATCTTAATATTTTTCTAATAAACTTAAAATTTGTAGAATTAGGGTTTGTATTAATTTTTTATCCCTTTTCTTTTCTTTTCTCTAAATAATTAAATATTTCCTATTATTTTTATAAATCAAAATTGCATGTAAATAATTAGGTTAATTTAAGTTTAACTTTAATATTTTTTCTTAATAAACTAAAAACAATTAGAATTAGGGTTAATTAGTTAATCTCATTTAATTCTCATTAAAAAAGCCATAAGTACGAAAACCTCAAAAATAATTTCTCTTTTTATTTTAATTGAATTAATTTGTCAATAATAATCTAATTTCATTTAAGGGTCCAACGCCCTCGCTTCTAATTTTAATTTAATTCGCGCGTTTTATTTTGTTTCTTTTAATATTTATGTACCTCTCCCAAAGCCTTGTAAACTCGGATATTTTAATCTTTCGCACTTTACTTTCTTTATTTTCTGTCAAATCGGGTCCTGGAAATTTTGGCGATGTGGACCCGCGCCTTTTGTAATGGTTTAGAATTTTACCTTTTTGCACTTTCTTAACTGTTAAATAAATGCATGCAAGAATGAATGGCCTAAAATAAAAACAAACGCATAGATCACTTTGACAAAAGACAAAAATAAATGAAAACGACACACAAATCACACACCACCCCTAGGGTACGCCTCACTGTTGCCTTGCCTCGAAAGGTGATCGTCGAGTAGAGGATGTCTTAGTAAGTCCTCATGATCCAGGAACCTGGCATGAGGGTAGCTTCTAAGGTATGTTCCCATTGCTCTGGTGATCACCATGTCCCGAACCTTCGAATTGACCCGAACACCTCCAACGGTGGTGCTACCTACCTCTCAATGGTGGGATGGTACTACTTTAAAGGACATTTACACAGACGAATTCCTTAGGGTAGGTAGACGACTCTAGATACTTGCTCTAATTTCAAAACAAAACAAAAAAATACTTTTCACACCGACACCTTTTCAAAAGCTTTCGAAAGCAATTTTTCAAACACTCTTGAGGACCGATACAAGAGTCGAACTGGAATTTTTAAAGAAACTTTTTAAAACCCACATTGAAAAGCAAACAAACCATTTTTGAAAACACAAATGAGCAAGTATCTAAGAGCCCATGGATAACCATGGATAGAAAGGGTGCTAGCACCTTCCCTTTCTATAATCTACCTCCCGAACCGAGAGCAATCTCTATAAGGAATTTTTCTGTGCTTTTTTCCTTTCCATTTGGAGAAAATAAAAGACGGTGGTGACTCTTGCTTCTGCGACATTTCGCGAACCAGCGTTAAACAGTCAGTTCCAGATCCACCGATCACAGTGACGACCTTCCTCACCCCGCCAATGCAGTCATAGTAAAAAGATACTACGCATGAAAAAAGACCCGCTAGGTTGACATACCTAGGCAAAAATTAGGGCTTCCCGGCGAACCAAAAGGGTTCGGGCAAAATGAAGGGATGAAATGAAAAAAATCTGCACACCCGGCAAGTCGAAAACCTGAAAAGGCGGCCTGGGCAAAAATGGGTATCCCGTTGGACTGAAAACTCGAAAGGGCGGTCCAGGCAAAAGTTAGGGATAAAGCGTAATACTATGTCTCATTGGATCACTTTGCATCCAGAATCCGGTATCAACATCAAGTTCAGACGGCATCGATCAGTCAGCTTCATCTTCAACTAAGGTCATCAAGTGATGAGACGCTCAGAGATATAAAGGCAATAGCAGAGTTGAAACCCAGTGGGATCATTCATTTCACACAGCTGTTTTATTTTCTCTTGTACAAAATTTGTATAAACTCTTTTGTTCGGCGGCGTTCTCTTACTAGGACGTCAGCCTCTTGTACACAAACGCCTATTTACAGGCAAATTCAAAATCAATACAAAAATCACTTTTCAGTTACAAATTACCTTTTATTTTTTCTTTTCTGTTTTGTTTTGCGAAGAACGTCCAAGGTTCAATTTGTGATATATGCATTGACAATAATTTGCTAACTCATGAATATTTGCATACGAAACAAAGGATTAATTACAGGTAACATAAGAAACAGGGGCAATAAAGAGTTGTCTAAACAATCTAATTGTTCTGTCCTCCAAGGTACCAAGGTAGGTTCAGCTAAAGAACATAACCAGATATCTTAATTCCCCAGAGAGTGAGCCAGCAAGTCAGTGCACTCTCCCCGAGCAAAGCTATTACCAAACTTAAGGAAGAGGGGTATCCTCCCGCAGATCTCAGCATTTCCCCAGCAGTATATATATTCTTAACAAGCGTCCCCGACAATCTTGGTCTAAAGATTGTTCCCCGGCGGTATATCAAACATTCAATGGAGCTACTTCCTCGATACAGTTCAAAACTCCCCCCAGGAGAGTCCAATCCAGTTTCCCCAGGAAGATTGGGATCCATCTCCCCAAGCAGGAAGCTTATCCCCAGTAGATTCTGGAAGCTTATCCCCGTAGAGCACGAACGCGTCGCCCGACTTTATTCAAAGAGTTATTTCCTTACTAGGATATAACTGGGTTATCCTCAGCCAAAAGCCACGGAAAGATCGTCCTCGACGAAGTCTTCTTATCCCTAGCGAAGTCTATTAACACTTCCAACACAACAACGGTATCCCCAGCAAGTTATAATCAACAACTCAACAAAGTACCTCTCTCCCCACAGAGTATTGCTTCCCAGCAAGATCGTTAGAGTACTTTTCTCCCTGCAGAGTAACCCATTCACCAAGTTTATTCCCGATGGAGTTATCTTCTCCTACCGGTATTCTTGCAACTATCATCCCCAACGGAAGCAAAATCTATTCTTCAAACATCAGCCCAGGAGTGACTTCCCGGCACCCGTCAAGGATTTATTTTCCTAAGACGAAAACATACATTCATAAACATCACTTCCATACATTATAGCATGCATATACGCATCATATCTTACAAATCTCATTTATGATGAGAACATCATTGCTTGATCCATATCATGCATTGCATATGACTGACCTTTACTTTTCAGGAAAGATCCAGTTAAGTTCTCAGCTATATTTCAAGACCTAGACCGGTTCAGTTAAATCAACCCTAAGATTTTTCTGTTTCTTATCCAGTCCAAGGCCTTCTCTGGTTCAGTCAGATCGACCCTAAGATCTCCCTGTTTCTTATCCAGTTGAAGACATTCAAGACCTAGACCGGTTCAGTTAAATCGACCCTAAGATTTTACTATTTCTTATCCAGTCAAAGGCCTTCTCTGGTTCAGTCAGATCGACCCTAAGATCTCCCTGTTTCTTATCCAGTTGAAGACATTTCAAGACCTAGACCGGTTCAGTTAAATCGACCCTAAGATTTCTCTGTTTCTTATCCAGTCAAAGGCCTTCTCTAGTCCAACTAAATTGACCCCTAACAGATTTTCCTGATAAAGACTCAGCAGAAGATATCCAAGATTCTCTCAATGATACTGTTGAGGTTGTAGTCGCCTGTGGTTCTCTCCCCATTACTGCGGAGGTAGTAATCGCCCCAAGATTCTCTCAATGATTGCTGTTGAGGTTGAAGTCGCCCAAGATTCTCTCAATGATTACTGTTGAGGTTGTAGTCGCCTATGGTTCTCTCCCCGTTACTGCGGAGGTAGTAATCATCCCCAGATTCTCTCAATGATTGCTGTTGAGGTTGAATTCGCCCAAGATTCTCTCAATGATTACTGTTGAGGTAGAAGTCGCCTGTGGTTCTCTCCCCGTTACTGCGGAGGTAGTAATCATCCCCAAGATTCTCTCAATGATTACTGTTGAGGTTGAAGTCGTCCAAGATTCTCTCAATGATTACTGTTGAGGTTGAAGTCGCCCAAGATTCTCTCAAAGATTACTGTTGAGATTGAAGTCGCCCAAGATTCTCTCAGCGTTCCTGTTGAGGTAGTAGTCGTCCAAGGTTCTCTCAGCGTTCCTGTTGAGGTAGTAACCATCCCTGGTTCATTCATCATCTTTTTGAAGCTCCAGATCCAGCTCCTGTAACCAGTCAGGACACCTCTATACAAAGAATCTGAAGACCAGCTCCTGTAACATGCCAGGTACTCATTTTCTTTTGCAAGTACGCAAGTTCTCGCTAAGGAATCTCTTACGCGATCGACATTCAGATGGCATCTATAAGCCCATCCATCCTTCCATCATCTCTCAGCATGGCATCTATAAGCCCATCATCCTATCTATCAATCTCCAAATGGCATCTGTAAGCCCATTCCCCACATCACACTACTATGTGAGCGCAAATTTCTGGGCACTCTAGTGTTCAATCATCTTCCACCTTCGGATTACGAAAGGCACGTCAGCCAATCTACATCCTCAGGTCTAAGAAGATTGAACAGGGGCCCCTGTTGTACCCCAAAATTTGCCCTCCCATATTCTTCAAGATTTGCCAAGTCAAAGGTTCAAAAATCTCCCTAAGGGTTGCACAGTTCAAGGGCCTCCTAACAGTCAAAATTAGGGTTTTGGTTTTGACAAAGAAAATGAAGTTTCCAAGGGTCCAATAAAGTCCCACATGTCTATAAACATGGTCAAGCATCCTCATACCAAGTTTCAAGACTTACAGCACAAAATTGCACAGTCAAAAACCCTAATTGCCCTACAGTCAACTGCAGGGGCAAAATGGTCATTTGACAGTCAAAAGTTCAAATTTTTGGTCAACATCTCATTTTTAAGCCACAAACATCATTTTATCAATGCTTGATCATGATTCTCAAAGCTTGGCTCAAAAAGTCTCAAGATGCAAAAGTTTCCATATTTGGACAGTTGAAAAAGTCAACTGTAACTTGACCAAGGCATAACTTCCACATGGATTATCAGAAAAATTCCATCCAAAGCTCATTTTGAAGAGAAAGACATTTCCTACAACTCCTCTTCATACTTCAAGTCCAAGAAATGCTCTCACAAAAAGTTATCAATTTCAACATTATAGGTCATTTTCAAAAGTCAACAAAAAGGGACTTTAAGTCAAAGGCCATAACTTGAGATTGGTAAATCAAAATGACATGGGACAAAAGGAATTGGTTAGAGGACTCAAAGACATTTCCAAAATGTCCAAGAACATGACTCAAATACTTTTTTTTGGATATTTTGAAAAAAGTCAACATTGTTTCAAATGTCCTAAAATTGCTAGTGGGCCTCTTTTTCTTCCAAAATCCATCATCCAAAACATGTGCACGACCATTTGGCCCAAAGGGAAGTTTTTTTATCATTTTTATTTATTTATTTGGATTTTTAATTATTAATAATTCATTTAATTAAAATAAATATGTGAAAAATATCAAAGCAAGTCAATCAAATCTTTTTGTGCATAGGATAACTTCAGATTTTCGTGCATCATTAGATAGGGAAAGAATCCATGTGATTGAACATGATTTGGTAGCAAATATGCATGAAAAGATTTGAAAATTATGGCATGGAAAATCAAATATTTTCTCATCAATTCATGGATCCTTTGGCTCAGATTTTTTACCCTAATCATTCCATACATAAGCATGAAGCCAACCCTAATGCCAATGACCAAAAGGCTGCGCAGAAACTCCATAACCAAAGTTGAGTTTTTTTGTCAAAAATTTGAAAATTGAAAGTGGTCTTAGAGGACGATTCAGAGGCCAAGATTAATCCCAATAGCTTGCAAAAGTGTTACTGAAGCTAACTGAATAGTTTTCCATATCCCTAACATCAAGAATTGGTAATTCAAAGTCAAACTGTATCACTCTTTTTGCATAATCGTGCTTTGTTATTTAGACCATATCCATGCATTTTTGTTCTTGATTTGTATTAACTGGACGATTCTGAAACTAACCATATGATTGAATTGAGTTTTTATGCATTGTATGAAGAATTACCATGAACGATTATTAGGGTTCTTCAAGTTTTAATTTGGGCGTTTCTAAATACTGTAAAATTAGAGAACCTCAGTGCCATGTTTGGATTCAGGAAGCTTGGACGAATTGATTGCCATAGTCGCGCCTAATTTATATTCCAAGACGGCCTATTCGCTATTATTGAAAACTGCACATTTTGGGGGGGGTTTAAAACCCCCGCTAACCTTTGTTATGTTTCAGGAAAAGAACAAAACGAGGAGGAAGATGATGAAGTGTCAAGGTATGAGTGGGTTATTTAAATTTGCGCGCTAATTTTCCACTAACTTTTGTTTTATATTATATTGTTCATTGGCCAGATAATAATCAAAACGCGCGTTTGGTTCAACTGGTCAGGCATGTGCATGGTAATCCCTGGGACCTGGGTTCGAATCCCAGGTCCCCCTCCCTTTCAATAAATTTTTTTCTAACATCATCCTATGCAGCGCTCTTCCCTGAAGGCCATCATACACCCCTTGGTCCAACTATGCCACGCGCCCACTGAGATTAATCCATTGGCCCTGATCAGAGGAGCACCATGCTCGTTAGTCAAGGGTGCCACACGCTGGCAAGAAAAGTCAAATAAGGCCAAAGATCAATGGGCCAAAAGTGCTGAGCAATACCTCCAATTTGGGGACACACCCCCATGGTTTGCTTTCTTATTCTTTTTCATATTTTTTCTATTTTATTTATTTTGCTTAATTTTTATTTAAATCTTTAAATCAATTTATTTTCATAAACTATAAAAATAATACAAAAAATCAGAAAAGACAAAATTAAAAATATATTTTATTTTGATATTTTTTTTAAGTAAATATTATTAATTAATTTAGCTTTGTAAAATTAGGTTTAATTTTAGTATCTTTTTCTTAATAAATCAAAAATTTGTAGAATTAGGGTTTGTATCAATTTTTTAATCCTTTTTCTTTTCTTTTCACTAATAATTAATAATTTATTTTTATAAATCAAATTGCATGTAAATAATTAGAGTAACTTTAGGTTTAATTTTAACATGTTTTTCTTAATAAATAAAAAAATTAGAATTAGGGTTAATTTCTCAATTTCATTTAATTCTCTTATTAAAGATTCATAAATATAAAAAACCTCAAAAACAATTTCTTTCTTTTATTTAATTTAATCAATTTCATAATTCTAATTTAATTTCATAACAAAGGGTCCAACACCCTCGCTTGCAATTTTAATTCCAATGCGTGCATTTTATTTATCTCTTTCTTTTAAATATTTATGTAATTCTCCCAAAGCCTTGTAAACTCGGACGTTTTATTTCTCGCACTTTATTTACCTTCTGTCAAATCGGGTCCTGGATTTTAATTTTGGCGATGTGGACCCGCGCCTTTGTAATAGTTTAGAACTTTTAATTTCCGCATCTTTTTTAACTGTTAATAAATGCATGCAA
Organism: Vicia faba; assembly: GCA_948472305.1. Classification (NCBI taxonomy): domain Eukaryota; kingdom Viridiplantae; phylum Streptophyta; class Magnoliopsida; order Fabales; family Fabaceae; genus Vicia; species Vicia faba. The sequence continues at coordinate 1,258,029,582 of OX451736.1, read as the reverse complement.
GAATGAATGTAAAATAAAAACAAACGCATAGATCACTTTGACATGAACAAGATAAATGCAAATGAACATGACACACAAATCACACACCACCCCTAGGGTACGCCTCACTGTTGCCTTGCCTCGAAAAGTGATCGTCGAGTAGAGGATGTCTTAGTAAGTCCTCATGATCCGGGAACCTGGCATGAGGGTAGCTTCTAAGGTATCTTCCTATTGCTCTGGTGATCACCATGTCCCGAACCTTCGAATTGACCCGAATACCTCCAACGGTGGTGCTACCTACCTCTCAATGGTGGGATGGCACTACCTTAAGGACTTTTACACAGCTTAATTCCTTAGGGTAGGTAGATGACTCATAGATACTTGCTCTATTAAAAAATAAATAAATAAAAAAACTCTTTTCACACCGACACTTTCAAAAAGCTTTCAAAACAATTTTTCAAACACTCTTGAGGACTGATACAAGAGTTATTCCGAAACTTTGACGAAACTTTTTTCAAACCCACTCACATTTGAAAAGCAAACACTTTTGAAAACACAATGAGCAAGTATCTAAGAGCCCATGGATAACCATGGATAGAAAGGGTGCTAACACCTTCCCTTTCTATAATCTACCTCCCGAACCGAGAGCAATCTCTTTAAGGAATTTTTCTGTGCTTTTGTCCTTTCCAATTGGAGAAAATAAAAGACGGTGGCGACTCTTGCTTCCGCGACATTTCGCGAACCAGTGTTAAACAGTCAGTTCCAGATCCACCGATCACAGAACTGGCGACTCTGCTGGGGATACTTTTTAAAGTGAGGTGTACCTTAGGGTTAGTTCATAACTGTGTTTTCAATTGTATTGACTTGCTTGCTTTACTATTGTGGGTTGCATGGGAGTTACATAGATCCTAACCCGGATCTGGGGATACCCTGTTTAGGTAGCATAAGCTGTGAGGGACCTGTCCGGCGTAGACCGACACGGGTGAAACAGTGGCTACATTGGTGTGGCACCTTGGTCTGTACCGATATCCCTTGTGTTGCAACGAGGAGAATATGGGTCTTCTGAGGAGTCATTAAGCACCAACAACCTTAGAACCTTAAATGACACAACTTGGCCATTAGAACAGTAGCAGTATGTTACGCCCATTGAGGCTAAACTCTCGTGATGGTTCTGGCTGTAAGAAAAGATTGCGATGCTGGAGTTATGGCCGATTGAGGGTAGTCAATGATATTGGGATCCTCTAAGAACCCGGTTACTTTGATAGGACAGGTATGAACCAACAAACTGAAAGAGGGTAGTACCTAGACCTCATGCTGGCCTAAACTTTAAGGGCTTGCCTTGTGTGACTTGTGTGCCTTACCATGTTTGCCTTTGTATCTATTTGTGGCGTGCTTTATCATAACATCATAACATCATGAGCATTGCATGCATCCTGCATAAGGACTGACCATTTCAAAGACAAGAGGGTTTCACCTTTGCTCTGTTTTGTAGGACACCATGATGCCCGCGCGAAGGAATACTATCCGGTTCAACTTTGTTCACTCACCTGAGTTGCTTGAAGAGTTGGTTAGCAGAATTCCAAATACCACTTCCTTCATTCAGAGGCATGGTTCTCTTCTTAGTTTAGTCACTGCAAAGCGGGATCAACAGTTGATGAGTGTTCTGATCCAGTTCTATGACCCTCTGTACCAGTGCTTCACCTTTCAAGACTTCCAGCTGGTCCCTACCCTGGAAGAGTTCTCTGATTTGCTTGGTATCCCTATCTTAGATCAGACTCCCTTTACTGGTTGGGAAAAGACCCTCAGGCTTGAGGAGGTTGCTACATCTCTTCCCTTGACACATCAAGAGGTAATGGACAACTGGGTAACTAGAAGTGGAGTTAAGGGTTTCTTGGCCAAGTTTTTGATTGGTAAAGCTAACAGTTTCTGGAATGACCTGGAATTTAGGGCATATGAAAACATCCTAGCTCTCCTAATCTATGGGCTAGTCTTGTTTCCTAATCCTGACAACTTCATCAATGTCACTGCCATAAGGATCTTTATGTCTCAGAATCCTGTGCCCACTCTCTTGGGTGACATCCTGCAACAACTTCATGCTCGTACTTCCCGAAAACGAGGAACCCTGTGGTGTTGTATCCCTTTGTTGGTGAGGTGGTTTATTTCGCACCTCCCTAAGTTCGTACTGAAGAACCAAGAAGGAAGAGGTTGGGCTCATAGATTAATGTCTCTCACCGATAAAGACATCATTTGGACTTGCAGAGGTTTGGATGAGATAGCTATTATTGATCGATGCGGGGAATACCCTAATGTTCCTCTAATTGGTACCCAAGGAGGAATCTCTTACAATCCATGTCTAGCGCTCCGTCAGTTTGGAAGAGCCAGAAGAGCAGGCCCCCATGAGATGTTGGTGCCTCACATCAGTTTTGAGTTTCAAGTGAATAGTGACGAGCTGCGTCGTAGGTTCATCAAGGCTTGGGACAAAGTTCATAAAGCTGACCCACAAGAGTTGGGGCCAAACACTTCTTTACCTATGGAAGCCTACTACAAATGGGTTCGCATCCGTGCTCAGAAGTTAGGTATGCCGTATGAAGCTGTCAGACCCGTCATTCTTGAGTGTCCTGACAATGATGGTGTTCCTCCAACTGTCCTTCCTCCTCAGATACCTACTGATTATGAGACATTAAAGAGGTCTTGGTCGCAACTGCGAGAAGAATGGGATTCTTACCGGGAAAAGTTCAACGAGCAGGAGTTGAAGATCCAGAAGCTGACAAAGCAGTTGGAGAATGAGCGAGCTCTAAATGACTACATCCGTACTGAGAAGAGGAGACCATGGGATCAATAAGGAGCTCTGGATGTTCTTTTACAATTTTATTTCCCTTTTCAATATTCCCTTTCATGTAAACGCCTAAAGGCAACCTGTTGAACAATTTAAGTTTCAAAGTTGAATCTAATGAAGTGTGTTCCTTTTTTGTTTACAAAGTTGATTCCCGATTGTCTTTGAAAACATAAATCATACGCATTCCATTCATCATGTGCATAACAGGTTCTCCTCTTTTCAGGTTGCTTACTGTTCTTCGCTGTTTATTTCAGCATCATGAATCCTGACTCATCATCAACCGAGATGTCCATCAAGGCTCTTCAGGCGCAGAATGCGCAATTTCAGGAACTAATCATGGGTTTGGCTCAGGGCCAAGAAGAGCTGAAGGCTCTGCTCTTGAAGAAAGAGAAGAAGAAGAAGAGAAGAACTGTTCTTTTCAACTCGGGCCGAAGGTTTGGCAATACTCTGCAGAATGAAGAGGCTGGTTCTTCTATAGGCAAGGGTAGTCCCCAAGGGGGAAAGGGTCCTAGTCCGGTAGTCTCGACAACGAGACTGATTTTGATGAAGAGCAATATCCTCCTGCAGAAGACAGATACAAGCAGCTGGAAGACAGGTTGAATGCTATGGAGATCCAACAAGTGCCTGGGCTGGATTTCGGAGATTTGGGTTTGTCTACTGGTGTGATCATTCCTCGTAAGTTCAAAGCACCATCTTTCACCAAGTATGACGGGGCGTCTTGTCCCAAGCTACACCTCAGGTCGTATGTGCGGAAGATTCAACCGTACTCAGTGGATAAGAATTTGTGGATCCACTTCTTCCAGGAGAGTCTTTCAGGGACTCATCTCGAATGGTTCTATCAGCTGGATGGGACCAAGGTTCGTAACTGGGAGGAGTTGGCTACTGCTTTTTATAAGCAGTATCAATATAATGCCGACCTTGCCCCTACACGTACCCAACTCCAGGGTATGTCGCTAGGTTCAAGCGAAGGTTTTAAAGAATACGCGCAGAAGTGGAGGGATCTGGCTGGCAGGGTGCAGCCTCCGTTGACTGACCGGGAGTTGGTAGATATGTTCTAGGGGACCCTCTCGGGGCCGTTTTTCAACCATCTTATCGGGAATTCATCTGCAGGGTTTACTGATCTTATTCTGACTGGAGAGAGAATTGAGGCTGGGTTGAAGTCTGGTAAGATTCCGAAGGGTGCATCGTCTAGTTCTGAGAAGAAACCCTTCAAGAAGGAGGCCAGTGTTGTATATGGCTCCAGAAGACAAGAGAAACCTGAGCGCCACCAATCTGTCAACGCGGTGATGATTGCCAAACCTGCTGCCGCTCCTCGGCAAACCAATCCTCAAAGGGCTGAAAGACCCCGGAGAGAGTTCACCCGTTTGAGCATGACCCTATCGCAGATTTTGCCGCAGTTGCTGTCCACCAATCTAGTGACTGTCAGGGAGGCCCCAAAGGTTGTAAACACTGCTTCCCCCAAATACAATCCAAATGCCCGCTGTGCTTATCACTCCGATAGCCCGGGGCATTCCACTGATGACTGTTGGGCATTAAGGAATAAGGTGCAAGACCTTATTGACGCAAAAGAGATACAGTTTGAAGCGCCTGAGAGGCCAAATGTGGTAACTGCTCCTATGCCCCAGCATGGAGTAAATGCGGTGGATAAAGATGTTTATGCTGTTTCTGTGAATGATCTAGCCACTCCCTTAATGACTGTCAAGAGGAACCTACTGCTGGCCGGTTTATTTCCGAGTTGCAGTGAGGGTTGCCTGTTCTGTGCTGTTTCTCTCTCTGGTTGTCCTTTGCAGAAGTTGGGCATCCAAAGCCTAATGGACAACAAAGAGATTCTGTTTAAGAAGTCCGCTGTTCAGTTGGTTCCGGTAGAAGAAGTTGCTGTTGTTACAATCTTCAATAATCCAATTAAGGCTCTCCCGAGGAAGCCTGTTCAAATCATGACTGTCGCACCTGTTGTTATTACTGTTCCGGGGCCTCTCCCCTATGTATCTGATAAAGCTGTCCCCTGGCACTATGGGGCAGATGTGTATGTGAATGGAATCAAACAAGAGTTCAACGCTGGCGCCAGTATCTGCGATATCACTGGTCCAGCCAAGGTTACCCGCAGTGGCAGGCTCTTCTCGCCTGACATTGCACCACCTGCTATTCAAAGACCCCTCTTTATAACACCTACAATTGTACCTGTTCCTGTTTCCGATCAAGTTGTTTCCCCTGATGCCGAGTCATCCAATACTCGGGGCAAAGGGATTGAAGATGAGCCTTCCCGGATGGAGGCACCAATACCTGTAAATGCTGAGGCCTCCCAACAAGAGATGGAGGAAATTCTGAAAATAATAAAGAAGAGTGACTTCAACGTTGTCGAGCAGCTGGGGCATACGCCCTCCAAGATCTCAATGCTCTCCTTATTACTGTGCTCAGAGGCCCATGCTAAGGCCTTGATCTCATTTCTCAAGACGGCCCATGTGCCACAGGAGACATCTGCAGTCCAGTTCACTGATTGCGTAGCAAATCTGACAGCGGACAATGGCTTGGGTTTCTCAGATGCTGACCTGAATGCAAAGGGAAGGGACCATAATGATGCCCTGCATGTCTCTATTGAATGCAGGGGCACTACTTTGGCGCATGTGTTGGTGGACACTGGTTCTTCCTTGAATGTGCTACCCAAGAAGGCCTTAGACCGTTTGGATTGTGAAGGCCTGGAGTTGAAACCTAACAATATTATCGTCAGAGCCTTTGACGGTTCCAAGAGGATGGTTCATGGAGAGGTTGACATTCCTATTTGTGTGGGCTCTCAAGTATTTGACTCTACCTTTTATGTGATGGATATCCGTCCGTCGTATTCTTGTCTACTGGGTCGACCTTGGATCCACAAAGCTGGGGAAGTGACCTCTACCTTGCACCAGAAGCTAAAGTACCCTGTCAGAGGGAAGATCGTCACTGTACAAGGAGAGGAGGAGTATATGGTGAGCCATTTGAATTCCTTCAGATATATTGAGATGGACGGGGAGTTTATTGAAACCCCCTTTCAGCATTTCGAGGAGGTACTTCCAATTTCAGCAGCAGCAGAAACAGCGGTCGAAGAGGATGTTCCTTTGAAGACGGCTTCCCTGAAAGATGCCCGGGATGTGGTTCAGAAAGGTGAATGTACTATTTGGGGCAGGCTCCCTGATTTTACACAGAAAACTGACAAGTTCGGATTGGGTTTTACTGCAGAGGGTCAGAAAGCTATGCGGAAGGCGAAGACCAGAAAACCTCATGTGCTCATTACCAATCCAGGAGTGAATGTTGTTGGGGAGGATAATGAAGTGGATGAAGCAGAGTTCAATAGCTGGATCTACCCGACAACTGATGGCGGATTGACCAATTGGATTACCAAGGACCATACTCCTGTTACTTTTGTTACGCAGTAATAAACTTCTTTGTTTCGTTATTTGTAATAAACAATTAAAACTTTATGGCCCGGTGTCTTACCCGGGGCACCGTTGGCTTCATTTGTGAGGGAATATAAATTGTCATTTCATATATCATGAATAAAGATCTTGGATGTTTTCTCGCATCTCAAATCTTATGCTCCTTTTCTGTCTTTCCTTCCTTTTTACATTTCAAAACAGCTGTATTTACACACACTCACCCATACAGGTTTCAATCCACTCTGGATCTCACTGATAACGACTCTGCTACTGCCAGTTATGACTTCCAAAATCCGATCAACTTAGCCGAAGACGAAGGTGAAGATGATTGCGAAGTGCCTGGCGAGCTTGCAAGACTGTTACTTCAGGAAGAGAGGGCAATTCAACCACATGAAGAGCCAGTGGAAACAATAAACTTGGGTACTGAAACAGACAGGAAAGAGGTAAAGATTGGTGCCAACCTAGAGCTCAGCGTGAAGCAACGGTTGACTAAGATGCTACATGATTATATGGAGATATTTGCCTGGTCCTACGAAGACATGCCCGGGTTGGATACCGATATTGTGGTCCATCACTTGCCTACTAAGGAAGACTGTCCTCCGGTTAAGCAAAAGGTCCGCTGTATGCGTCAAGAGATGTCCGAGAAGATCAAAGCCGAGGTTATGAAACAGTTTGATACCGGGTTCCTTGCAGTGACTTCTTACCCTCAGTGGGTTGCTAATGTGGTGCCGGTACCAAAGAAGGATGGTAAGGTCAGAATGTGTGTCGATTACAGGGATCTGAACAGGGCCAGCCCCAAAGATGACTTCCCCCTACCTCACATTGATGTCCTTGTTGACAATACAGCTCAGCATAAGGTGTTCTCTTTCATGAATGGTTTTTCAGGTTACAATCAGATCAAGATGGCTCCTGAAGACATGGAAAAAACTACTTTTGTAACTCAGTGGGGCACCTTCTGCTACAAGGTCATGCCTTTCGGACTGAAAAACGCTGGGGCAACCTACCAACGTGCCATGGTTTCTTTATTTCATGACATGATCCATCATGAGATAGAAGTGTATGTTGACGACATGATTGCAAGGTCTCAGACTGAGGAAGAGCACCTTGATCATATGCAGAAGTTGTTTGACCGGTTGAAACTGTACAAGCTGAGGTTGAACCCGAACAAGTGCACCTTCGGGGTAAGATCCGGGAAGTTGCTAGGCTTCGTTGTGAGCGATAAGGGTATTCAAGTGGATCCTGCCAAGGTTAAAGTTATTCAAGAGATGCCAGTTCCTAAGACAGAGAAAGAGGTCAGAGGCTTTTTAGGACGCCTGAATTACATTGCTCGATTCATCTCACACCTAACTGCTACCTGTGAGCCAATCTTCAAGCTGCTGAAGAAAGATCAGGTAGTACGTTGGAATGATGAATGTCAGGCCGCTTTTGACAGAATCAAGGAGTATCTCCAAGAACCACCCATCCTTATGCCACCGGTTGAAGGGAGACCTCTGATATTATACCTGACGGTACTTGACAACTCAATGGGGTGTGTGCTGGGGCAACATGACGAGTCTGGCCGAAAAGAGCATGCCATTTATTACCTTAGCAAAAAGTTTACCGACTGTGAGACCCGATACTCACTTCTTGAGAAAACTTGCTGCGCTTTGGTATGGGCTGCTCGCCGGCTGAGACAATATATGCTGACTCACACTACCTTGTTGATCTCAAAGATGGATCCTATAAAGTACATATTTGAAAAGCCTGCTCTGTCTGGGAGAATAGCAAGATGGCAAATGATCTTGACGGAATACGACATTCAGTACACAACCCAGAAAGCCATCAAGGGAAGTGTATTGGCAGACCACTTGGCACATCAGGCGGTAGACGACTATCAGTCAATGAACTTCGAGTTTCCAGACGAGAGCATCATGATTGTGACTGATTGTGAAGTGCCTGGACCGGATGAAGGACCTGAGGAAGGATCCCGATGGTCTATGCACTTTGACAGAGCCTCCAACGCTTTGGGAAACGGTATCGGCGCTATAATCATATCTCCTCAAGGCACTCATACTCCACTCACTGCCCGGCTATGTTTCAACTGTACCAACAACATGGCAGAGTATGAGGCGTGCATCATGGGTCTTCAAGCTGCGATCGACCTAAGAATCAAGTTTCTGAGTGTCTTCGGAGATTCCGCTCTTGTGATCAATCAGATCAAAGGAGAGTGGGATACGAAACATCCGAACCTTATTCCTTACAGGGAGTGTGTGTTGACCTTGATCCCCCAATCACAAAGATAACCTTTTAACATTTCCCAAGAGAGGAGAATCAGTTAGCGGACGCGTTAGCTACGATGTCTTCTATGTTCAGGGTCAAATGGGACAATGAGGCTCCCCGGATCATCATCTGGAAACTGGACAAATCGGCATACTGTTGTGATCTCGAGACTGAATTGGTGACTGAGAAGCCTTGGTACCATGAGGTGAAGAGATATCTGGAAGCTCAGGAATACCCTGAAGGTACATCTGTCAATGATAAAAAGTTTCTGAGGAGGTTCGCAGCAAAGTTCTTTCTTAGCAACGGCATCCTGTATAAGCAAAACCATGATTCAACCTTACTGCGGTGTGTGGATAAGATAGAAGCAGAAAGGATCATGGAAGAGCTACATGAAGGGACCTTTGGTACACACTCCAGCGGACACACTATGGCAAAGAAGATCCTACGGGCAGGGTATTTCTGGTCCACAATGGAAGCTGACTGTTATCAACATTCTCGGACATGCCACAAATGCCAGATATATGCAGACAAGGTGCATGTTCCTCCAGTTCCTCTGAATGTTTTGACCGCGCCTTGGCCGTTTGCAATGTGGGGCATAGACATGATCGGTGAGATTAAACCTACGGCATCTAACGGGCATCGCTTCATCCTGGTGGCAATTGACTATTTCACGAAGTGGGTTGAAGCAGCTTCCTATGCTACGGTAACCAAGACCGTTGTGGCACGGTTCATTCGGCATAATCTGATTTGTCGATACGGCGTCCCAGAAAGAATTATTACAGACAACGGTACCAATCTTAATAACAAGATGATCACTGAGCTCTGCGAGCAGTTCAAGATACAGCACCACAACTCTTCTCCTTACAGACCGAAGATGAATGGGGCTGTAGAAGCAGCAAATAAGAACATTAAGAAAATCGTGCAGAAGATGACAGTGACTTATAAAGATTGGCACGAGATGTTACTGTTCGCTCTACATGGGTACCGTACCTCAGCTAGGACGTCAACCGGGGCAACTACTTTCTCCTTGGTTTATGGTATGGAAGCAGTCTTACCGATCGAAGTGCAAATACCCTCTCTCCGGATAATGAAGGATGCAAATCTGAACGAAGATGATTGGATCCAGACACGACTTGATCAGCTAAACTTAATTGACGAAAAGAGACTTGCTGCTATCTGTCATGGTCAGACGTACCAAAAACGAATGATCAGGGCATTTAACAAAAAGGTCAGACCACAAGAATATCAAGTCGGGGATTTGGTAATTAAGCGAATCATCCTTCCTCAGAGTGATCCAAGGGGAAAATGGACCCCTACGTATGAAGGGCCATTTGTGGTTAAGCATGTGTTCTCAGGAGGAGCCATGATTCTAACCAACATGGATGGTGACGACCTTCCTCACCCCGCCAATGCAGACATAGTAAAAAGATACTACGCATGAAAAAAGACCCGCTAGGTTGACATACCTAGGCAAAAATTAGGGCTTCCCGGCGAACCAAAAGGGTTCGGGCAAAATGAAGGGATGAAATGAAAAAACTCTGTACACCCGGCAAGTCGAAAACCTGAAAAGGCGGCCTGGGCAAAAATGGGTATCCCGGTGGACTGAAAACTCGAAAGGGCGGTCCAGGCAAAAGTTAGGGATAAAGCGTAATACTATGTCTCATTGGATCACTTTGCATCTAGAATTCGGTATCAACATCAAGTTCAGACGGCATCGATCAGTCACATTCATCTTCAACTAAGGTCATCAAGTGATGAGACGCTCGGAGATATAAAGGCAATAGCAGAGTTGAAACCCAGTGGGATCATTCATTTCACACAGCTGTTTTATTTTCTCTTGTACAAAATTTGTATAAACTCTTTTGTTCGGCGGCATTCTCTTACTAGGACGTCAGCCTCTTGTACACAAACGCCTATTTACAGGCAAATTCAAAATCAATACAAAAATCACTTTTCAGTTACAAATTACCTTTTATTTTTTCTTTTCTGTTTTGTTTTGCGAAGAACGTCCAAGGTTCAATTTGTGATATATGCATTGACAATAATTTGCTAACTCATGAATATTTGCATACGAAACAAAGGATTAATTACATGTAACATAAGAAACAGGGGTAATAAAGAGTTGTCTAAACAATCTAATTGTTCTGTCCTCCAAGGTACCAAGGTAGGTTCAGCTAAAGAACATAACCAGATATCTTAATTCCCCAGAGAGTGAGCCAGCAAGTCAGTGCACTCTCCCCGAGCAAAGCTATTACCAAACTTAAGGAAGAGGGGTATCCTCCCGCAGATCTCAGCATTTCCCCAGCAGTATATATATTCTTAACAAGCGTCCCCGACAATCTTGGTCAAAGATTGTTCCCCGGCGGTATATCAAACATTCAATGGAGCTACTTCCCCGATACAGTTCAAAACTCCCCCTAGGAGAGTCCAATCCAGTTTCCCCAGGAAGATTGGGATCCATCTCCCCAAGCAGGAAGCTTATCCCCAGTAGATTCTGGAAGCTTATCCCCGTAGAGCACGAACGCGTCGCCCAGCTTTATTCAAAGAGTTATTTCCTTACTAGGATATAACTGGGTTATCCTCAGCCAAAAGCCACGGAAAGATCGTCCTCGACGAAGTCTTCTTATCCCCAGCGAAGTCTATTAACACTTCCAACACAACAACGGTATCCCCAGCAAGTTATAATCAACAACTCAACAAAGTACTTCTCTCCCCACAGAGTATTGCTTCCCAGCAAGATCGTTAGAGTACTTTTCTCCCCGCAGAGTAACCCATTCACCAAGTTTATTCCTGATGGAGTTATCTTCTCCTACCGGTATTCTTGCAACTATCATCCCCAGCGGAAGCAAAATCTATTCTTCAAACATCAGCCCAGAAGTGACTTCCCGGCACCCGTCAAGGATTTATTTTCCTAATACGAAAACATACATTCATAAACATCACTTCCATACATTATAGCATGCATATACGCATCATATCTTACAAATCTCATTTATGCTGAGAACATCATTGCTTGATCCATATCATGCATTGCATATGACTGACCTTTACTTTTCAGGAAAGATCCAGTTAAGTTCTCAGCTATATTTCAAGACCTAGACCGGTTCAATTAAATCGACCCTAAGATTTTTCTGTTTCTTATCCAGTCCAAGGCCTTCTCTGGTTCAGTCAGATCGACCCTAAGATCTCCCTGTTTCTTATCCAGTTGAAGACATTCAAGACCTAGACCGGTTCAGTTAAATCGACCCTAAGATTTTACTGTTTCTTATCCAGTCAAAGGCCTTCTCTAGTTCAGTCAGATCGACCCTAAGATCTCCCTGTTTCTTATCCAGTTGAAGACATTTCAAGACCTAGACCGGTTCAGTTAAATCGACCCTAAGATTTCTCTGTTTCTTATCCAGTCAAAGGCCTTCTCTAGTCCAACTAAATCGACCCCTAACAGATTTTCCTGATAAAGACTCAGCAGAAGATATCCAAGATTCTCTCAATGATACTGTTGAGGTTGTAGTCGCCTGTGGTTCTCTCCCCGTTACTGCGGAGGTAGTAATCGCCCCAAGATTCTCTCAATGATTGCTATTGAGGTTGAAGTCGCCCAAGATTCTCTCAATGATTACTGTTGAGGTTGTAGTCGCCTATGGTTCTCTCCCCGTTACTGCGGAGGTAGTAATTGTCCCCAGATTCTCTCAATGATTGCTGTTGAGGTTGAAGTCGCCCAAGATTCTCTCAATGATTACTGTTGAGGTAGAAGTCGCCTGTGGTTCTCTCCCCGTTACTGCGGAGGTAGTAATCATCCCCAAGATTCTCTCAATGATTACTGTTGAGGTTGAAGTCGTCCAAGATTCTCTCAATGATTACTGTTGAGGTTGAAGTCGCCCAAGATTCTCTCAAAGATTACTGTTGAGATTGAAGTCGCCCAAGATTCTCTCAGCGTTCCTGTTGAGGTAGTAATCGTCCAAGGTTCTCTCAGCGTTCCTGTTGAGGTAGTAACCATCCCTGGTTCATTCATCATCTTTTTGAAGCTCCAGATCCAGCTCCTGTAACCAGTCAGGACACCTCTATACAAAGAATCTGAAGACCAGCTCCTGTAACACGCCAGGTACTCATTTTCTTTTGCAGGTACGCAAGTTCTCGCTAAGGAATCTCTTACGCGATCGACATTCAGATGGCATCTATAAGCCCATCCATCCTTCCATCATCTCTCAGCATGGCATCTATAATCCCATCATCCTATCTATCAATCTCCAAATGGCATCTGTAAGCCCATTCCCCACATCACACTACTATGTGAGCGCAAATTTCTGGGCACTCTAGTGTTCAATCATCTTCCACCTTCGGATTACGAAAGGCACGTCAGCCAATCTACATCCTCAGGTCTAAGAAGATTGAACAGGGGCCCCTGTTGTACCCCAAAATTTGCCCTCCCATATTCTTCAAGATTTGCCAAGTCAAAGGTTCAAAAATCTCCCCAAGGGTTGCACAGTTCAAGGGCCTCCTAACAGTCAAAATTAGGGTTTTGGTTCTGACAAAGAAAATGAAGTTTCCATGGGTCCAATCAAGTCCCACATGTCTATAAACATGGTCAAGCATCCTCATACCAAGTTTCAAGACTTACAGCACAAAATTGCACAGTCAAAAACCCTAATTGCCCTACAGTCAACTACAGGGGCAAAATGGTCATTTGACAGTCAAAAGTTCAAATTTTTTGTCAACATCTCATTTTGAAGCCACAAACATCATTTTATCAATGCTTGATCATGATTCTCAAAGCTTGGCTCAAAAAGTCTCAAGATGCAAAAGTTTCCATATTTGGACAGTTGAAAAAGTCAACTGTAACTTGACCAAGGCATAACTTCCACATGGATTATCAGAAAAATTCCATCCAAAGCTCATTTTGAAGAGAAAGACATTTCCTACAACTCCTCTTCATACTTCAAGTCCAAGAAATGCTCTCACAAAAAGTTATCAATTTCAACATTATAGGTCATTTTCAAAAGTCAACAAAAAGGGACTTTAAGTCAAAGGCCATAACTTGAGATTGGTAAATCAAAATGACATGGGACAAAAGGAATTGGTTAGAGGATTCAAGGACCTTTCTAAAATGTCCAAGAACATGAGCAAAGCTTAAAAATTGAGCAAGTTATGCCTTGTGGAAGTTGGGAAATTTTTGGATATTTTGAAAAAAGTCAACATTGCTTCAAATGTCCTAAAATTGCTTGTGGGCCTCTTTTTCTTCCAAAATCCATCATCCAAAACATGTGCACGACCATTTGGCCCAAAGGGAAGTTTTTTATCATTTTTATTTATTTATTTGGATTTTTAATTATCAATAATTTATTTAATTAAAATAAATATGTGAAAAATATCAAAGCAAGTCAATCAAATCTTTTTGTGCATAGGATAACTTCAGATTTTCGTGCATCATTAGATAGGGAAAGAATCCATGTGATTGAACATGATTTGGTAGCAAATATGCATGAAAAGATTTGAAAATTATGGCATGGAAAATCAAATATTTTCTCATCAATTCATGGATCCTTTGGCTCAGATTTTTTACCCTAATCATTCCATACATAAGCATGAAGCCAACCCTAATGCCAATGACCAAAAGGCTGCGCAGAAACTCCATAACCAAAGTTGAGTTTTTTTGTCAAAAATTTGAAAATTGAAAGTGGTCTTAGAGGACGATTCAGAGGCCAAGATTAATCCCAATAGCTTGCAAAAGTGTTACTGAAGCTAACTGAATAGTTTTCCATATCCCTAACATCAAGAATTGGTAATTCAAAGTCAAACTGTATCACTCTTTTTGCATAATCGTGCTTTGTTATTTAGACCATATCCATGCATTTTTGTTCTTGATTTGTATTAACTGGACGATTCTGAAACTAACCATATGATTGAATTGAGTTTTTATGCATTGTATGAAGAATTACCATGAACGATTATTAGGGTTCTTCAAGTTTTAATTTGGGTGTTTCTAAATACTGTAAAATTAGAGAACCTCAGTGCCATGTTTGGATTCAGGAAGCTTGGACGAATTGATTGCCATAGTCGCGCCTAATTTATATTCCAAGACGGCCTATTCGCTATTATTGAAAACTGCACATTTTCGGGGGGTTTAAAACCCCCGCTAACCTTTGTTATGTTTCAGGAAAAGAACAAAACGAGGAGGAAGATGATGAAGTGTCAAGGCATGAGTGGGTTATTTAAATTTGCGCGCTAATTTTCCACTAACTTTTGTTTTATATTATATTGTTCATTGGCCAGATAATAATCAAAACGCGTGTTTGGTTCAACTGGTCAGGCATGTGCATGGTAATCCCTGGGACCTGGGTTCGAATCCCAGGTCCCCCTCCCTTTCAATAAATTTTTTTCTAACATCATCCTATGCAGCGCTCTTCCCTGAAGGCCATCATACACCCCTTGGTCCAACTATGCCACGCGCCCACTGAGATTAATCCATTGGCCCTGATCAGAGGAGCACCATGCTCGTTAGTCAAGGGTGCCACACGCTGGCAAGAAAAGTCAAATAAGGCCAAAGATCAATGGGCCAAAAGTGCTGAGCAATACCTCCAATTTGGGGACACACCCCCATGGTTTGCTTTCTTATTCTTTTTCATATTTTTTCTATTTTATTTATTTTGCTTAATTTTTATTTAAATCTTTAAATCAATTTATTTTCATAAACTATAAAAATAATACAAAAAATCAGAAAAGACAAAATTAAAAATATATTTTATTTTGATATTTTTTTTAAGTAAATATTATTAATTAACTTAGCTTTGTAAAATTAGGTTTAATTTTAGTATCTTTTTCTTAATAAATAAAAAAATTGTAGAATTAGGGTTTGTATCAATTTTTTAATCCTTTTTCTTTTCTTTTCACTAATAATTAATAATTTATTTTTATAAATCAAATTGCATGTAAATAATTAGAGTAATTTTAGGTTTAATTTTAACATGTTTTTCTTAATAAATAAAAAAATTAGAATTAGGGTTAATTTCTCAATTTCATTTAATTCTCTTATTAAATATTCATAAATATAAAAAACCTCAAAAACAATTTCTTTCTTTTATTTAATTTAATCAATTTCATAATTCTAATTTAATTTCATAACAAAGGGTCCAACACCCTCGCTTGCAATTTTAATTCCAATGCGTGCATTTTATTTATCTCTTTCTTTTAAATATTTATGTAATTCTCCCAAAGCCTTGTAAACTCGGACGTTTTATTTCTCGCACTTTATTTACCTTCTGTCAAATCGGGTCCTGGATTTTAATTTTGGCGATGTGGACCCGCGCCTTTGTAATAGTTTAGAACTTTTAATTTCCGCATCTTTTTTAACTGTTAATAAATGCATGCAAGAATGAATGTAAAATAAAAACAAACGCATAGATCACTTTGACATGAACAAGATAAATGCAAATGAACATGACACACAAATCACACACCACCCCTAGGGTACGCCTCACTGTTGCCTTGCCTCGAAAAGTGATCGTCGAGTAGAGGATGTCTTAGTAAGTCCTCATGATCCGGGAACCTGGCATGAGGGTAGCTTCTAAGGTATCTTCCTATTGCTCTGGTGATCACCATGTCCCGAACCTTCGAATTGACCCGAATACCTCCAACGGTGGTGCTACCTACCTCTCAATGGTGGGATGGCACTACCTTAAGGACTTTTACACAGCTTAATTCCTTAGGGTAGGTAGATGACTCATAGATACTTGCTCTATTAAAAAATAAATAAATAAAAAAACTCTTTTCACACCGACACTTTCAAAAAGCTTTCAAAACAATTTTTCAAACACTCTTGAGGACTGATACAAGAGTTATTCCGAAACTTTGACGAAACTTTTTTCAAACCCACTCACATTTGAAAAGCAAACACTTTTGAAAACACAATGAGCAAGTATCTAAGAGCCCATGGATAACCATGGATAGAAAGGGTGCTAACACCTTCCCTTTCTATAATCTACCTCCCGAACCGAGAGCAATCTCTTTAAGGAATTTTTCTGTGCTTTTGTCCTTTCCAATTGGAGAAAATAAAAGACGGTGGCGACTCTTGCTTCCGCGACATTTCGCGAACCAACGTTAAACAGTCAGTTCCAGATCCACCGATCACAGCCCCAATCTAAAAGCTTGGAAACCCTAAATCTCTCCCATGGCAACTGGCGTTTCAGAGCATATTAATGAAATTAAATCATACTAGAAGCTTCACCTGAATGCTATGAACACAAAATAATCAACCAAATGTATTAAAAATGCATGAATCGTGATATGCAAATCTGGAAAATAAAGCAAACCGTGTCACTTGTATTCTCTGATTCTTTGCGTGTTAAGCTTCGTTCTTGATTGCAATGGCTTCCTGGAAATGTCAGCAATGTATTGGGAACGATTTTAGGCCTTGAATTGTACTGAAAATAGGATTTCAGTTTTCAAGTTTTTCTTGAATTTTTGCAAATTGGCTATTTGGTTTCAGCAGCTTTCACGTGTGTCCAGCTTTAGGGTCTCACTCAGCATATGTATGTGAATGAATTTTGGTTAGAATAAGGCCCATGAATCCATTGCAATAATGTTTTCAATCCTTGATTTTCCATCATATAATTTCCAATCTTTTTCAATGAAAACCTTGCCAAATATGGATGATCTTCCCTTTTTGATTTGAGAAACGAGTTTGCCAGCTTGCCCTGATTTGATTTGCTTCACAAAAGATCCAAAAAACATATCTTTTTTATTTTCCTATAATTAAAACCAATTAAATGAATTAATATTAATATAAATTCAATTAATTAATAAAAAATAAGAAAATAAATTATTTTGAGCTCAATGGGTCGTGAATAGGCTTTGGGTAAAGTTTCAAGAAGGAATTTGAGGCCCATTAGCAAAATTGAAGTGTTTTAGGCAAAGTTGACTTTTGAAAGTTCCCAAAAATTTCCCAACTTCTCCAATGCATATCTTGCTCAATTTTGAAGCTATGAACATGTTCTTGGACATTTTGGAAAGGTCTTGAAGTCCTCTAACCAATGCCTTTGTTCCCATGTCATTTTGATTTACCAATCTCAAGTTATGGTCGTTGACTTAAAGTGCCTTTTTGTTGACTTTTGAAAATGACCTATAATGTTGAAATTGATAACTTTTTGTGAGAGCATTTCTTGGACTTGGAGTGTGAAGATGAGTTGTAGGAAATGTTATCCTCTTCAAAATGAGAATTGGATGAGATTTTTATGATAAACCATGAAGAAGTTATGCCTTGGTCAATCGGCAGTTGACTTTTCAACTGTCCAAAAATAGAAACTTTTGCATCTTGAGACTTTGTGAGCCATGCTTGTGGAATCATGATAAAGAATTGATAAAATGATGATTGTGGCTTCAAAATAAGATGTTGACCAAATTTTTTGACTTTTGACTGTCAAATGACCATTTTGCCCCTGCAGTTGACTGTGAAACATTTAGGGTTTTTGACTGTGCAACTTGATGCTGTGAGTCTTGAAACTTGACATATAGATGCTTGACAATGTATATAGGCACATGGGACTTGATTGGACCCTTGAAAACCTCAATTTCTTTGCAAGAACCAAAACCCTAATTTTGACTGTGTTAGGAGGCAATTGGACTGTGCAACCCTTGAGGGATTTTGAAGCTTGATCTTGCCAAATCATTGAAGAATATGGGAGGGCAAATTTTGGGGTACAACATATCCCAATCGATTCCTGGGAGTGTCAGAAAGCTAAAGCAATAAAAAACCAAGCCTTTCCAGTCCCAAAAAGCTCTGTAAGTCCATCACGATATCCATGAAATCTTGAATTCGGTTAGCATGATTTAGGCATTGTTAGGAAGAATTAACCATATACTCTTGATCTATGGAACATATGCAAGCTTTCTGTGTTGTTTAATTACATTTTCATAGCCTGTATTGGAATGTGCCATTGTTAGGGTTTCATAGCTCGCTTTGGGGTTTTTGAATCCAGACAAAATTGGGCCATGAAAGGGCCACCAATAAACTCAGCAGGACCAGACGAATCTAACCATGGCTTTGGTTTCTATTTATCATGTTTGTGCTTGATTTTAAGAATGGCAGGGGTTATAGCTACAGACGAACGTCCGTAGGTAAAAGTGTTTCACTTTTACCAATGGATCCAAGGAAGGAGACGATTGCGTGGCACTCCTCCATTGGCTTATTCAAAATTTCGCGCGTGGAATTGATAGAAAGAGCCTTTTTAATATTTGTTTATTATTTCGCACTATTATTACAACAGAAGCAATTGGCCTAGTGGTAGCCAGGAAAGCTTTAAGGCGCTGGAAGCTTGAGGTCAGGGGTTCGACCCCTGCCTCCACCAAATGCATTTTTCTTAATTTCTTTCAGGTAATCTCATGTGCATACCAAGCCAAGGAGTATCCTACGTCCCCATAATCTAGCGTGCCAAGTGGCTTGAGAGCCAGATCCAAGGGCCATGATGGGAGGAACACCAAAGGCAAGGTCAAAGCAATTACACTAGATCCAGAAGGTCAAATAGACCTCCTTGTTTTTGGGCCCATAATTCTGATTCTTGCACCCCCAAAAATGCTTTTCAGGCTCATTTCTTACTCTTTTTATTTTTTATATTTCATTTAATTAATTAATTAATTAATTTTACTAACCAAATAATTATTCCTTTTTATAAAAAAATCACAAAAATATTACTTTTCATATATTAGGTCTAGATTTTATTTTTATTAAAAAATTAATTAATTTAATTAGGTTTGTTAATTTAGATAACTTTAATATCTTTTTTTTTTGTAAATAATTAAAATTAATTAGAACAAATAGGTTTTACTACTAATTTAATTGCATTTTATTTTTCCTAAAATAATAAAAAAAAACCAAAAATAGGTCATGTAATTATTTTTATCAATTAATTTAATTAACTAATTATTTGTACATTAATTTTTAAAACCTAATCCTTTTTCTTAAAAATATTAAAAACAACAAAAAACAAGTTTTCTCTTAATTAGGTTAGAAGGGTCAAAACCCTAGTTCGCATTCGTTCTAATTTTTCTCGCGCACTTTATTTTTATTATTTATCATATTGATGTAACTGCCTACAGTTTGTAATAGTTTAATTAGGACGTTTATTTACATTTACCGCTTTACTTTTCAAGGGTTTGTTTTTGGTTATATAAATACCCGAAGCCTTGTAATAGCTTAGTTTAATTTCTGCACTTTAAAAAATCCGCAAATATTAACTGTTAGATGTATGACATTAGGATGCATGACAAGAATGTATGACTAATTTTGAAACAGTTAGACAACCCTAAATGTGCAAAGATAAATAATCTGAAATTGAATCACTCGCACATGCGCACTCCTAGGATACACTCCCACTTGGTTGCCTTCGGTAAACGATCATTGAGTATAGGATGTTTAGTGGCCGTACTTTTGTCTAAAGATCAAAGTTGCCTCGGAAAGGTTGCCTCAGATATTGTTGCCTCAGATAATTGATCTAAGACTTTAGGGTTACTACTAAGACGTCCTAACACTGCTTTAGTGACCGTACGTCCCTTTTCGAATTGACCCTCAAAACTCCAACGACGGTGCTACCTACTCACTAATAGTGGGATAGCGTTGTCTAAAGGAAACGAATATAGAACGGTTCTTTTTTCGAGTAGGTATATTAGTTCTTAAGTACTTTCTCAATCCAAACAAACTTTTTCACACTTACACTCCTTTACAAACAAGTTTTCAAAACACTTCATTACACTCTTGAAGACAGAAGCAAGAGTTAAATCGAAGTTAAAACAAAAAGCTTTTCAAATCACACAAACACAAAGAAAACAATTTTGAAAATGATGAGCAAGTACCTAAGAGCCCATAGATAACTACAGATAGAAAGGGTGTTAATACCTTCCCTTTCTATAATCTACCCCCTGTACTCAGAAATATCTCGAAAAAGGAATTTTTCTGTGCTTTTTTTCCTTTCCTTGTTGGATAAAATAAAATATGGTGGAGACTCTTGCTTACCGCGACATTTTGCAAAACCGAACGCAAAACGCAAACCAGCAATTCCTTAAAAAAGGGAAACACGTCCCGGTTCTGGCCACCGTATCACAGAAATGGCGACTCTACTGAGGATAATTAGTGGGGTGTACCTTAGGAATAGTTCATCATATTGTTTTCAATTATTTGATCTGTTTGCTTTATCTTTGTGGGCTTTGTATCAGAGTTACTATAGATCCTAACCCGGATCTGGGGATACCTTTTAGCTAAGTAGCAATAGACTGTGAGGGAACTGTACAGCGTAGACCAATACGGTTGAAGTAGTAGCTACGTTGGTGTGACACGTTAGCTGGTATCGATATCCCTTGTGGAGGAACAAGGAGAGTATTGGGCTGCTAATGGGTCAGTAAGCATCAACTGACCTTAGAACCTATAATTGACCAACTTGGCCATAGAAAAGTAGCAGTATGCTACACTCATTGAGACCATACTCTCGCGATGATTCCGGTTGTAAGAAAAGGTTGCTAAACTGGAATTATGACCGATCGAGGATGGTCAGTTATATTGAGAACCTCTAGAACCCGGTTACTATTACTAGGACAGGTTGAACCAACTAAACTTCAAGAGGGTAATACCTAGACCTCATGAAAGCCTAAACCTAAGGCTGTTTGTATGACTTGTGTGCTTTCAACTTGAACTACTTGCACATTTTCATTATCTGACAACATGAGTTCCTTGCAGGTTTTGTTTACAGTCCTTATCCAATAACTTGGATTTCTTGCCGGATGTACTTATTTACATCACCTCGTACTTTTGCTTAAACACATAGCATACATATCATAACATCATGCCGTAACATTTCCTTAACCATTTCAAGGATCTCAAGGGTTTGTGATGCAGTTTATGGTAAATCGAACGTCTAGCAAGGGGAAAAGGGGATTTATTTTCCTCTAGCCAACGTCGTCTAGAGATCAAAACGCGATGACTTGAGTCGAGGGATATGGCCCACTCGATATGGTGAGCTTGACTCTTGAAGAAGGACTCTTAACGACACGAAGTTTCTTCAATCAATCTGCAAATAAATTCTAACAGTTTCTTGTTTACCTCGCGAGATCCTTGAAAACATTGCATACATACATATCATTGCATAACAAGTCTTCCAATACTAGTCTCTCATGTCCTCGCTGTTTATTTCAGCAATGGCTCTCAAAAAAGACAACAGAGATCTTCAAACTCAAGAAACTCACTTCAAGGAAATATTCCTAAACCTATCCAAGGGGCAGGAAGAGTTGAAAACGCTCCTCGTCGGGAACTTGGTCAAGAAAAGTCCTGAAGACAATAAGGACGAGCGGCTGGAACAACTGCAAGCTGAGATAGATGCAATAAGAACCCAAATGCCGGGGCATATGGCCCTTAGCCAAAGCTTAGCCCGGGAACAAGAAGAGCTGAGAACCATTATCAGCCAGCTTCATCAAGACAAATACAACATCATGAAGCAAACAGTCGAGGTCGGGGACCAAGTCATTGATCAGCCTCCAAGAAGACAAAGATTTGGTTTGGTAAAGAATGGACCTCTCCAAGTTGCTACTACCTCAAGGGTCCAACAATAACCTCGCCAAAAACAATGGGTTAATCAGATTAAACTGGATATCCCCAAGAGGTAGTTTACCAAGCTCAACATGCCGCTGTCTCAAGCTTTACAACACCTGTTGAGAATGAACCTGGTGATGTTGATAGGACCTCATCTGAATCCCAAGACTTCTTCACCTGACTACAATCATGATGCAAGGTGTGCATATTACTCCAACAGTCCGGGGAATGATACTGACGACTGTTGGAAGTTAAAGTACAAAATTCAAAACCTAATTGATGAAGGAGCATTAGAATTCACACAAGATGGTCAACTGGAATGTTTTTGTCAATCCTCCAAGGCTCACCATTTGAAGTGACAAGTTCTGACAAGAGAGGATTTTGTTCATTATAATTTTTCAATTTGTAATTTTCTTTTGATTGCTCGAGTATTTAATCATGTCAAACTCTGTTACTTTATCAATGCATTGCATATGTCTATTTTGAATCAATCCATTCGTATTCACTGTATTTAAATTTCTTTCCTTTTTGTGATGTTCAACTCTCGATTAAAAAAACTCTAAGCCTTTAGAGGGAGGATGATGAAAATGATATCAAATCTCTACAGTATGATTTTGAACAGACCCTGCTAATGATGTACATGCATTGTTTCAAATCCTAAACAATGGAGTTATAAGGAAGATAATCCCTCGTCAACCCCTTCGAGCCAAAGAAGTAGGGGTTTTTCTTTTCACACAAATTAAAACCCTTAATCATAACCTGGGGGCAGGGTAGTTTTCTCAGTTAATTCGGGTGCACAATGAATGACATCAAAGACGTCCTTCCAAACCAAGAGACGGTGATGGTTCCCTATAATCGTCAAGACATGCAGTCATTATCTCTCGAAATAAAAGCCCATAAAGTCAAAAACTATAAAGGAGACTTACAAAAAACCGGGGCATCCCGCTGACTGTAATCACAAAAGAAACAGTTCAGGAAAAAGACAGGGATAATAAAATCAAAAAGAAAGAGATCCTACAAACTCTCAACAAAAATGACTGTCTGTTCAAAATAAATTATCAGTATCCGAACCATCACTGGAATATCAGAGAAAAGACTCAAACGGGATCTAATGCACGACTAGATGAGTTTAGGATCGAAGAACATCACGAAGAACATGTGGGTATAAATACATTTTGAGCCTTTATCCTTTGTTTCTTGAACCGTGAACCAGGCCACGTTATAACCCTTAAAAGTCCTAGCTGAAGCATGGGTTAGTTTGAAAGCATACTGTTACAAAAGTTATCCTGACTCCTGTAGGACTTGCTGTAAATCCGGAGTTGACATCACATTTTACAAAAACTTGTTTTTACTAAAAAATGCATTTTCAAAAATTTCAAGACTGACATAAGCTTTGCATTCTTAAAATAACATCGTTTGCATATGACTATTTGTTCAACAGCAGAGAAATTCGCAAGACGAATATCTAGTGAACAAAAACCTTCTCAATAAAAAGGATCACCTCAAGTGGATAAACACTTCCAACCAAGGGGCATGGCATGATCATTGTCCATCATCTGGGGCAGCCAAGTCAAGATTCAAGGAATCTCGCAAAGATGCCAAATAGCCAGGGGCAAGTTTCCATCTGAATCACTTGGAGCATTGGACATAAACTCTAGTAACTAATCTTGCATGATCAAACGAACATCTTCTGGTAGTATGGCAACACAACGCTACCGACAATGACAACTCCCTACACCCTGAGAGCGTGGACATAGTCAAAAAAGTACTGCGCATGAATAAAGACCCGCTAGGTTGACTGGCCTAGGCAAAAATAATGGCATCCCGACGAACCAAAAGGGTTCGGGCAAAAATTAGGGATAAAAAATGAAAAAAATTTGTACACCCGGCAAGTCGAAAACCCAAAAGGGCGGCTTGGGCAAAAAAGGGTATCGCGGTGGACCGAAAACCCGAAAGGGCGGTCCAGGAAAAAATTAGGGATCAAAGTGTACGACTATGTCCCGTCATTTTGTCACTTGCCTACCAGAAGGAGACTAATCATTTCGATCGAAAGTTACCAAGCGCCTCCTAAGTTGGGATAACACTCGATCCACAAGGCCTCTGCAAGCACCTTCTCCAGCACATACAGGGGCAGAAAAGTCTCGATATGAAGTCATTTTCATATCCTCAACATGCATCCCAGTAACATTCACTCCCTGCAGAGTAAGATAAAGACAATGGTGTTAATTCTCCCCAGCTGAGGCTCGTAACCGCGGATGAGTCAGCAATGTTCCCCCAAGCAGAGTTTATCTACCATCAGCACTGGAAAATTATCCCCAGTGGACTCTGGAAGGTTGTCCCCAATAGAGTCTAAAATATTATTCCCAGTGAAGTCGCAACTGGAAAATCATCCCCAGCGGAGGTCATCCCTTTTACAAACAGAAACTCAATCCCCAACAGAGTTTATCATTGCCGGCAATGATGGTTCATCCCCAGTTGAGTTTATTTCTCTGAAATCAGCAGACCTTCTAGCAGAGTATCTCTTCTCCCCACATAGTCATTTCCTCATCAGTTTATTCCCCAGCGAAGTTATTCTCTCCTACAGGATCATTCTCACAAACATCTTCATTCACTATCCCCAGTGGAAACGAAGAATTCAACTCTTTTCTCCAGCAATAATCCAGGATTTATTTTCCCCAGCTAAAAACATCACATTTCCATACATCATGACATGCATATACGCATCATACAACACAGTCTCATTTATTTTGAGAAATTCATTGCTTGATACATATCATGCATTAAATACAACTAACCTTTACCTTTCAGGAAGGATACAATCAAATTCTCACAAAATTCAAAGCTATGAAGCCTTTACCTCAGTTGAATAACGGACGATCGAAATTCCTAAATGTCAATAGAGATGATTCCCCATTTGAATACGGATGACTGAAGCTCCTAAAATTCAAGTTTCCTCTTCAATAGAGATGTTTCCTCAGTTGAATACGGACGACCGAAGTTCCTAAAATTTAATAGAGATGATTCCTCAGTTGAATACGGACGACTGAAATTCCTAAAATTTGACATAGATGATTCCTCAGTAGAATACAGACGACCGAAGTTCCTAAAATTCAACAGAGATGATTCCTCAGTAGAATACGGACGACTGAAGTTCCTAAAATTCGACAAAGATGTTTCCTCAGTAGAATACGGACGACTGAAGTTCCTAAAATTCGACATAGATGTTTCCTTAGTAGAATACAGACGACTAAAGTTCCTAAAATTCAACAGAAATGTTTCCTCAGTAGAATACAGACGACTGAAGTTCCTAAAATTCGACAGAGATGTTTCCTCAGTAGAATACAGATGATTGAAGTTCCTAAAATTCAACAGAGATGATTCCTCAGTAGAATACAGACGATCGAAGTTCCTAAAATTCAACATAGATGATTCCTTAGTAGAATAAGGACAACCAAAAGTCCTAAAATTCAAATAGAGACGACTCACCAGCAGAATACGGATGACGAAGCTCCTAAAAGTCTACTTCTCTCAACAAAGATCAGCCTTCCCCAGCGGAATCTTCCTCAACGACAGGTATGCAAGCTTTCGCTAAGGAATCTCTTATGTGATCGACACTCCTTCGGATGGCATCTGTAAGCCCATCTCCCATCAGCAATTTCCAAATGGCATCTGTAAGCCCATTCTCGACATCACAAGACAATTACCACTTCATGTGAGTGCAAATTTTTGGGCACTCTAGTGTTCAATCATCTTCCACCCTCAGATCACGAAAGGCAGACAAGCCAATATAAATCTTCAGGTTTAAGAAAATTGAACAGGGGAAGTTGTTGTACCCCAAAATTTTCCCTCCCATATTTCAAGAAAGATCCCCAAGTTGCTTAAAGTAGTCCAAGGGTTGGCCAGACAAGCTCTCTCCTAAGAAAGTCTACCTCAAATTAGGGTTTCATGTTGCATCAAGATACTTGAGTCGAAGTGATCCCAAATTCTCACCAATGTCCTAATATGTTCTCAAGATCATTCATGTCAAGTTTCAAGCCTTGCAGAGGAAGTTTGCTCAGTCAATTGCTCAAAGGCCTAAAAATCGACTATGCTAGGGCAAAAGTCAACTGTGGCTCACATACAGTCAAACTTCAAGATTTTTGGTCAACATTATCATTTTGAAGGATATTTCATCATTTTATCAAGGGTTGATCATGATTCATCAAGGATTGCTCATAATTCATCAAGACCAAAAGTTGCTAAATTAGGGTTTTGTAGGAAAAGTCAACTCAACTTTGACCAAGCATAACTTTCTTATACTTTATGAGGAATGACCCATCCAAATCTCATTTTGAAGAGGATGCCATGCTATACAATCCATCTTCATATCCCAAGTTCAAAATATGCACTCACAAGAAGTTATGAATTTGGACATTATAGGTCATTTTGAATATTCAACAAAAACACCTTTTTTGTCAAAGCTTCATACATGAGCATGCAATATCAAATTGAGATCAGACAAAAAGGGTTGCTTAGAGGACATCTCAAGATTTCTAAAAAGTCCAAGAACACCTCCAAAGAGTCAAAATTGAGGAAGTTATGCATTGGTGAAGTTGACCTTTTTTGCAAAATTGCCAAAAGTCAACTATCCCTAAAACTTCAATTTTTGCCAAATGGGCCCAATCTTTTTCAGTTGTTTTGAGTTGGAAACATAGTACACGAGCTCTAGCCCTTTACACTTGTCCTTATCATGTTTTTATTATTTATTTTGATTTTTATTTGAATTAATTCAATTTAAATCAAAACAAATCATATAAAATCCAAAACATTGAAAACAAAAGATTTTGTGCTTGTTTCAGGTCTTAAATTACAGCTAGCAAGTATTCAAATTCGTATCAAGGCATGGTGTGAACAAAAAGATTTAATTAGGCCAATTTTGGAAAGGTTTCAAAGTGAATCAAATCAAGAATCCAATTCATTGATGGAGGAAGATTGAGGCCAAGTTTTGAAACCTAATTCACTCCTCAATACATATAGAAGCGAGGCAGACCTAAAGCTAGGTTAGAAACAGGCGCAACAAGGAGAGCAAAATCTGAAAAAATCAAGAAAAGTGCAAGATCAAATTCCTATTTCCAGGCATCCTCAAGGCCTTCTAGTTATCCCAATTGATTCCTGGGAGTGTCAGCAAGCTAAAGCAATCAAGAACCAAGCCTTTCCAGTCCCGAAAAGCTCTGTAAGTCCATCACGATATCCATGAAATCTTGAATCTGGTTAGCATGATTTAGGCATTGTTAGGATGAATTAACCACATATTCTTGATCTATGGAACATATGCAAGCTTTTTGTGTTGTTTAATTTCATTTACATAGCCTGTATTAGAATGTGCCATTGTTAGGGTTTCATAGCTCGCTTTGGGGTTTTTGAATCCAGGCAAAATTGGGCCATGAAAGGGCCACCAATAACCTCAGCAGGACCAGAGGAATCTAACCATGGCTTTGGTTTCTATTTATCATGTTTGTGCTTGATTTTAAGAATGGCGGGGGTTATAGCTACGGATGAACGTCCGTAGGTAAATGTGTTTCACTTTTACCAACGGATCCAAGGAAGGAGACGATTGCATGGCACTCCTCCATTGGCTTGTTCAAAATTTCGCGCATGGAATTGATACAAAGAGCCTTTTTAATATTTGTTTATTATTTTGCATTATTATTACAACATAAGCAATTACCCCTGTGGTAGCCAGGCAAGCTTTAAGGCGCTGGAAGGTTGAGGTCAGGGGTTCGACCCCTGCCTCCACCAAATGCATTTTTCTTAATTTCTTTCAGGTAATCTCATGTGCATACCAAGCCAAGGAGTGTCATACATCCCCATAATCCAGCGTGCCAAGTGGCTTGAGAGCCAGATCCAAGGGCCATGATGGGAGGAACACCAAAGGCAAGGTCAAAGCAATCACACTTAATCCAGAAGGTCAAACAGACCTCCTTGTTTTTGGGCCCAGAATTCTGATTCTTGCACCCCCAAAAATGCTTTTCAGGCCCATTTCTTACTCTTTTTCTTTTTTATATTTCATTTAATTAATTAATTAATTTATTTTACTAACCAAATAATTATTCCTTTTTATAAAAAAATCACAAAAATATTACTGTTCATAAATTAGGTCTAGATTTTATTTTTATTAAAAAATTAATTAATTTAATTAGGTATATTAATTTAGATAACTTTAATTTTTTTTTTTGTAAATAATTAAAATTAATTAGAACAAATAGGTTTTACTACTAATTTAATTGCATTTTATTTTTCCTAAAATAATAAAAAAAAAAAAAAATAGGTCATGTAATTATTTTTATTAATTAATTTAATTAACTAATTATTTGTACATTAATTTTTAAAACCTAATCCTTTTTCTTAAAAAATATTAAAAACAACAAAAAACAAGTTTTCTCTTAATTAGGTTAGAAGGGTCAAAACCCTAGTTCGCATTCGTTCTAATTTTTCTCGCGTGCTTTATTTTTATTATTTATCATATTGATGTAACTGCCTACAGTTTGTAATAGTTTAATTAGGACGTTTATTTACATTTATCGTGTGATCGGGGGGAATAGAACTGACTGTTTTGGAATGCTGGTTCGCGTTTGCGTTTGTTTTTGCAAAATGTCGCGGTAAGCAAGAGTTGCCACCGTCTTTTATTTTATCCAACAAGGAAAGGACAAAAGCACAGAAAAATTCCTTTTTGATATATTTCTCGGGTTCGGGAGGTAGGTTATAGAAAGGGATGGTGTTAGCATCCTTTCTATCCGTGGTTATCCATGGGCTCTTAGGTACTTGCTCATTGTGTTTTCAAAAGTTTGCTTTTCTTTGTGTTTGTGGGTTTGAAAAGAGTTTTGTTTTTGAAGAGAGTGTGAGTGTGAAAAGTTTTGTTTTGTTTTTCAAAAGAGCAAGTACTTAAGAACCTCTACCTACTCAAAAAGGAATTAATCTGTGCTAATATCCTTTAGACAATGCTAGCCCACTATTGATGAGTAGGTAGCACCGTTGTAGGAGTTTTCGGGTCAATTCAATTAAGGGACGTGTGGTCACTAAAGCAATGTTAAGACGCCTTAGCGGTAACCCTAATGTCTTAGATCATTTTATTCGAGGCAACCGTTTCGAGGCAACTTATGATCTTTGGACAAGAGGGAGACCTCTAAAACATCCTATACTTAATGACCACGTTCGAGGCAACCAAGTGAGGCGTACCCTAAGAGTGGCATGTGCGAGTGTGTTATTTTTTAGTTATTTATCTTTGTACACGTTATGGTGAGCTACTTTTGATTTTAAGTTAAGATAGATCTTGTCATGCATAGCCTATTATTCAAACATCTAACAGTTAATGGTTGCGGAAATTAAATTGCGGAAAATAAATCTAAGCTATTACAAGGCGTCGGGTATTTACATCGCCAAAAACAAACCCTTGAGAATTAAATTGCGAAAAGTAAATAAAAACGATAAATAAAATCCTAAGTTAAAACTATTACATCCTCAGAGAAATTACAATATCAATTCGCGCAAGAAAAATTGAATCGGAGCGTCCTAGGGTTTTGACCCTTTTTATTAAATAAAGCATATTTTTGTTATTTTTGAATTAAAAAGGCTAATCTAAATTAATAATTAAATTAATTAATAAAAAGAAAATATTTTTGTGTTTTTTATTTTAATTAAGGAAATAAAATTAGAAAGGTAAAAATAAATCAAAACCCTAATAATAAAATTAATAATGAAAATAATATTTTTTATGGTTTCTGATTTTATGAAAAAAAGATAGTTTGTTAATTAATTGATTAACATAATAATAATAATAAACAAAAAATAGGAAAATAATGAAAAGAAATTAAAAAAAAGAACAAACTCAAAAGGGGGGTGTGGGCCTGAAGAGGCAGTATGATCAGCAATTTTGGCCCAATTTTATCCCATCCTGTTGGACTTTTTGGATCCATTGCGTGCTTGTTGACCAAAGAGTATGGTGGTCCTTCATTCATGACCACTGGATCTAGGTTTGGAGCCATCTGGCGCATTGAGGTTTGAGGTGTATGGTGGACCTCCCTTTGAAAACTGCACATGAATACCTGAAGACAAAATACAACAAGGTTTTAGGGGACCTGGGATTCGAACCCAGGTCCCAAGGGGCAATTCAACTAGCGCGTTACCAACTGAGCCATGATGTTAACCTGTTAGTAGAATAAGACACGAATAATATATTAAAAACCAATAATTATTCCCTGCAAAAAAAAAATAAAACGCGCTAATAATTCAAATGGGCCAATAGACGCTAGCCACGTGATCGTCTTCTTCATATCACCCTGGTTCATTTACCTGCGGATTTTATTCCGTAGGAAGATTCGTAGCACCTCTCCAAAATCCTCCCTAGGCCATATAAACGCAAGCTAAGAGTGCCAATGCACTCGTCTCTCTCCCCTGAACTCACCATGGCCATTGTTTGCATTGATTTTTCCTGCAATAAAAATCCCCAAAAACGAGACACACGAACCCTAGAACTGGGCATGGCGTTACATGCTATGAAAATAAAATTCAATGATGCCAAAAGTTCCAGGATACAGCACAGAGTATGAATATGAAATTATTTCAATGAAAGGATGCAAGATTGAAGCTTTACAATTCCATGAGTATGGCGGTTCATAGCGATACTTACAGGGCTTTTTGGGTCAGGAGAGCACGCGATAATGATTGGTACTGCTTCAGTGAGGTCCAGGGAAGCGATTGAAACCTTTGTTTGATCTTGAAAAGGTCTCCAAGTGCAATTTCAGATCCAAGGTTTTCAAG
The DNA here is from genome assembly GCA_948472305.1 of Vicia faba. Classification (NCBI taxonomy): domain Eukaryota; kingdom Viridiplantae; phylum Streptophyta; class Magnoliopsida; order Fabales; family Fabaceae; genus Vicia; species Vicia faba. The sequence continues at coordinate 1,257,998,744 of OX451736.1, read as the reverse complement.
CTTTTTTCTCCAATTCTTCTGGCCGTTTCTGCAGTCTTCTATGCATGTTCTAGGTTTGTGTCACTTGTATGCATATAAGAGAATGATTCTAGGTCAAAATATGGGTCAATATCCATGTGCATTGAAGAATTAGGATTTGATTTTGATCACCATAACCATATTTCCAAATATAGGCTACATCTGATTTTTTATGCTTGAATGAGCCATGATGCGATTTGATTGAGTGAGTAATGATAATTTCAAGTTGTACAAATCACAAAGATCCCTTTTACATCAATTTTTAGATTTTATTTGATTTAATATTGATTTAAAATGAATTAAATCAATAAAAATAAAATAAAATAGAAAAATAAATGAATGGTCATGAAATTAAGTATGGGACACGTGTGTGACATGTCAAGACCAAATCAAGTGGAAAAAAGTGGGCCCTTTTGACAAAAATTTGAGTTTTGAGGATGGTTGACTTTTGGCAATTTTGGAAAAATGCCCAACTTCAACAATGCATAACTTCTTCAATTTTGAACTTTTTGAAGTGTTCTTGGACTTTTTAGAAACCTTGAGATGTCCTCTAACCAACCCTTGGAGTATCATCTCATTTTGATGTTCCATGCTCATGTTATAAGCTTTGGAAAAAAAGGTGTTTTTGTTGACTTTCAAAAATGACCTATAATGTCCAAATTTGTAACTTTTTGTGAAAGCATTTCTTGATCTTGGGGTGTGAAGATGGATTTTAGGAAATTTCATCCTATTAAAAATGAGATTTGGATGGGTCATTTCTTATAAAGTATGATAAAGTTATGCTTGGTCAAAGTTGAGATGACTTTTCCTACAAAAACCCTAATTTAGCAACTTTTGAGACTTGATGAATCTTGAGCAATCCTTGATGAATCATGATCAACCCTTTATCAAATGATGAATTATCCTTCAAAATGAGAATGTTGACAAAAAAATCTTGTGGTTTGACTGTATTTGGGACACAATTGACTTTTGCCCTAGCACAGTCGATTTTTGGACCCCTTGAGCAATTGACTGACCAAAATTTCTCTGCAAGGCTTGAAATTTGACATGGATGATATTAAGAACATATTAAGGCATTGGGAAGCACTTGGGGCCATTTGGATATGAGGACCTTAGTGAAACACAAAACCCTAACTTTGACTTGACTGCCTTAGGAGGTGATATGACTGTCCAACTCTTGAGCTAACTTGAGCCACTTGGAGATTATTCTTGACATATCTTGAGGAATATGGGAGGAAAAATTTTGGGGTACAACAGTTGCCCCTGTTCAATTTTCTTAGACCTGAGGATATAGATTGGCTTTCGAGCCTTTCGTGATTCGAAGGTGGAAGATAATTGAACACTAGAGTGCCCAAAAATTTGCACTCGCATGGTGTAGTATCAGCATTGTGATGTCGGGAATGGGCTTACAGATGCCATTTGGAGATTTTTGGTAGGAGGATGGGCTTATAGATGCCATATGCAGGAGTGTCGATCGCACAAGGGATTCCTTAGCGAGAACTTTCATACTTGTTGCTGTAGAAGATTCCGCTGGGGAAGTCTATCTTTTGTTGAGATTTAGGAACTTGCCTGTACTTTAACTGAAAGAATGCCTTGGCTGAGTATTAAGAGCCACTGGAGAATAGAGTTTAGTTCTTCGTTTCCGCTGGGGATGATGAACAAAGATGATTGTGAGAAGAAGCCTGCAAGAGAAGAGAACTCCGTTGGGGAAAGAGCTGATGAAGAGATTACTCTGCGGGGAATTAATATGTGGGGAATAGACGTTCTGCTGATGATTTTAATGATTACTCTGCTGGGGATTCTGTTGATAAGCTCTGTTGGAATATTTAATGATGAACTCCGCTGAGGATAGAAAGAACTTTGCTGGGGATGACCTTTCAGTTGCAACTTGCTGAGGATAACCCAGTTAGACTCTTGTGGGGAAGACCTCTGAATTTGGCTGAGGAGACTTATTTGTGCTTCGCAGGGGATAAGCTTCCAGAGTCTACTGGGGAAGATGATTCAACTCTATTGGGGAAACTTTTTTAGACTGCGCTGGGGAAATGACTCCATTGTGGTATCTTGTATTCCGCCGGGGAACATTCTTATATTCTGTTGTGGAATATTAAGACTGTCGTGGATGCTCTTACGCTTGCTGGAGAATATCTTTATACTCCGTTGGGGAATATTAAGACCTTATGGGGATACCAAACCTTTTCAAGGCTGATGGTAGATTAACTCTTCTTGGGGAGAGTGTTACTGATTTGTACATAACTGCAAGTCTTAGCTGGGAAATCTACCCTTACTGTTTTACTCAGCGGGGAGTGGCGGTATCTTGGTCATATTCTTCAGCTGAACCTCCCTTGGTACCTTGGTGGACAGAGTAACTACACAGTTTGGACGTTTCTTATGCCCCTGTTTCTGATATCACCTGTAATTCGTCCTTTGTTTCGCATGTAAATTTTTATGAGCAGAAATTAATGTCAAATGCATATATCAAAAATGAACATTGGACGTTCTTTGTAAAACATTACGGATAAAGGAAAAACAATTTGAAATTTGTCTGAAAATGAATTTGTATTGATTTTGAAGTTTGGCCTGTAAATAGGCATTTTTGTACAAGAGGCTGACGTCCTAGTAAGGGAACGCCGCCGAACAAATAGAATTTATACAACTTGTGAAAAGAAAACAAAACAGCTATGTGAATAATACCACTGGGTTCCAACTCTGCTATTGCCTTTATATCTTCAAGCGTCTCATCACTTTTCTGCTTAGTTGAAGATGAATCTGATTGATTGGTGCCGTCCGAGCCTGATAGTTGATAGGGAAGTCTGGATGCGAGGTGATCCAATGAGACATAGCGTTACGCTTTAATCCCTAACTTTTGCCTAGACCGCCCTTTCGGGTTTTCAGTCCACCGGGATACCCATTTTTGCCCAAGCCTCCTTTTTAGGTTTTCGACTTACCGGGTGTACAGATTTTATATTTTCATCCCTTATTTTTGCCCGAACCCTTTTGGTTCACCGGGAAGCCCTTATTTTTTCCTAGGCCAGTCGACCTAGCGGGTCTTTAATTATGCGTAGTATCTTTTCACTATGTCTGCATTGACGGGGTGAGGAAGGTCGTCACCATCCATGGTGGTTAGAATCATAGCTCCTCCCGAGAAGATGTTCTTAACCACAAATGGCCCTTCGTAAGTAGGGGTCCATTTGCCCCTGGGGTCACCTTGAGGTAAGATAATGCGCTTGATTACCAGGTCCCCAACTTGATACTCTTGTCGTCTAACTTTCTTGTTAAATGCCTTGATCATCCGTTTTTGGTACGTCTGACCATGACAAATAGCAGTAAGCCTTTTTTTGTCGATTAGGTTTAGTTGATCAAGTCAGGTCTGGATCCAGTCATCTTCGCTCAAACCTGCATCCTTCATGATCCGGAGAGAGGGTATCTGAACTTCGATGGGCAAGACTGCCTCCATGCCATAAACCAAGGAATAGGGTGTTGCCCCTGTTGACGTCCGTGCTGAGGTACGGTACCCATGAAGAGAAAATGGTAACATCTCGTGCCAGTCTTTGTAGGTCACTGTCATCTTCTGCACAATCTTATTAATGTTCTTATTAGCTGCTTCTACAGCCCCATTCATCTTCGGCCGGTAGGGAGAAGAGTTATGATGCTGTATCTTGAATTGCTCGCAGAGCTCAGTGATCATCTTGTTGTTAAGATTGGTACCATTGTCCGTAATGATCCTCTCTGGTACACCGTATCGACATATTAGGTTGTGCTGAATGAACCGTGCCACGACGTTCTTGGTTACCGTAGCAAAGGAAGCTGCTTCAACCCACTTCGTAAAGTAATCAATCGCTACCAGGATGAAACGATGCCCGTTGGATTCCGTAGTCCTGATTTCGCCGATCATATCAATGCCCCACATTGCAAAAGGCCAAGGTGCTGTCAAAACATTCAGAGGAACTGGAGGAATGTGCACCTTATCAGCATAGACTTGACACTTGTGACATGTCCGAGAATGCTGATAACAGTCAGCTTCCATTGTGGACCAGTAGTATCCTGCCGGAGGATTTTCTTTGCCATGGTATGTCCACTGGAATGAGTTCCGAAAGTACCTTCATGCACATCTGCCATGATCGCTTCTGCTTCAGTCTTATCCACACAACGTAGTAAGGTTGAATCATGGTTACGCTTGTAGAGAATACCATTGCTGATGAAGAACTTCGCCACGAACCTTCTCAGAAATTTCTTGTCATTAACAAATGCATCCTCGGGGTACTCCTGAGCTTCAAGGTATCTCTTCACCTCATGATACCAGGGCTTTTCTGTTACCTCTTCAGTCTCAATATCACAATAATGTGCAGGTTTATCCAATCTTCTAATAATGATCCGGGGAGCCTCGTTGTCCCATTTGACTTTGAACATAGAAGACATCGTAGCTAGCGCGTCCGCCAACTGATTCTCCTCTCTTGGGAAGTGTTCAAAGGTTATCTCCTAGAAATGGGGAAGCAACGTCAACACATACTCTTTGTAAGGAATAAGATTTGGGTTTTTCATATCCCACTCGCCTTTGATCTGACTGATCACGAGAGCGGAATCTCCAAAGACACTTAAAAACTTAATCCTTAGGTTAATTGCAGCTTGAAGACCCATGATGCATGCTTCATACTCCGCCATGTTATTGGTGCACTTGAAACATAGTCGGGCGGTAAACGGAGTATGAGAGCCTTTAAGGGATATGATCACGGTGCCAATGCCATTGCCCAAAGCGTTCAAAGCTCCATCAAAGTACATAGACCATCAGGATCCTTCCTCAGGTCCTTCATCCGGTCCAGGTATCTCACAATCAGTTATCAGCATGATATTCTCGTCCAGGAATTCAAAGTTCATAGACTGGTAATCATCCACTGTCTGATGTGCCAAATGGTCTGCTAATACACTTCCCTTAATTGCTTTTTGAGTTGTGTACTGGATGTCATACTCAGTCAGGATCATCTGCCATCTTGCTATTCTTCCGGACAAGGCAGGCTTTTCGAAGATATACTTGATTGGATCCATCTTTGAAATCAGTAGAGTAGTGTGAGTCAGCATATACTGTCTCAGCCGGAGAGCAGCCCATGCCAAAGTGCCCCAAGTTTTCTCAAGCAGTGAGTATCAGGTCTCACAGTCGTTAAACTTTTTACTAAGGTAATAAATAGCATGCTTTTTTCGGCCAGACTCGTCATGCTGCCCCAGCACACACCCCATTGAGTTGTCAAGTACTGTCAAGTATAAAATCAAAGGTCTCCCTTCAACTGGTGGCATTAGGATAGGTGGCTCCTGGAGATACTCTTTGATTCTTTCGAAAGCGGCCTGGAATTCATCGTTCCAACGTACTACTTGATCTTTCTTCAGCAGCTTGAAGATTGGCTCACAAGTAGCAATTAGGTGCGAGATGAATCGGACAATGTAGTTCAGTCGTCCCAGAAAGCCTCTGACTTCTTTCTCTGTCCTGGGAGCTGGCATCTCTTGTATAGCTTTCACTTTGGCAGGGTCCACTTGAATACCTTTGTCGCTCACGATGAAACCTAGTAGTTTTCCAGACCTCACCCTGAAGGTGCACTTGTTCGGGTTCAACCTCAGCTTGTACAACTTCAACCGATCAAACAGCTTCTGTAGATGGTCCAGGTGTTCCTCCTCAGTCCGGGACCTCGCAATCATATCGTCAACATATACTTCAATCTCATGATGGATCATATCATGAAACAAAGCAACCATGGCACACTGATATGTTTCCCCAACATTTTTCAGTCCAAAAGGCATGACCTTGTAGCAAAATGTACCCCACTGAGTAACAAAGGTGGTCTTCTCCATATCCTCGGGAGCCATCTTAATTTGATTATAACCGGAGAAACCATCCATAAAGGAGAGCACCTTGTGCTGAGAAGTATTGTCAACCAGAACGTCGATGTGAGGTAGAGGGAAGTCATCTTTGGGACTCGCCCTGTTCAAATCCCTGTAATCAACACACATTCTGACCTTACCATCCTTCTTCGGCACTGAAACCACATTGGAAACCCACTGAGGGTAAGAAGTCACTGCTAGAAAATCGGCGTCAAGTTGTTTCATAACTTCGGCTTTGATTTTCTCGAACATCTCTGGGCGCATACGACGAACCTTCTGTTTTACCAGAGGGCGGTCTTCCATGGTAGGCAGGCGATGAACCACAATGTCAGTATCCAACCCAGGCATATCTTCGTAAGACCAACAAAGATCTCAACATAGTCATGCAGCATCTGAATCAACCGCTGCTTCACACTAAGCTCCAGATCTTGACTTCCTTCTTGTCTGTTTCAGTACCCAGATTCACCGTTTCCACTGGCTCTTCATGTGGCTGAATGGCCCTCTCTTCCTGGAGTAGAAGTCTTGCAAGTTCACCAGGTACTTCACAATCATCTTCACCTTTGTCTTCGGCTAAGTTGATCGGACTTTCGAAGTCATAACCGTCAGTAGCAGGGTCGTTACCAGTGAGATCCAGAGTGGATTGAGACCTATATATGTGAGTGTGTGTAAAATAGCTGTTTTGCAAAATAAAAAAAAACAAACAGCGCAAAATTTGAAATGCAAGAAACGCCCAATGCTTTTATTAATGATATATGAAAATGACACACAAAAGCCCTCACAAATGAAGGCACGGTGCCCCGGGTAAGACACCGGGCCATGAAGTTTCACAACATTGTCTGTTACAAATTCAAAACAAAGAGTTCATTACTGGGTAATAAAAGTAATAGGGATGAAATCCTTTGCTGTCCAGTTGCTTGGTCCATCGTTGGTCGTAGGATAGATCCAGCTGTCAAATTCAGACTCTTCCACGTCATCTTCAATGGCATTTACTCCAGAGTTGCTGATGAACACGGGAGATCTTCCAATCCTCGTACTACAAACAGCCCTTTGAGCTTCTGTAGTGAAACCCAAACCAAACTTGTTAGTCTTCTAAGTAAAATCAGGAAGTCGGCCCCAATTTGCACACTCACCCTTCTCAATAACAGCCCGTACATCCTTTAAGGAAGCCATCTTCATAGGAGAATCTTCAACCACAGTCTCAGCTGATGCTAGTGTCTGAGGAACCTCTTAAAAGTGCTGAAATGGGGTCTCAATGAACTCCCCATCCATCTCTACGTATCTGAACGAGTTGAGGTGGCTGACCATGTACTCTTCCTCCCCTTGAACTGTCATAATCTTCCCTCTGACCGGGTACTTCAGCTTCTGGTGGAGCGTTGAGGTTACGGCTCCAGCTTTGTGGATCCATGGACGATCCAGCAAACAAGAATAGGATGGCCGAATGTCCATCACGTAGAATGTAGAATTGAAGACCTGAGAACCAACTTTAATTGGGATATCAACCTCACCATGAACCATCCTTTTAGACCCGTCAAAGGCCCTGACAATGATGTTACTTGGCTTTAGCTCTAACCCTTCACAATCCAACCAGTCTAGAGCTTTCTTGGGCAAGACGTTCAAAGAGGAACCAATGTCAACCAATACATGTGCAAGAGTAGTGCCCCTGCATTCAATGGAGACAGGCAAGGCCTCATTGTGGTTCTTCCTTTTAGCAGTCAAATCAGCGTCGGAGAAACCCAAACCATTATCAGCAGTTAAATTGGCCACACAGTCGGTAAACTGATCAGCTGATGTCTCTTGTGGCACGTGGGCAGTTTTCAGGAAGGTAATCAGAGCCTTGGCATAGGCCTCTGAACACAACAACAGTGACAACATAGAAATCTTGGATGGGGTTTGCCCCAGCTGCTCAACTACGTTATAATCACTCTTCTTAATAATCTTCAAAATCTCTTCCATCTCCTGTTTGGAAGCTTCAACAGTAATCGTCTTCGGTGCCTCCGTCTGGGCAGGCACATCAGTGGCGATCCCTTTGCCTCGAGCATTAGATGACTCGGCGACATGGGTAAGGATAGGAACTTGATCAGGAATGGTAGTAGGTATACTTGCAGATGTAATGACAACAGGTCTTCGGACAATTGGTGGAGCAATATCAGGTGAGAAAAGTCTACCGCTGCGGGTGACTTTAGTAGGTCCAGTAATGTTGCTGATGCCGGTATCAGCATCGAATTCTTACTTAACTCCTAGAACATAAACATCTGCCCCATAGTTCCAAGGGACAGCTTTGTCAGAGGTGTAGGGGATGGGCCCCGGAACAGTGATAACCACAGGTGCGATCTTCGGAGTAGATGTAATTATAACAGGCTTACTCGAGGGAGCCTTGGAAGAATTGTCGAAAATGGTAATGATGGCGACTTCTTCAGTAGGAATGGAAGGAACAACAATCTTCTCAAACATGATCTCTTTATTATCCATCAGGTTCTGGATACCTGACTTCAGAAATGGGCAACCAGTAGGTAAAACAGAACACATATGGCAACCTTTGCCACAACCCGAAAATAAACCGGCTAGCAACATGTTCTTCTTGATAGTCATCAGAGGGGTAACAATATCATCCACGGAAACTACAAACAAGTCTTCCCCTACAACATTCACTCCATGTTTGGGCATGGGAGCAGTCGCAACATTAGGCCTCTCGGGCGCCTCAAACTCAATCTCCTTTGCATCAATCATGTCTTTGACCTTGTTCTTCAAAGCCCAACAATCATCCGTATTATGCCCCGGGCTCTCAGAGTGATAAGCGCGGGGGTGTTAGGGTTATACCTTGGTGACTTTGTATTTGAATTCTTTGGAGCTTCTTTTAGAGTCACCAGATTGGTCTTCAGCAACTGTGGCAGAATCTGAGACAAAGTCATGCTGAGATGGGTGAATTGCCTTCGAGGTCTTTCGTACTTTTGTTGGTTGTGATACTGAGGAGCACCAACAGGTTTTGAAATAACACCGCATTGACAGCTTGGCGGTGTTTAGGCCTATTCTGTCTTCTCGAACTGTAGACAACACTGGACTCTTTCTTAAACGGTTTCTTTTCGGTGCTCGATGAGGCACCCTTCTGTATCTTTCCAGCCTTAATACCAGCTTCAATCCTCTCACCATTCAAAATAAGATCTGTAAACCCAGCTGAAGAGCTTCTAATTAGATGGTTAAAGAATGGACCAGACAGGGTCCCCAAAAACATGTCAACAACTTCACGATCAGCCAAAGGTGGTTGCACCCTTCCGGCAAGGTCTCTTCATTTCTGAGCATACTCTTTAAATCCTTCACACGTTCTTATTGACATACCCTGGAGTTGGGTACGCGTAGGAGCGAGGTCGGAGTTATACTGATACTGCCTATAAAATGCAGTAGCCAAATCTTCCCAGCTACGGATACTGGCTCCGTCCAACTGATAGAAGCACTCAAGCTGAGTCCCTGAGAGACTGTCCTAAAAGAAATGGATCCATAAGTTTTTATCAGCAGTGTAAGGTTGGATCTTCCTCACATATGACTGGAGGTGCATCTTTGGACAGGAAGCTCCATCATACTTGGCAAAGGTAGGTGCCTTGAACTTATGGGGAATCACCACCCCAGATGATAAACCCAGATCTCCAAAGTCTAGACCGGGCACCTTCTGTATTTCCATAGTTCTCAAACGGTATTCCAACTGTTTGTACTTATCCTCAGGAGGAGTATACTGTTCTTCATTATAATCCGTCTCGTTGTCGGAGACCATAGGGCTAGGAGCCCTCCTTTCTTGTGGACTATCTTTCCCTCCAGATGAGGTGGTCAGATCAACTTCATTCTGTAGCCTGTTTCCAAACCTGCGTCCAGTATTGAACATGATGGTTCTCTTCTTCTTCTTCTTCTTTTTCTTCTTCAAAATCAAGGTCTTCAGGTCCTGCTGACCCTTAGCCAGATTCATGAACAACTCTTGAAACTGGGCATTTTGGGCCTGGAGGGCCTTGATAGCTTGCTCAGTGGAAGGTTCAGCAGACATGATGATTGAGCGCTGAAATAAACATCGAAGAAGATAAGAGACCTGTAATGGGGTACCTGTTTATGAAGTGCATGGGATGAAATGCGTATGATTTATGATTTCAAAGACAATCGGGATTCAAATTTGTAAACAAGAAAGGAAACACACTTTATTAGATTTAAACTTCAAAATTTAAATTGTTTGACAAATTGCCCTTAGGCGTTACAAGAATGGAAATACTAAAAAGTAAATGAAAATTGTAATAGAAATCCTCAAAGGTCCATCAATGCTCCCATGGTCTCTTCTTCTCAGTGCGGACATAATCATTCAGGATCCGCTCGTTCTCCAGTTGCCTAGTCAGCTTCTGGATCTTTTGCTCCTGCTCATTGAACCTCTCCCGATAAGAATCCCGTTCTTCCCGCAGTTGCATCCAAGACCTCTTCAGTGTCCCAATATCAGTGGGCATATAAGGTTGGAGGATAGTTGGAGGAACCCCCTCCTCATTAGAAACTTCAAGAGTAACAGGCCTGACAGCTTCGTATGGCATACCTAACTTCTGGGCACGGATGCGGACCCATCTGAGATATGGCTCCATTGGCAGAGAAGTTTTAGGTCGTAACTCATGTGGGTCAGATTTGTGAACTCTGTCCCAAGCCCTTATGAATTTACGATGCAGCTCGTCGCTATCTCCCTGAAAATCAAAGATGATATGAGGCATCAACATCTCATGAGGCCCTTCTCTTCTGGCTCTTCCAAACTGACGGAGAGCTAAGCATGGGTTGTAAGAAATCCCTCCATGGAGTCCGATCAATGGAACATTAGGATACTCTCCACAGCGATCAATGACAGTCACCTCATCCATACCTTTGAGAGTCCAGATAATGTCATCACTAGAAAGAGACATCACCCTATAAGCCCAGCCCATTCCTTCTTTGTTTTTCAGCACGGACTTAGGGAGGTTCAAAATAAACCACCTCGACAATAAAGGAACACAACACATCAAAGTTCCCCGCTTTCGGGCAGTACGAGCATAGAGCTGATGAAGCATATCACCCAAGAGAGTGGGTACCGGATTCTGAGAGATGAAGATCTTTACGGCATTAATACCAACAAAAGTGTCAGGATTCGGAAACAAAACCAAACCATAAATCAAGAGAGCCAGAATGTCCTCGTACGCCTTGAAGTCTAAGCTGTCCCAGAAGTAATTAGGTTTGTCAACCAAAAATTTAGCCAGAAAACCCTTAGCTCCACTTCTAGTCTCCCAGTTAGCCATTACCTCCTCCTTGGTCAAGTGAAGGGTTGCGGAAATTTCTTCGGGCTTAGGAGTCTTTTCCCAACCAGTAAACGGAGTCTGCTCCAAGACAGAGATACCAAGTAGCTCAGAGAATTCTTCCAGGGTAGGTACCAGCTGGAAGTCTTGAAAGGTGAAGCAATGGTATAATGGATCATAGAATTGGACCAGGACACTCATCATTTGTTCGTCCAACTTCGAGGTGACCAAACTGAGAAGAGAGCCATGCCTTCTGATGAAGGAAGTAGTGTTTGGAATCCTGACAACCAACTCTTTAAGCAGGATAGGTACCTGGACAAAGTTGATCCGGATAGTATTCCTACGCATGGGCATCATGATGACCTACAAAACAGAGCAAAGATGAAACCCTCTCGTCTTTGAAATAGGTTAGTCCTTATGCAGAATGTATGCAATGTTATGATGTCATGATGTCATGGTAAAAGCACACCACAAGTATCCACAAAAGGCAAACATGGTAAAGGCACACAAGTCACACAAAAGAGCCCTTAGATTTCAGGCTAGCATGGAGCTTAGGTACCATCCTCTTTCAGTTCAGTTGGTTAAGACCTGTCCTAAAAAATAGTAATCGGGTTCTAGAGGATCTCAATATCACTGACTACCCTCAATCGGTCATAATTCCAGTTTATCAACCTTTTCTTGTAGCCGGAATCATCGCGAGAGTTTATTCTCAATGAGTGTAGCATACTGCTACTGTTCTATGGCCAAGTTGGTCAATTTAAGGTTCTAAGGTCAATTGGTGCTTAATGACTCCTTAGAAGACCCATATTCTCCTCGTTCCAACACAAGGGATATCGGTACAGACTAAGGTGCCACACCAACGTAGCTACTGCTTCATCCGTGTCGGTCTACGCCGGACAGATCCCTCACAGTTTATTGCTACTTACCTAAAGGGTATCCCAAGATCCGGGTTAGGATTTATAGAACTCCGATACAAGCCTACAAATATAAATCATACAAAGCATACAATTGAAAACACATTGATCTAATCCTAAGGTACACCTCACTTATTAATCTTCCCCAACAGAGTCGCCAGTTCTATGATCGGTGGGAATATAACTGACTGTTTTGGAATGTTGGTTCGCGTTTGCGTTTGTTTTCGCAAAATGTCGCGGTAAGCAAGAGTCGCCACCGTATTTTATTTTATCCAACAAGGAAAGGACAAAAGCATAGAAAAATTCCTTTTTGAGATATTTCTCGGGTTCGGGAGGTAGATTATAGAAAGGGAAGGTGTTAGCACCCTTTCTATCCGTGGTTATCCACGGGCTCTTAGGTACTTGCTCATTGTGTTTTCAAAAGTTTTCTTTTCTTTGTGTTTGTGGGTTTGAAAAGAGTTTTGTTTTTGAAGAGAGTGAGTGTGAAAAGTTTTGTTTTGTTTTTCAAAAGAGCAAGTACTTAAGAACCTCTACCTACTCAAAAAGGAATTAATCTATGTTAATGTCCTTTAGACAATGCTAGCCCACTATTGATGAGTAGGTAGCACCTTCGTTGGAGTTTCCAGGTCAATTCGATTAAGGGACGTGTGGTCACTAAAGCAATGTTAAGACGCCTTAGCGGTAACCCTAATGTCTTAGATCATTTTATCCGAGGCAACCGTTTCGAGGCAACTTATGATCTTTGGACAAGAGGGCGACCTCTAAAACATCCTATACTTAATGACCACGTTCGAGGCAACCAAGTGAGGCGTACCCTAAGAGTGGCATGTGCGAGTGTGTTATTTTTCAGTTATTTATCTTTGTACACGTTATGGTGAGCTACTTTTGATTTTAAGTTAAGATAGATCTTGTCCTGCATAGCCTATTATTCAAACATCTAACACTTAATGGTTGTGGAAATTAAATTGCGGAAAATAAATCTAAGCTCTTACAAGGCGTCGGGTATTTACATCGCCAAAAACAAACCCTTGAAAATTAAATTGCGAAAAGTAAATAAAAACGATAAATAAAATCCCAAGTTAAAACTATTACATCCTCAGAGCAATTACAATATATGGATCAAAGATAATTCGTGTGAGAAAAATTGAATCGGAGCGTCCTAGGGTTTTGGCCCTTTTTATTAAATAAAGCATATTTTTGTTATTTTTGAATTAAAAAGGTTAATCTAAATTAATAATTGAATTAATTAATAAAAATAAAATATTTTTGAGTTTTTTATTTTAATTAAGGAAATAAAATTAGAAAGGTAAAAATATATCAAAACCCTAATTCTAAATCATTTTTTTTATTTATTGCAAAAATGTTATTATTAAACTATTTAAACTAAATAAATTAGTTGATTGTTTATTTACAAAAATAAATAATAAAATTAATAATGAAAATAATATTTTTTATGGTTTCTGATTTTATGAAAAAAAGTTAGTTTGTTAATTAATTGATTAAGATAATAATTATAATAAACTAAAAATAGGAAAATAATGAAAAGAAATTTTAAAAAAGAACAAACTCAAAAGGGGGGTGTGGGCCTGAAGAGGCAGTATGATCAGCAATTTTGGCCCAATTTTATCCCAGCCTGTTGGACTTTTTGGATCCATTGCTAGCTTGTTGACCAAAGAGTATGGTGGTCCTTCATTCATGACCACTGGATCTAGGTTTGGAGCTATCTGGCACATTGAGGTTTGAGGTGTATGGTGGACCTCCCTTTGAAGAATGCACATGAATACCTGAAGACAAAATACAACAAGGTTTTGGGGGACCTGGGATTCGAACCCAGGTCCCAAGGGACAATTCAACTAGCGCGCTACCAACTGAGCCATGATGTTAACCTGTTAGTGGAATAAGACACGAATAATATATTCAAAACCAACAATTATTCCCTACAAAAAAATAAAACGCGCTAATAATTCAAATGGGCCAATAGACGCTAGCCACGTGACCGTCTTCTTCATATCACCCTGGTTCATTTACCTGCGGATTTTATTCCGCAGGAAGATTCATAGCACCTCTCCAAAATCCTCCCTAGGCCATATAAACGCAAGCTAAGAGTGCCAATGCACTCGTCTCTCTCCCCTGAACTCACCCATGGCCATTGTTTGCATTGATTTTGCCTGCAATAAAAAACCCCAAAAACGAGACACACGAACCCTAGAACTGGGCATGGCGTTACAGGCTATGAAAATAAAATTCAATGATGCCAAAAGTTTAAGGATACAGCATAGAGTATGAATATGCAATTATTTCAATGAAAGGATGCAAGATTGAAGCTTTACAATTCCATGAGTATGGAGGTTCAGAGCGATACTTACAGGGCTTTTTGGGGCAGGAGAGCATGCAATAATGATTGGTACTGCTTCAGTGAGGTCCAAGGAAGCGATTGGAACCTTTGTTTGATCCTGAAAAGGTCTCCAAGTGCAATTTCAGATCCAAGGTTTTCAAGCTTTTTTCTCCAATTCTTCTGGCCGTTTCTGCAGTCTTCTATGCGTGTTCTAGGTTTGTGTCACTTGTATGCATATAATAGAATGATTCTAGGTCAAAATATGGGTCAATATCCATGTGCATTGAAGAATTAGGATTTGATTTTGATCACCATAACCATATTTCCAAATATAGGCTACATCTGATTTTTTATGCTTGAATGAGCCATGATGCGATTTGATTGAGTGAATAATGATAATTGCAAGTTGTACAAATCACAAAGATCCCTTTTACATCAATTTCTAGATTTTATTTGATTTAATATTGATTTAAAATGAATTAAATCAATAAAAATAAAATAAAATAGAAAAATAAATGAATGGTCATGAAATTAAGTATGGGACACGTGTGTGGCATGTCAAGACCAAATCAAGTGGAAAAAAGTGGGCCCTTTTGTCAAAAATTGGAGTTTTGAGGATGGTTGACTTTTGACAATTTTGGAAAAATGCCCAACTTCAACAATGCATAACTTCTTCAATTTTGAAATTTTGGAAGTGTTCTTGGACTTTTTAGAAACCTTGAGATGTCCTATAACCAACCCTTTTTGTCTCATCTCATTTTTATGTTCCATGCTCAAGTTATAAGCTTTGGCAAAAAAGGTGTTTTTGTTGACTTTTAAAAATGACCTATAATGTCCAAATTTGTAACTTTTTGTGAGAGAATTTCTTGATCTTGGGGTGTGAATATGGATTGTAGGAAATTGCATACTATTCAAAATGAGCTTTGGATGGGTCATTTCTAATAAAGTATGATAACGTTATGCTTGGTCAAAATTGAGTTGACTTTTCCTACAAAAACTCTAATTTAGCAACTTTTGAGACTTGATGAATCTTGAGCAATCCTTGATGAATCATGATCAACCCTTGATCAAATGATGAATTATCCTTGAAAATGAGAATTTTGACAAAAAATATTGAGGTTTGACTGTATTTGGGACACAGTTGAGTTTTGCTCTAATAGTCGATTTTTGGACCCCTTGAGCAATTGACTGACCAAACTTTCTCTGCAAGGCTTGAAATTTGACATGGATGATCTTAAGAACATATTAAGACATTGGGAAGCACTTGGGGCCATTTGGATATGAGGACCTTAGTGCAACACAAAACCCTAACTTTGACTTGACTGCCTTAGGAGGTGATTTGACTGTCCAACTCTTGAGCTAACTTGAGCCACTTCGAGATTATTCTTGACATATCTTGAGGAATATGGGAGGGCAAATTTTTGGGTACAACATACCGCTTTACTTTTCAAGGGTTTGTTTTTGGCTATGTAAATACCCGAAGCCTTATAATATCTTAGTTTAATTTCTACACTTTAAAAAATCCGCAAATATTCACTGTTAGATGTATGACATTAGGATGCATGACAAGAATGTATGACTAATTTTAAAATAGTTAGACAACCCTAAATGTGCAAAGATAAATAATCTGAAATTGAATCACTCGCACATGCGCACTCCTAGGGTACACTCCCACTTGGTTGCCTTCGGTAAACAATCATTGCGTATAGGATGCTTTAGTGGTCGTCCTTTTGTCTAAAGATCAAAGTTGCCTCGGAAAGGTGGCCTCGGATATTGTTGCCTCGGATAATTGATCTAAGACTTTTGGGTTACTACTAAGACGTCCTAACACTACTTTAGTGACCGTACATCCCTTTTCGAATTGACCCTCAAAACTCCAACGACGGTGCGACCTACTCACTAATAGTGGGATAGCGCTGTCTAAAGGAAACGAACATAGAACGATTCTTTTTTCGAGTAGGTAGATTAGTTCTTAAGTACTTGCTCAATCCAAACAAACTTTTTCACACTTACACTCCTTTACAAACAAGTTTTCAAAACACTTAATTACACTCTTGAAGACAGAAGCAAGAGTTAAATTGAAGTTAAAATAAAAAGCTTTTCAAATCACACAAACACAAAGAAAACAATTTTGAAAATGATGAGCAAGTACCTAAGAGCCCGTAGATAACTACGGATAGAAAGGGTGCTAATACCTTCCCTTTCTATAATCTACCCCCCGTACTCAGAAATATCTCGAAAAAGGAATTTTTCTGTGCTTTTTTCCTTTCCTTGTTGGATAAAATAAAAGACGGTGGCGACTCTTGCTTATCGCGACATTTTGCAAACACAAACACAAAACACAAACCAGCAATTCCTTAAAAAAGGGAAACACGTCCCGGTTCTGGCCACCGTATCACATTATCCAATCAGGAAATGGAAAAAGAACAAAAAAACCTTTTTTGAGATGTTTCTGAGTATAGGGGTAGATTATAGAAAGGGAAGGTGTTTGCACCCTTTCTATCTGTGGTTTTCCACGGGCTCTTAGGTACTTGCTCATTTTGAAATTACTTTTCTGTGTTTGTGTGTGCTTGTTTTGAAAAGTTTTATTTTACTTCGTTTTAACCCTTGTTTCCGTCCTGAAGAGTGTTACGAAGTTGTTTTTGAAAACTTTGTTTGAAAAGTGTTTGGTGTGATAAAAGTTTGTTTGTTTGAGAAAGTACCTAGGAACTAATCTACCTACTCGAAAAAGACTGTTTGTTTTCCTTTAGACAATGCTATCCCATTATTTAGAAATAGGTAGCATCGTCGTTGGAGTTTAAAAGAACATTCGAAGGGACAAAATGGTTACTGAAGGCAACAAGTAAGGATAGCTTAGCGTTTCGAAGGGACTATCATCGTAAGATCAATTCGTAGGCAACTCTAGGGACAAGTAGGGACTATGATCTTTATGACGACTTTGAATCGCGGTTCATTGCTAAGGTATCCCTACGCTCGAGGGACACAACCATTATTTCTGAGGCAACCAAGTGAGGCAAGCCCTAGGAGTGCAAGTGTGCAAAAGTGTTTGATTTCAGTTATTTATCTTGTAATTTAGTGATCTAAGATTGGTTCGCTAGTCATACACGCCTAAGTTGCTAACAATTATATATAAGCATCCAAAATATAAAAGCGAGAAGGTAAAGGTCCTACGCTATTACAATGCTTTTGTAGATACATGATTATCTTGGACTGAAAATAAAAATGCGGAATATAAACCCTAATTACTATTACAACCTCGAAACAATTACAATAATAATAAAAGGAAATTAAAGAAATGCGCGCGGAAAATTTAAATGCGAGAGTTAAAGAACCCTAAAAATATAACTGAAAATTAATTAGGTTATTATTAATTTTTTGAGAAAAATTAATTAGGTTATGTACAAATTAAAAACCCTAATTTCTAATTAATTTAAATTATATAAAAACAATTAAATTGCCCTAAATAATTAAACTAATTAATTAATTGAAGAAAACAAAAATACTTTTTTGAAAAAAATGATTTTTGAGGTTTTTTGTGATTTTTTGGGTTAATAATAAAAAAATGATTTTTTGTTATTTTGTAAAGAAAAAAAGAAATTAAATAAACAATAAAATATATAAAAAAAAAGATTAGAGATGGGCCTGTTTTGAAGCTACAAGGGGGGTGTATATCTGAATTTGTTAGGCCCATTAATGGCTAAGCCCAGTTAACACTCCTGATCTTGTGTGGCCAGGCCTGTAGGGTGCACCATGGTCTTTGCTGCCTGGGACGTTGGATTGGATTGGTGATGAATCAAAGAGCTGGATTAATGGAAGCGCATGGTAGGCTCCAGGGACGCGTATGCATAGGATCTACAGTTACAAAGTTAGAAAATAAGAAAATGCTGGGACCTAGGATCGAACCCAGGTCCTCTACATTTCCAAACGCACGCCTCACCACTGGGCCACCTGTTCTTGTTTATTACAATAATAACAATAATATGTATTATGCCAAACAAACTGGATAAGACAAAAAAATGCGCGCGTTATTCAAATGGACCAACAATGATTAGCCACATATCTTCTTCTTCCCCTGTCCGTCGTTTTAGGTCTGTCACTTCTACCTACAGACAAACTTCCATGGCTATAACCCAGTGACTTTTAAAAGTCAACAACAAGCATGATAAATTAATTCCAAATACATGGATCAAATAGTCTTGATGCCACAAGCATCATGATACCCTTTTCTTGGGCCAATTTAATCTGTACAAAAAAACCCTAAAACAGCACAGCAAACCCTAGCAATGGCAATTATGAGTACATGCACTGAATCATCAATTAAACCATTTAAACATGTTACAAATATGTCAATGAACACAAATATATCATTAGAACATGTTTATGATGCAAGAATTGCTGTAATCGAATTTGAAAAAAGAACAAACCGTGTGGGTGTTATGTGCCAAATCTGAGCTTGTGGAAGCTTGTAATTGATCGTGCTAGCTTATGGGAAGGTCTAGGAAACAATTGGTAGCTTTAAAAGTCTTTGAATCGGCCTCTAAGCTGGAAATCAATCTACCACTTTTTTGACAATTTTCAGTTTTTGCTTGCAGCTTTTACGACCTCTAACCCCCATTTTCTTGGCTTGGTTGTGTCCTATATATGTATTGGAATTGATTAGGTCAACAAAAATTCATTGTATCTTGGTGAATTAAGAAGATTTGATTTGATTTTGTTCTTGTATGATATATTTCTAAAACAAGCCTAATCATGCCAAT
Organism: Vicia faba; assembly: GCA_948472305.1. Lineage (NCBI taxonomy): Eukaryota > Viridiplantae > Streptophyta > Magnoliopsida > Fabales > Fabaceae > Vicia > Vicia faba. The sequence continues at coordinate 1,257,979,579 of OX451736.1, read as the reverse complement.
TTCGTTTCAATTTTCCTTAATCTGATTTGATATGGTATGCTAGCTTGATTGGATTTGATTCCTACAAAAAATCAGATTAAAAATCAATCTTTTACATTTTTTATAATTTATTTGATTTAATTTGAATTTTAAATAATAAAAAATTAAAATAAAATAAATAATGAAGCAAATAAAGTGTAGATTCTTATTTGGGTCGTGGATCATGTCACAAGCAAGATGCAATGATGAAAAACTAGGCCCATTTGACAAAAAAATGCATTTTTGAGCACATTTGACTTTTTGCAATTTTGTAAAAATGGTCAACTTTGACAATGCATATATCCTCCATTTTTAACCCTAGATAGGTGTTCTTGGACATTTTAGAAAGCTTAGGATGTCCCCTAAACAACCCTTTTGGTCTCATCTCAATTGGGTCTTCCATGTTCATGTAAGAAGCTTTGACCCAAAAGGTCTTCCATGTTTTTGTTGACTTTAGGCCCATTTGACAAAAAGTGCATATTTTGAACTTGTGGGATGAATATGAGTTGTAGGGAATTTCATCCTCTTCAAAATAAGATTTGGATGGAAAATTTCTGATAAAGTATGAAGAAGTTATGCTTGGTCAATGTTTGGTTGACTTTTCTTGAGAAACCCTAATTTAGCAACTTTTGGGTTTTGATGAATTTGGGGCATTCCTTGGGGAATAATGATCAACCCTTGATAAAAAGACGAATATCACTTCAAAATGTTGATGTTGACCAAAAATCTTGAAGTTCGACTGTATGTGGGCCACAATTGACTTTTGACCTATTACAGTTGCTTTTCAGGCATCTGGGCAATTGACTAAGCAAACTTCTTGTGCAAGGCATGAAACTTGACATGGATGATCTTGAGAACATATGGGACCATGGAAAGCATTTTGGACCTTTGGAGTCTCACACCGTGATGAAAATGGAAACCCTAATTTGAGGTACATTGCCTTAGAAGGGAGTTTGTCTGATCAACTCTTGGGCATCCTTGAGAAAGTTGAGGACCTCAATGGGAATGTGTTGAGTAAAATGAGAGAGCAAATTTTGGGGGTACAACACATAGAATCTCCTTAACAATTTCAAGGGTCTCAAGGGTCTGTGATGCAGGTTATGATAAACCAAATTTCTAGCAAGGGGATTTATTTTCCTATAGCCAAATCCGTCAAAAGGACCATAACACAATAACTTAAGTCAGGGGCGATGACCCACTCGACATGGTAAGCTTGACTCTCGTAGAAGGACCTTCAACGATACAAATTTTTTCAATCAAAGCTGCAAAATTCAACTTCTGACATTTTCTTGTTTAACCCACGAGATCCTTAAAAACATTTACATATCATACATGTCATTGCATAACAGGTATTCTCCGGAAAGGCTTCTTATCCCTTCGTTGTTTATTTTAGCAAAAGAAATGGATCTCGAGCAAATAGTCAAAGACCTTCAAACTCAACACTCAGTTCCAACAAATGTTCCTGGCTCTGGCTAAGGGGCAGGAAGAACTGAAAAATCTCGTCATCAAAGAGAAGACGAAGAAGGAAAAGAAACCGGCTGGTATCTTGAATATGGGAAGAAGACTCAGATGACCGGACAAGAGATCTCTAGATCTTTCAACTCCATCAAATGAAGGGGATAATCATGAAGAAGATAACAACCCAGGGACTGATGAAGATGAATCTGATTACTCTGAGGAGAAATATCATCCTGTTGATGATAAATACAAGCAGATGGAGGATCGTCTCAATGCTATGGAGATTCAACAGATACTTGGCTTGGACTTTGAAGAATTAGGGTTGGTTTCTGGCGTGATCATCCCACCAAAATTCAAGGTTCCCACATTTGCCAAATATGACGGGGTTTCTTGTCCTAAACTTCACTTGAGATCATATGTCAGAAAGATCCGGCCTCACACTGCTGACCGAAAGTTATGGGTCCAGTTCTTCCAAGAAAGTTTGGCTAGCACTCAATTGAAGTGGTTCTATCAGTTGGAAGGAACCAACATTCATACCTGGGAAGACTTGGCTGCTGCTTTCTATAGGAAGTACCAATACAATGTTGACCTTGCTCCAACCCGTACTCAACTTAAAAGCATGTCTATGGGTTCTAGCGAGGGTTTCAAGGATTACGCCCAGAAATGGAGAGATCTTGCAGGGAGAGTCCAGCCTCCTCTGTCTGATAGAGAGCTGGTAGACATGTTATTGGGCACTTTGTCTAGTCCATTCTTCAACCACTTGATTGGAAGTTCTCCGGCTGGGTTCACAGAGCTGATACTGATAGGTGAAAGAGTAGAAGCCTGTATCAAGAGTGGGAAGATTCTGATGGCTGCATCTTTTAATGCTGAGAAGAATCCATTCGGTGGCAAGAGGGAAGCTAATGCTGTATATGGCCAAGAGGGACGTGCTAGAGGTAACCACAACCCATCTGTGGGGGCAGTACGAGTATCTAATCCTACGCCTGTGCAACGACATTAACAAGGGAATCAATGTAAGGAGGTCGCACCTAAGAGACAATTCACCATAATCAACATGTCACTAGATCAAGCGTTACATCACATGTTGAAAGTAGGATTGGTTACGTTAAAGGCTCCTCTACAGAATCCTAATACCTCTGATCCTAGCTACCATCCCGGCGAAAGGTGTGCATACCATTCTGATAGTCATGGACATGATACGAATGGCTGCTGGGCTCTGAAGAACAAAATTCAGGATATAATTAACGGCAAGGAGATTGAATTCGACCCTCCAGAGACTCACCATGTGATCACTTCTCCTAGGCCAAATAATTGGGAGTGTCTATTTCATTTGTGATTTTTCAATTTTAATTTCTTTTGTTTGTTCAAACAATTACTGTTATGTCAAACTTTGATTTTCCCATTAATGCATCGCACATGTTTTGTCTTAAATTATTTCATCCGTATTCATTATATTCAAACTGTGTTTTTACTTCCTTTTTTTGATATTCAACTCTCGGTCAAAATCTCTAACCCTTTAGAGGGAGGATGACAAAAACGATACCATAACCTCTACAATATGCTTTTGAACAGACCCCGCTAACGATGTACATACGTTGTTTCATATCCTAAATAGTGGAGTTATAAGGAAGGTAATCCCTAGTCAATCCCTTTGAGTCTAAGAAGTATGAGTTTTTCTTTTCACAAAAATTAAAACCCTTAATCATAACCTAGGGCAGGGTAGTTTTATCAGTTAATTCAGATGTGCATTCAATCGCATACTTTCCTCTTCATGCACGAAAAATAGTGTAGAAGATGCTCTCCAAAAGATGGTGGTGGGTCCACATAATCGTCAAGGCAGGCATTCATTGTCTCTCAAAAGAAAAGCCCGCTAAGTCAAAACCTATGAAGGAGACTTAAGAAAAAAAAACGGGGGCATCCCGCTGACTGTAATCACAAAAGAAACAGTTCAGGAAAAAATTAGGGATAATAAAAACAAAAAAAAGGAGGTCGCTACAAATCCTCAACAAAAAAAGGTTACAAGAATGACTGTCTTCTCAAACAAACGTTCAATTTCTGAACCATCACCGGAATATCATGGCATAGATTCTAGACTCAATCGAGATTTAAACGCACAATTAACCGAGCATAGGACTGAAGAACATCACGAAGAAAGGGTTGGGTACAAATAAATTTTGAGCCTCTATCCTTTGTTTCTTAAACCGTGAACCAGGCCACATTACAACCCTCAGAAGTTCTAGCTGAAGCGTGGGTTAATTCGAAAGCATACTGTTACAAAAGGTATCCTGACTCCTGCAAGGTTTGCTATAAATCATGTGTTGATATCACATTCTTGCAAATTTTGTTTTACTACAGAAAACACATTTTCAAAAAAAATATTTCAAGACAGACGTAAGCTTTGCATTCTTTAAATGACATTGTTTGTATATGGCTAATTGTTCAAACAACAGAAAAATTCACACAACAAATATTCAGTGAACGCAGATCCTCTAAATGGAAAAAATCACCTCAGACGGAAAAAACATTCCCAATAACAAGCCTTTCATAATCAAGGGGCGTGGCATGGTGTCTAATTAATCTAGGGCTGTCAAGCCAATATACAAAGAATCACTCCAAAAGTGCTGAATAGCCAGGGGAAGATATACATCTGAATCACTCGGGGCCTGTTACGTTGATCGGGGATTCCAGCAAAAATCACTAAAATTTGAACCTTTGGTGTCGTACCCCAAATTTTCCCTATCTCTTTTATTCTTGTCTGGCTTTGAACTCTGCATTCCATTTGCATCATTTCATCATTCAGTTATTTGCATATCCCGCATCTCAGGGAATCAGGAACTTTGGTTTGAAGTATTAGGGCTACGCGCCCTTTTGGTCTAATCTTGTTTTGAGGTTTTTCTTATCAGGTAAAAAGGAAGCACGTCTGGTTCTTGATTAGCAGGTTGTGGAATGAATTTTGTCATCACGTTACAAGGTTGGTTCTTGCTCAATTCTATCAGAGCCTGGGCTAGGGTTTATTTCCCTATGTGTGCTAGTCAGGATTCTCAGGGTTTAAGTCTGCACGAGTACAATTGGATCGTATTGGATTTTCAAGCATCAAGTCAAAGAGGAAACTATTGAAAGAGCAAACCAGATAAAATATGATTTTGACAAGTTTGGAGGAAAATAGGTCTCCTTCGATTCAGTACCCTTCGACTGACTCTTGGCCACTTTCGAATCTGGACATTTTTGCCTCTTGTATGCTTACTTTCGATTGGACAAAGTGCTGCCTGCAAGCCTGTTTCGATTGGACAAATTTGCTTCCTGCAAGCATGTTTCGATTGGGCAATAGCCTCCCTTCGATCCACCAGCTTCGATGGGCAATACAGTCTCTTTCGATCAACAACTTCGATGGGCAATGGTCCCCCTTCGATTTACAAGCTTCAATGGGAAGTACAGTCTCCTTCGATTCACAAGTTGGACCACTGTACTGCCAAACACAATACTGCTGCACAGTCCTGCACCCACCTACCACTACGCTCCAAAACACTGTTGAGCCTGCTACAACAGTCCTGTGCTTGCCCAAAAAGGAGTGCACAAGAGCCGCGTAGAAGAAAGGATCGAAACAGCATTCCCAAACTGTTCAAACATTATTTTGTTTTCCCCCCAAAACTTCAGCAAATCCGCCTATAAATACCAGGCTTCACAACACGAAAAAGGGGACTTAGAAGGCCAGACGAATCTCTGCAAGAAAATTTCTCAAACAGAAAAATTCTCAAGTTCATTCAAACACTTGAGAAATTCAAACACATCCAGAAATTCAAACACTTCCAGAAATCTCAAACACTTGAGAGATTCGACCACTTATCCAAAATCAAACACTCATCCAGAAATCTCAAACACTTGAGAAATTAAAACTCATCCAGAATCAAACACTTATCCATAATCCAAACCCAGAATCACATTCATCCCCTTCGAACCAAAGGCAAACCCCCTTGTGCATTATTACCGTTCGAATCCAGCAGGAGAGACTTCACACTTGTCATCTCCTTTCGAATCCAGCATCTAAGGCCAACCCCTGGTCCCTCCCTTCGAATCCAGAAGCGCTCCAGGCAACCACCTTACTGCCCAACACACGCTCCAGCCCCAAGTAAGGTGAGCCATCCTTAACCTCGAACCCCCTTCATTTCTAGCATGACATGTACATAGCACTCTGGCTCTTTTCGTTTCCACCTACTTAATATGTTTTCAGAGCTAACCCCCCTTTTGTTTTGTTGTTTGTTTATTTAAATATGCATTAAGTGTTAACTGTTTGTAAGGCAATATTAGCATGGCCTTATGCCATGTTACTGTTCCAAAAGTTCAAACGAAAGAAACATGAAACAGGAGTATGAAACGAAGCCTTTGGTTTCCATACCAAGTCCAGGTCCACTCGAAAGTCATTCCCTTACTGACTTCCAGGACAATCGAAGGACAGAACCTCACTGGTGACAACCCCCAGTCGAAGGATGCAACTCAATAGTGCCAGCCCCAGTCGAAGGACACAACTTGCTATTTCCAGATCCAGTCGAAGGATACCACTTCGCCCCTGCCAAGGCCTAATCGGAGGACAAGACCTTGCTGCTACCTTTGCCCAATCGAAGGGCAGGACCTTGCTGTTGCCAAAGCCCCAATCGAAGGACAGGACTTCGCCTCTGCCAAAGTCCCAATCGAAAGACATGACTTCACTGCTGCCAGCCCCAATCGAAGGAGGCCAACAAAATGACAGTCGAAGTGTGCTCCCCCCCCCCCCCCCCCCCCCCCCCCCAAATAGAAAGACACTTACTTTTTCTTGCTTTTGTCTTTTTTTTTCTTTTCATTTTTTCTATGTTGTTTAATACGGTTGTAATAGCGTAGGATCTTATCTTTTCTGCATTTTATTTACTTTATACCAATGCTAGTAATTAGGCAAGATAAAAATCAAAACATAAACAAATCAAAAAAATCCAAAACACTCTTTAACGGACTACGCAATGGTTATCCAGAATATGTGGAGCTGAGACTTCATGCCATATCATACCATGACATCATATCATCATATACATCTCATATCTAGGGAAATCCAAAGACAAGTCTCGTTGACATAGCTTTTCAAAAAATAAAAAAGGAAAGAAAAAAGAAAAGGAAATTTTAAAAGATAGACGAGTCTTTGGGTTTCCTTAGAAATGAAGATAAAGCATTCATCCATACTACCATGCATTCATTTTTCACAGTAAAAACTCATTGGGGTCCCCTTTCACAGAATCCTGTAAACAGCAAAGACAACTCATCCACATCCTTACCGCACCAGGGGCAACCAGCAAAGGCTAATGGATCTTTTTGAAGAGAATCAGAATGCGCTCCGTCGAGATATGGACACTATGGGTACCCGCATGGATCAACTCATGGAAACTCTGCATGTCGTGATCAAGGATCAAGAAGAACTACACCAGAGTGTTTCCAAGCTTACTGCCGCTCCTTCCACTTCTGCTAATGGGAGAAATGACAATGCTAATGTTGAGACTCCTACCGGTTCTCCTAGGAATGATGTCGACGATCATCATGATGTTATTGATCTCGATGAACCCCGAGTGAATCTTGCTGCCGGGGTTGCCGAAACTGCGAAGATGTATCATGCCCTTGAAGAGCGACTTAGAGCCATGGAAGGAATCAAGGCATCCGGATTCAACACTGCTGCAATGTGCCTCGTTCCTGGGGTAGTCATTCCTCCTAAGTTCAAAGTCCCAGAGTTCGACAAGTATAAAGGCACTTCTTGCCCAGAGACACATCTCCGTTCCTATTGTTGCAAAATGGCGGCCTATGCTGGAAATGAACCTTTGCTCATGCATTTCTTTCAGGATAGTTTGACCGGGGCATCCTTGGATTGGTATATTCAATTAGAGAGATCCCATGTCGGTACTTGGGGAGAGCTTGCCGATGCTTTTCTGAAACATTACCATTACAATACTGCTATGGCTCCGAGCCGTACTCAGCTCCAGGGGATGGTACAAAAGTCTGAAGAATCTTTCAAAGAATATGCTCAGAGGTGGCGTGAACTAGCTGCAAGGGTCCAACCTCCTCTTTTGGATCGTGAGTTGATTGATCTGTTTATGGGTACTCTACGAGGCCCTTATCTCCAGCATATGCTCAATAGCACTTCTACTTCATTTTCTGATATGGTCATCATTGGCGAACGTGTTGAGACATGTATTAAGGCTGGAACGATTCAAGGTGTTCCTAATAGTGCTAACAACAATGCATGCATTAATAGGAAACCATTTTCCGGTTTTAGCAAGAATAAAGAGGGCGAGACCAGTGCCATCACCGTCAACCAAGGAAGAGCTCCCACATTTCCTCAAGTTTGGTTCCCTTATTTTCCTACGCCCGCTTTTGTTCCCAACCAGTTTGTTCCGCAAGTATACACTGCTACTCCAACACCTTGGATGGCCCAACAACGGCCTTTCTCTCCGCAACCACATTATGTTCCGCAACAATAGTTTGCACCTCCTACAACTTATCAACAACAGAATCAACAACCACAAGGCCAAAGAGCTCCTCCAAGACAGAGAGCCCCTGAAAGAAGTTTTGATCTCATTCCCATGTCCTATGCTCAGCTTCTCCCACAGTTACTTGCTAGCCAATTGGTTCAATTGCGCGAACTCGGTCCACCGCCAATTCCTCTCCCTAGGGGATATGATAATAATGCTCATTGTGAATTCCATTCTGGTGCCCCAGGCCATACCATTGAAAATTGCAGGGCTTTCAAGTGCAAAGTTCAAGATCTCATCGATGTGAAAGCCATCAACTTCAACGCTGTTGGTCTGAATATCCAAAATAATCCTATGCCTCCTCATCAAGGGGGAACAATCCATGCTATTGAAGAATTTAATGAACGGGTATTGGTGTCAAAGGTTGATGAAATTAAGATATCTTTGGAAACTCTCAAATAACATTTGTTAAAGCATGGGGTGCTACAAGAACTCCATGACTTCTGCTTAACCTGTTCTTCCAAACCAGAAGAGTGTGCTGAGTTGAAGATGGCCATCCAACATGTGATCGATGAAGGTGTCTTACAGATAGAGAAAGTGTTCCGAGAAGAAGAAATTGATGTTCTGGAAATCCCCTACTATCCGAGAAGTTTTTCAGCCACCCCCGGTATTCCTTTAACAATTCAGGTTCCTATTACCCCCACAATGATTCAAGCTCCTATTCCCCCTACAAGCAGCGACTTGAAGGCAGTACCATGGGAGTACAACGTAGTCTACATTCATGGGAAGAGGTACGAGTGTCCTCCGGTAGGTGACAAGAATGTTACCAACATTGCGGGAACAAGTAACATGACTCGCAGTGGTCGGATCTTTTCTCCTCCACCTCCACCTCCTAAGGAAACTAATAGTGAAGCCCTAGCTAAGGCTAAGGGAAAGCAAGCAATGGATAACCAACCCGGACTTTCTGAGGGACAAGAAGCGGAGCAGCTTTTGAGAATTCTCAAACGGAGTGATTACAAAGTAGTGGACCAGCTCAATCAGACACCATCCAAGATTTCCATCTTGTCTCTCCTTTTATGTTCAGAGGCCCACCACAACGCCTTATTGAAGACCTTATGTTTCGCTCATGTTACCCAAGACATCTCTGTGGCCCAGTTTGAAGGAATAGTCACCAATATTGCTGTGGGAAATTGTTTGGGTTTCTGCGATGATGAACTCCCAATTGAAGGCAGAGCCCATAATAAAGCGCTACATGTTTCTATGAAGTGTTTGGACACTGTTTTATCTCGAGTTTTGGTGGATACAGTTTCTTCACTCAATGTGATGCCTAAGGTTACCTTGTTTAAGCTGAATATGGACGGAGTAATGATGAGGCCCTCCACTCTAAATGTTCGGGAGTTTGATGGTTCGAGAAGATCGGTGGATGGAGAAGTTGATTTGCCTGTCAAGATTGGTCCCCACACTTTCTATTTGTCATTCTATGTTATGGACATTCGTCCATCCTATACTTGCCTCTTGGGTCGTCCGTGGATTCATGTAGCAGGAGTTGTGACATCTACCCTTCATCAACGCCTGAAGTTTGTTGTGAATGACCAAGTTGTCGTCGTTTGCGGTAAAGAGGACATAGTGATCAATAATCTGACAACCTACCGTTATGTGGAAGTGGAAGGTGAGGTGCATGAGTTGCCCTTTCAAGCTCTGAAGATTGTTTCTGTTGACAGAATCCCCGTCATGGAATGTAAGAAGACTGAGATACCCCTGGCCACTTTGAAGGATGCCAAAGCCCTCATAGAAGCTAGACCTCCCCATGACAGTTGGGGAAATTTGATTGAGGTTCCAGAGAAGAAAGATCGTTTCGGTCTTGGGTATCAGCCATCATCCTCCGTACAAGCTGGTTGGGTTCCTCTCAAAGGGCAGTAGGTTCCTCCAATTTCTGAAGTGTTCGTCAGTGCTGGTGTGATCAAAGAAGGACAGGTACTCGCCACAGATGTCGAAGGTGACGAGGAGGATATTTCAAGATTTATCTATTAAGTGGCGCCAGACCAGGAGCTCAGCAATTGGACCGCCACCGACATCCCTGAAGTTGTTTTCCTTGTTGTGTAATTTTCTGTTTCCATTTTAAGTCATATTTCCTTCCCAAGGCATACTGACGGCTTGTAGAAGGGGCCCCTTTATGTTTCAATCTTTGTTTAACCATGAATGAAAAAACCGCACTTTCGCATACAATTTTGTTCTCTGTCTTTTCTTTTACTTTTACTTTTTCAAAATAAAAATGGCAAAACTCTTCTTTTCCTACTTTAAATTCTCCTTTGCACTTTCTAAAAATAAAACATAAAATCATCGATCATGCAGATCCATCTCAGACTCCGTTGGAAATGATAATGCTATGGTTCCTTATATCCTTGAGAATTCAGTTGATCATGCTAACGAAGATAATAGGGAAGATTGTGAAGTCCCTGAAGAACTAGCCAGGCTCTTGAGACATGAAGAGAAAGTCATCCAGCCGTATCAAGAAGAAACAGAAGTTGTCAATCTCGGTACTGAAGAGGTAAAAAGAGAAGTCAAGATAGGGTCCGCCTTGCAAAGTAAAGAGAAGAAAGGGTTGGTTGAATTTCTTCAAGAGTATGCTGACATCTTCGCTTGGTCGTATGAAGACATGCCCAGCTTAGACACTGATATAGTAATGCACAGATTGCCACTCAAGCCAGAATGTCCTCCTGTAAAGCAAAAACCAAGAAGGACCAGACCAGACATGGTCTTGAAGATCAAAGAAGAGGTTCAGAAACAGCTCGAAGCAGGTTTCTTGTCTGTGATAAACTACCCGCCTTGGATTGCTAACATTGTGCCCATACCTAAGAAGGATGGCAAGGTACGTATGTGTGTTGACTATCGAGACTTGAATAGAGCAAGCCCGAAGGATGATTTCCCGCTGCCTCATATTGATGTATTGGTTGATAATACTGCTCAGTCTTCGGTGTTTTCCTTTATGGATGGTTTCTCTGGATACAATCAGATAAAGATGGCTCCGGAAGACATGGATAAAACAACTTTCACAACTCCTTGGGGTACCTTTTGCTACAAGGTCATGCCTTTTGGTCTTAAAAACGCTGGTGCGACATATCAGCGAGCTACGGTGACTCTCTTTCACGACATGATTCATAAAGAAGTTGAGGTGTATGTGGATGACATGATTACAAAGTCACAGACTGAGGAAAAACATTTGGTTCATTTGAAGAAGTTGTTCGATCGGTTGCGAAAGTTCAGGTTAAGGCTTAATCCCAACAAATGCACCTTTGGGGTTCGGTCGGGCAAGCTACTTGGTTTTATCGTGAGTCAACGAGGAATCGAAGTAGATCCAGACAAAGTAAAAGCAATACAAGATATGCCGGTGCCGAAAAATTAGAAGGAAGTACGAGGTTTCCTTGGAAGGTTGAATTACATAGCCAGGTTCATTTCCCATCTTACTGCTACTTGTGAACCCATCTTTAAACTATTACGCAAGAATCAGGATGTCCATTGGGATGAGAGTTGTCAAGAAGCTTTCGAGAAGATTAAGCAGTATCTTCAAGAACCACCAATACTCATCATACCACCAGTTCCTGGGAGACCTCTCATTATGTATTTGACTGTGCTTGAAGGATCTATGGGTTGTGTGCTCGGACAACATGATGATACTGGACGAAAAGAAAACGCCATTTACTATTTGAGCAAGAAGTTTACTGATTGTGAATCAAGGTATTCCTTACTTGAGAAGACTTGTTGTGCTCTTACGTGGGCAGCCCGACGCTTGAGGCAGTATATGTTGACACATTCTACACTTCTGATATCTAAGATGGACCCGATAAAGTACATCTTTGAGAAACCGGCACTTACAGGCAGATTGGCTCGGTGGCAAATGCTTTTGTCCGAGTATGACATCCAGTACATCACACAAAAGGCCATCAAAGGTAGCATTCTTGCTGATCATGTCGCTCACCAACCATTGGAAGAATATCAGCCCATGAAGTTTGACTTTCCAGACGAGGATATTATGAAACTTGATGACAATGAAGGACCTGAACCAGGGGAGCGATGGACTCTCACGTTCGATGGTGCGTTAAATTCTATGGGTCACGGTATTGGGGAAGTTCTGACCTCTCCACGCAACACTCATATACCCTTCACTGCCAGATTATGTTTTGATTGCACGAATAATGTCACTGAGTACGAAGCTTGTGTGATGGGCCTTGAAGCCGCCATTGATTTGAAGATCAAGATTCTTGAAGTTTATGGGGACTCTGCCTTAGTGATACATCAAGTACGGGGTGATTGGGATACACGGCACCCCAATTTAGTTCCATATAGGGATTACATCATTGAGTTGTTGCCCGCTTTCGATGAAGTCACTTTTGAGCATATTCCTAGAGAAGCAAATCAACTGGCAGACACCCTGGCCACGTTAGCAGCAATGTTCAAAGTCAATTACCCGAATCATGCACCCAGTATAAGGATCTGTCGTTACCAGGAGCCATCACATATTTTACCTGCTCATTGTCTTACGACTGAAGATGTATCAGACGAAAAGCCGTGGTATTTCGACATCAAAAGATATCTTGATAAGCAAGAGTACCCCGAAGGTGCTACGATTTGTGATAAGCGAACTCTCAGAAGGTTGGCATCTAAGTTTTTATTGTCAGGAAACGTTCTGTACAAGAGGAACTATGATCCAATTCTGCTCAGATGCGTGGATAGACACAAAGCAAAATCCATTATACGAGAAATACACGAGGGCTCTTTTGGGACTCATGCCAGTGGTCATTTCATGGCCAAGAAAATCCTACGAGCAGGTTATTTCTGGATGACGATGGAAAGTGACTGTTGTGTATATGCCAAAATGTGCCATAAATGTAAGGTTTACGCAGAGATGATACATTTTCCTCCCACTCCTTTGAATGTGATGACTTCACCATGGACCTTTGTAATGTGGGGCATCGACATGATTGGATGCATTGAGCCGAGCGCTTCAAATGGACACCGGTTTATCCTCGTTGCTATTGACTACTTCACCAAGTGGGTGGAAGCAGCTTCATACAAAAATGTGACCAAGCAAGTTGTCACTCGTTTTATCAAAAGAGAGATCATATGCCGGTATGGAACTCCTAACAAGATCATCACTGATAACGGGTCAAATCTCAACAACAAAATGATGAAGGAAATGTGTGAAGAATTCAAGATCGAGCACCATAATTCATCACCCTATCCGCCAAAGATGAATGGGGCAGTCGAAGCCGCTAACAAGAACATAAAGAAGATCGTCCAGAAAATGGTGAGAACATACAAAGATTGGCATGAGATGTTGCCCTTTGCCCTGCATGGCTATCGAACTTCGATGCGTACTTCCACTGGGGCAACTCCGTTTTCACTAGTCTATGGTATGGATGCAGTACTCCCAGTCGAAGTGGAAATTCCTTCCTTAAGGGTCCTGATGGATACTAAACTTGATGAAGTAGAATGGATTCAAACGAGACTCGAGCAACTCAATCTCATCGAAGAAAAGCGCCTGGTAGCCATTTGTCATGGTCAGTTATACCAACAGCGTCTCAAAAGGGCATTTGACAAGAAGATTCGGCCTCGAGAGTTCCACTCAGGTGACCTGGTCTTAAGAAAGATTCTCCCAATCCACACTGATCCAAGAGGCAAGTGGACTCCCAACTACGAGGGACTGTACATCGTGAAGAAAGCTTTCTCAGGAGGTGCTATAATCCTGACAAACATGGATGGGGAAGACGTTCCGCTTCCAGTCAATTAAGACTCAGTCAAAAAATACTATGCATGAAAGGACCCGCTAAGTCGAAAACCCGAAAGGGCGGCTTAGGAAAAAGTTAGGGCTAAAAAAGAAAAAAAGAGAATAACCCGCTAAGTCGAAAACCCGAAAGGGCGGCTTAGGCAAAAATGGGTGTCCCAGTGGATTGAAAACCCGAAAGGGCGATCCAGGCAAAAATTAGGGACATAAAGCGAGAGACTGCAGTCTGAAGATTCTTCACGTACACCCTCTTAGTGAGGGATGGCTCGATCTAACTATTATCCTTTGGAAGCACGGCACTAGGACGACCCGGGATACGAGAACTATAGCAATATCAGTTTTAACAGAAATTCGAGATTTTCTTATTGCCATTTTACTCGTTGTATTTCTTTTCTGCGACTTCCTTATTTAGGAGTTTGTTTCTATGTACGGATGCCCATTCACGGGCCAAACTCATTAATAAAACTTTCCCTTCCATTAAAAATCCTTGTTATGTTCCTTTACTTTATTTTTCGTATGCGAATTGTGATTTAAATTCTTTGTTAAACATTGCATTGAAAACGATAAGTCAATAATAATCACGAGCTAAGATGTGAAACCCTACATTACATGGATATGAAGGCATCCCAAGGGAATTTTGTGGCGTTCAAGTGTTCGCTCTTCTGGACAGGTAGCAAGTTATAACAGTCACCTTGACCAAGATTTCATCCTCGTCGCCACCTTACAATTAACCAAGCGCCCGATCCTCCAACACTGAGAAACTTGGGGCATTGGTTGAGATCCATGTCTATTCTTCAGTTATTCACAAGAACCCAATCCATGAAGGAAGTCAGATCAAGCTACTCCTCCTCAACAAGATTCAATCCCCAGTGAACTCGACAAGGCTAACTCTTTTCTCTCAGTTTCAAGCACCGGTCCATATTAGTATCTCAAGATGACGGACAACAGATCCCAATGAGTTTTTGACATTTTGCATACAATAATCATCACGACACACTGCATTTCATCCTCAAACGCATATCATATCCGTGGATCATCATGTCACACTTCAAATGCATATGAAGCAAGACCCATATCAATCACAAATCAACAAAACATCCCCACAAATAATTTCATCCTCATAATTCCCAATTAACATCTGTTATTACATTACCAACTAAAATAAACCATGGTACCAGTACATCGTAATTCTCCCCAACTCTCAATGTTCACGTTATCTTTCATAGGGTCGTAGGTCGCTCGTAGGTCTTACCCTCATTTTATCTTTCATAGGGTCGTAGGTCGCTCGTAGGTCTTACCCTCATTTTATCTTTCATAGGGTCATAGGTCGCTCGTAGGTCTTACCCTCATTTTATCTTTCATAGGGTCGTAGGTCACTCGTAGGTCTTACCCTCATGTTATCTTTACTAGGATCGTAGGTCGCTCGTAGGTCTTACCCTCACGTTATCTTTCATAGGGTCGTAGGTCACTCGTAGGTCTTACCCTCACGTTATCTTTTCATAGGGTCGTAGGTTGCTCGTAGGTCTTACCCTCACATTATCTTTTCATAGGGTCGTAGGTCGCTCGTAGGTCTTACCCTCATTTTATCTTTCATAGGGTCGTAGGTCGCTCGTAGGTCTTACCCTCATTTTATCTTTCATAGGGTCGTAGGTCGCTCGTAGGTCTTACCCTCATTTTATCTTTCATAGGGTCGTAGGTCGCTCGTAGGTCTTACCCTCATGTTATCTTTACTAGGGTCGTAGGTCGCTCGTAGGTCTTACCCTCACGTTATCTTTCATATGGTCGTAGGTCGCTTGTAGGTCTTACCCTCACGTTATCTTTTCATAGGGTCGTAGGTCACTCGTAGGTCTTACCCTCACGTTATCTTTTCATAGGGTCGTAGGTCGCTCGTAGGTCTTACCCTCATTTTATCTTTCATAGGGTCGTAGGTCGCTTGTAGGTCTTACCCTCACGTTATCTTTCATAGGGTCATAGGTCGCTCGTAGGTCTTACCCTCATGTTATCTTTTCATAGGGTCGTAGGTTGCTCGTAGGTATTACCCCCACATTATCTTTTCATAGGGTCGTAGGTCGCTCGTAGGTCTTACCCTCACGTTATCTTTTCATAGGGTCGTAGGTCGCTCGTAGGTCTTACCCTCACGTTATCTTTTCATAGGGTCGTAGGTCGCTCGTAGGTCTTACCCTCATTTTATCTTTCATAGGGTCGTAGGTCGCTCGTAGGTCTTACCCTCACGTTATCTTTCATAGGGTCGTAGGTCGCTCGTAGGTCTTACCCTCACGTTATTTTTGCTAGGGTCGTAGGTCGCTCGTAGGTCTTACCCTCACGTTATCTTTTTAGGATCGTAGGTCGCCCGTAGGTCTTACCTTCACTTTACCTTTTCTCTTGGGTCATAGATCGTACGTCTATCTTTACCCGTTGTCTTTACCTTTCTTTGTGGGTCGTGAAATACCGCTTGATAGGTTCTCTGTCATCATCAAGTTCTACTCATTGCATTAAGTTATCATTTTGTCAAGTAATTCTACTTTCAGTCATCACGACATCGTCAACCATATCTTTTCAATCGCTTTACTACTAAAAAAAAAAACTTGTATTGGCACCGTTACCCCAGTACGAGCTCCCCTTTTTCAACCATCATGACCAGTCCACCAGAAGACCAGTTTGTCTTTCCCCAAGCAAACATTCACACCAGTGAATAACACTCACACCATATCTCCAGGGCAAATTTCGGGTCCTGGTATTTAATCATCTTCCACCTTGAACTTCTGAAAGGCTGACGCCAATCTCACATTCAGGTTTAAGACGATTAAATAGGGGCAGCTGTCGTACCCCAAATTTGCCATATCTCTTTAATTCTTGTCTGGCTTTGAACTCTGCATTCCATTTGCATCATTTCATCATTCAGTTATTTGCATATCCCGCATCTCAGGGAATCAGGCACTTTGGTTTGAAGTATTAGGGCTACGCCCCCTTTTGGTCTAATCTTGTTTTGAGGTTTTTCTTATCAGGTAAAAAGGAAGCACATCTGGTTCTTGATTAGCAGGTTGTGGAATGAATTTTTTCATCATGTTACAAGGTTGGTTCTTGCTCAATTCTATCAGAGCTCGGGCTAGGGTTTATTTCCCTATGTGTGCTAGTCAGGATTCTCAGGGTTTAAGTCTGCACGAGTACAATTGGATCGTATTGGATTTTCAAGCATCAAGTCAAAGAGGAAACTATTGAAAGAGCAAAACAGATAAAAGATGATTTTGACAAGTTTGGAGGAAAACAGGTCTCCTTCGATTCAGTACCCTTCGACTGACTCTTGGCCTCTTTCGAATCTGGACATTTTTGCCTCCTGTATGCTTACTTTCGATTGGAGAAAGTGCTGCCTGCAAGCCTGTTTTGATTGTACAAATTTGCTGCCTGCAAGCACGTTTCGATTGGGCAATAGCCTCCCTTTGATCCACCAGCTTCAATGGGCAATACAGTCTCTTTCGATCAACAACTTCGATGGGCAATGGTCCCCCTTCGATTCACAAGCTTCGATGGGCAGTACAGTCTCCTTCGATTCACAAGTTGGACCACTGTACTGCCAAACACAAAACTGCTGCACAGTCCTGCACCCACCTACCACTACGCTCCAAAACACTGCTGAGCCTGCTACAACAGTCCTGTGCTTGCCCAAAAAGGAGTGCACAAGAGCCGCGTAGAAGAAAGGATCGAAACAACATTCCCAAACTGTTCAAACATTATTTTGTTTTCCCCCCAAAACTTCAGCAAATCCGCCTATAAATACCAGGCTTCACAACACGAAAAAGGGGACTTAGAAGGCCAGACGAATCTCTGCAAGAAAATTTCTCAAACCAAAAAATTCTCAAGTTCATTCAAACACTTGAGAAATTCAAACACATCCAGAAATTCAAACACTTCCAGAAATCTCAAACACTTGAGAGATTCGACCACTTATCCAGAATCAAACACTCATCCAGAAATCTCAAACACTTGAGAAATTAAAACTCATCAAGAATCAAACACTTATCCATAATCCAAACCCAGAATCACATTCATCCCCTTCGAACCAAAGGCAAACCCCCCTGTGCATTATTACCGTTCGAATCCAGCAGGAGAGACTTCACGCTTGTCATCTCCTTTCGAATCCAGCATCTAAGGCCAACCCCTGGTCCCTCCCTTCGAATCTAGAAGCGCTCCAGGCAACCACCTTACTGCCCAGCACACGCTCCAGCCCCAAGCAAGGTGAGCCATCCTTAACCTCGAACCCCCTTCATTTCTAGCATGACATGTACATAGCACTCTGGCTTTTTTCGTTTCCACCTACTTAATATGTTTTCAGAGCTAACCCACTTTTGTTTTGTTGTTTGTTTATTTAAATATGCATTAAGTGTTAACTGTTTGTAAGGCAATATTAGCATGGCCTTATGCCATGTTACTATTCCAAAAGTTCAAACGAAAGAAACAGGAAACAGGAGTATGAAACGAAGCCTTTGGTTTCCATACCAAGTCCAGGTCCACTCGAAAGACATTCCCTCACTGACTTCCAGGACAATCGAAGGACAGAACCTCACTAGTGCCAGCCCCCAGTCGAAGGATGCAACTCACTAGTGCCAGCCCCAGTCGAAGGACACAACTTGCTGTTTCCAGATCCAGTCGTAGGATACCACTTCGCCCCTGCCAAGGCCTAATCGAAGGACAGACCTTGCTGCTACCTTTGCCCAATCGAAGGACAGGACCTTGCTGTTGCCAAAGCCCCAATCGAAGGACAGGACTTCGCCTCTGCCAAAGTCCCAATCGAAAGACATGACTTCACTACTGCCAGCCCCAATCGAAGGAGGCCAACAAAATGACAGTCGAAGTGTGCTCCCTCCCCCCCAAATCGAAAGACACTTACTTTTTCTTGATTTTGTCTTTTTTTTTCTTCATTTTTTCTATGTTGTTTGATACGGTTGTAATAGCGTAGGATCTTATCTTTTCTGCATTTTATTTACTTTATACCAATGCTAGTAATTAGGCAAGATAAAAATGAAAACATAAACAAATAAAAAAAAATCTAAAACACTCTTTAATCACTAATTGAATTTATTTTAAAACCCACAAAAACACTCAACAAATCAAAACTCCCCCAAAGGGCATGTTATCTCCGTTCTACCGCGATACCGGCCGTGCCTATTGCTAGAACACATGCGTTAACATCGCCCACTAAAAAACACAAACAAACCAACCATTTTCTAGGAGGAACTACGATGTTCTGATTCCTTCATTGGATACGTAGGCAAAGGGTCACGAAACCCTTACGAACGCAATCATAAAAACCATCCATTTCCCTTTAAGCAAGCATAGTTATAGATAAATTCACCCTTTAAGATAAACAAACAAAATGGATCCCGTTGAGTACAACAGATGTGAGGGGTGCTAATACCTTCCCCATGCATAACCGACTCCCTTACCCTTTCTCTTGGTCGCAAGACCATATTATCCATTCCCCTATGGATTTATCGATATTTCCCCTTCCTTCGGGATAAATAAAGTTCGGTGGTAGCTCTGTGTTTTCTGTCGGTGGTTTCAGCTGGCGACTCTGTTGGGGAGTTTTTAGCGAGTCTCTCCTAGTTTTGTTTACTTGTCTTTTTGGGTGTTTGTTTATTTGCTTTATCTTGCTTTACTGTTTTATTTCTTTATTTATTCTTTTGTATATATTGCATATTTGTTGCTACTCACATATTCTGGATATATTGTGTTGTTGGGTTTGATGAGTCCTCTACCCGGACTTGGGTTACACATAGCATTAGGACGGGCGGTATAGTCATGTTAACTTTGAGGGAGTAATCCCGAAGAAGGAGGCATGAGAATCCCCCACTCACTGGAGGTCCCCTTGAAGGTAATGATGTTTACCGAGTAATCGGGAAGATGTTGTTGCTTTCGACCTGGGAGCTCGAGAAGATGAGGACCGTAGAACCATTAACCCATCTTGGCTTTTTAGGTGCAATGCGGAGACTATAACAGAGTAATCCGGAAGTAGTTGTCATGCGATATTGCGCTCAGACGAGTTTTTCCTGCGAATATTATCGATTACCGAGTAATTGGGATGTCACTAATATCCAAAGGAAGAATGTAGACTTCGGGAACTCTTTAGAACCTTGTTCGGCGGGTGATAAACCCCTAGTACATACCTCATGGGTGGTTACTTTGACTCCATGTCTGTGACGTCAGACTTTTGATCCTGTTACTTTCAACTTGTGCAACGGACTACGCAATGGTTATCCAGAATATGTGGAGCTGAGACTTCATGCCATAGCATACCATGACATCATATCATCATATACATCTCATATCTAGGGAAATCCAAAGACAAGTCTCGTTGACATAGCTTTTCAAAAAAGAAAAAAGGAAATAAAAAAGAAAAGGAAATTTTAAAAGATAGACGAGTCTTTGGGTTTCCTTAGAAATGAAGATAAAGCATTCATCCATACTACCATGCATTCATTTTTCACAGTAAAAACTCATTGGGGTCCCCTTTCACAGAATCCTGTAAACAACAAAGACAACTCATCCACATCCTTACAGCACCAGGGGCAACCAACAAAGGCTATTGGATCTTTTTGAAGAGAATCAGAATACGCTCCGTCGGGATATGGACACTATGGGTACCCGCATGGATCAACTCATGGAAACTCTGCATGCCGTGATCAAGGGTCAAGAAGAACTACACCAGAGTGTTTCCAAGCTTACTGCCGCTCCTTCCACTTCTGCTAATGGGAGAAATGACAACGCTAATGTTGAGACTCCTACCGGTGCTCCTAGGAATGATGTCGATGATCATCATGATGTTATTGATCTCGATGAACCCCAAGTGAATCTTGCTGCCGGGGTTGCCGAAATTGCGAAGATGTATCATGCCCTTGAAGAGCGACTTAGAGCCATGGAAGGAATCAAGGCGTTCGGATTCAACACTGCTGCAATGTGCCTCGTGCCTGGGGTAGTCATTCCTCCTAAGTTTAAAGTCCCAGAGTTCGACAAGTACAAAGGCACTTCTTGCCCAGAGACACATCTCCGTTCCTATTGTCGCAAAATGGCGGCCTATGCTGGAAATGAACCTTTGCTCATGCATTTCTTTCAGGATAGTTTGACCGGGGCATCCTTGGATTGGTATATGCAATTAGAGAGATCCCATGTCGGTACTTGGGGAGAGCTTGCCGATGCTTTTCTGAAACATTATCATTACAATACTGCTATGGCTCCGAGCCGTACTCAGCTCCAGGGGATGGTACAAAAGTCTGAAGAATCTTTCAAAGAATACGCTCAGAGGTGGCGTGAACTAGCTGCAAGGGTCCAACCTCCTCTTTTGGACCGTGAGTTGATTGATCTGTTTATGGGTACTCTACGAGGCCCTTATCTCCAGCATATGCTCAGTAGCACTTCTACTTCATTTTCTGATATGCTCATCATTGGCGAACGTGTTGAGACATGTATTAAGGCCGGAACGATTCAAGGTGTTCCTAATAATGCTAACAACAATGCAGGCATTAATAGGAAACCATTTTCCGGTTTTAGCAAGAAGAAAGAGGGCGTGTTGTACCTCAAAATTTTCCCTCTCATTTATCAAGTAATCTCTCACAAGATCTCCTTCAGTTCAATACTGCATTAGGTTTGATCAACTCAAGACACCTTCTTAAACACTGATGACCAAAATTAGGGTTTCAGATTACACAAGGATAATTAAAATTTCAATGCTTCATATGACTTTCATGGATCATTATAGACCCCTAATATTACTCATGTCAATTTTCAAGCCTTGGATCACACTTTTGCTCAGTCAATTGAGCAGTTGACCTAAAAATCAACTGTATTGGGGAAAAAGTCAACTATGGCCAATTTACAATCAAACTTCATAATTTTTTATCCACATCAATATTATAAACTCATATGTATCATTTAATCAAGTTTGGACCATAATTCCTCAAGAAATTTGATCAAATCATCAAAAGGGCAAAATGGTTAAAATTAGGGTTTTGATTGAGAAAGGGCAATTTCTGATTTTTCACCTAGAAAATGGTCAATTGGTTTGAAGCATGGTTTCAAGAGTTAAATTTCATCTTTTTGACCTAATGGCATGACCAAAAACATTGCTCAAGATCAATTGGATTGATAGTGAATTCTCAGTCAACTGATCAAAAGTCAACTGTACACTGAAAAGTCAAACTTTGACTTTTTGGTCAAAATTCAACGTCAAAGATCACAATTCATCAAAACATGTCAAAATATGAAACTTATTCATCAAGAAATCAAAAAGTCAAGATTTCATGTTTTTTCACAACTTTGAGTAAAATTTTCACCATGTTGCAAGAGGATTCAGAAGAAATTTTCAACATGAAAGTTGTAGATATCCATGATATTTACAACATTTCTTTACACAACTTCTTCTAAAAATGATTGGATCTCAAGTTATTAATTCATAAAGTCATGGTCTTGAAATTGAACACTTAGTGAAATTTTGCCCTAGTTTTGGTCAGGATTTTGACCTAACTTCATGGCACTTTTTCATATAGTTCCAAAGGGAATTTTCAAAAGTGATTCAAATAGGGGTTTTATATCACATTACAAGATTTACAAAATGTCCAAGAACTCCTTGAGATCATTTGTGATCAAGGAGAATCGAAGATATGAAGTTAGGGTTTTCAAACGTAAATTACAAGTCATTTCACGATGAACAAAAATTCAAATCCAAGCCTAGGCTGCATAATCTTTGCTTTGCAGGCCTTAAACTTGTTTGTCACTCCATAATTAAATGTTTACACAACTGACAGAGCTTTAATCCAAGCACTTGAGCCTTTATCCAAGTTATATTTCCATTTATAGCACAAAGTTGCCATTTCCATTTTGATAAAACACTACTTTTGCAATTGTCAACTTCTTGAGCTCTGCACTTGTTCTTTCTGCATACACAACCCCTATAAACCAAAATCAATGTGACTAAAGCCTCTTTGAGCTCAGAACATGCTTGTACAACACTTTGAGTTTTGTCCTCTCACTTTTATTCAAAAGCAAGTCATAGAACCAAAAGGCTAGAACTCAGAAACCTTGAGTGCATTTGATCTCTAACCTTTTCCATAAAAATACCCAAGTCTATTGTAACATAACACACGGATTATTAGACCCCAAAACACTCCCAAGCACTCTGCAACTCAGAATCTGCCTTAACTTGACAGTTTTGAACCTCACATAGCCATCTCCAAATCCACTCGTGCGTATTAAGTTTTAACCATCCAAACACTTAATATACATCATATCAAAGTGATCCAGATCCCCGTTTCTTCACTGTAACTCCTCCATCACCATCTACCATTTCTAAATTTGAAGCTTGCAACTTGACTTGAGTTGAGAGTTTCAGCTATCCTCAAAGCAAAGTAGGAGTTGGAACATACTCATGGAGGTCCAGGCAAGCTACATAAATCATCAGGCCATTACAAAGGTTTCTCAAACTCCATACACAACTCCAGCTGCAAGAGGTAAGTTTTCAAACTTCTATCTCTTCATACAGGCATCATTTGACTTTGATTTGTGAAGATAAAATGTAGATACCTGTGATACAGTGGGAAGAACTGACTGTTTTTGGAATGCTGATTTGCGTTTTGCGTTTGTTTTTGCAAAATGTCACGGTAAGCAAGAGTCGCCACCGAATTTTATTTTATCCAACAAGGAAAGGAAAAAAGCACAGAAAAATTCCTTTTTTCGATATTTTTTGAGTACGGGGGTAGATTATAGAAAGGGAAGGTATTAGCATGTTTTTTATCCGTAGTTACCTACGGGCTCTTAGGTACTTGCTCATCATTTTCAAAATGTTTTCTTTGTGCTTGTGGGTTTAAAAAGTTTTTGTTTTAAACTTCGATTTAACTCTTGCTTCTGTCCTCAAGAGTGTAATAAAGTTTTTTTGAAAACATTGTTTGTAAAGGAGTGTAGGTGTGAAAAATTTGTTTTGGATGAGCAAGTATCTAAGAACTATCTACCTACTCGAAAAAGGAATCATTCTACGCTAATTTCCTTTAGACAATGCTATCCCACTATTAGTAAGTAGGTAGCACTGTCGTTGGAATTTTGAGGTTCAATTCGAATGAGGGACATACGGTCACTAAAGCAATGTTAGGACACCTTAGCGGTAACCCTAATGTCTTAGATCATTTGTTCGAGGCAACAATATCCGAGGCAACCGTTTCGAGGAATCTATGATCTTTTAGACAAGAGGGCGACCTCTAAAACGACCTATACTCAATGACTGTGTACGAAGGCAACCAAGTGGGGTGTACCCTAAGAGTGCACATGTGCGAGTGTTTCGTTTTCAGTTTTTTTTTATCTTTGCACATGTTAAGGGTGATCTAATTTGATTTTAGTTTAAGCATCCAGTCTTATCATGCAAACCCTATTATCAAACATCTAGCAGTTAATATTTGCAGAAATTAAAATGCGGAAATTAAATTACAAGGCGTCGGGTATTTACATCGCCAAAAGAAACCCTTTGAAAATAACATAAAGCGATAAAATAAATAAATGTCCTATTTAACTATTACAAACCATAAGCAGATACATTAATTGGATAAAGAAAATAAAGCGCGACGTGAAATTAAATTGAATGCGAATTAGGGTTTTGACCCTTTTAAAAGAAAATGCTTTTTTGTTGTTTTTTATTTTAAGAAAAGAAATTAAATCCTAAATTAAAATACTAAATTAATTATTAAATAAATTAAATGAAAAAAAATAATTAATGACATGTTTTTGGAGTTTTTGATTATTTGAGAAAGAAATTAAAATAATTAAATTAGAATTAAAACCTAATGATTTCTAATTAATTTTAAATATTTACCAAAAATAAATTAAAGTTTCCTAGAATTAAAAACCAAAATTAATTAGTTAGTATTTATTAATAAAAATAAAATTCTAAATTAAAAAGTATTTTTGTGATTTTTTGATAAAAAAAGAAAATTAATTTATGGTTAGAAATTAATTAAATAAAATAAAGTAAATAAATTAAATAAACAAAATATAAAGAGAAAGAGAGAAATGGGCCTTTTTTGGAGGGTGTGGAAAGCATTTTTGTTGGCCCATTAAGCTGGTCCGTTTGGACTTTTGTGATCCAATGCATGAGCGTTGACTGAGTCCATGGTGTACCCTTAAGGCTTGGCCACCAGGTTTGGCCATCTGGCACGTTAATTAGTGAGCGTCTATGGTAGATCTTAGGCTTGAATACGCACTGGATTATCTGAAAACAAATAACACTGAGAAAATGGGGGACCTGGGATTCAAACCTAGGTCCTGAAGGGATATCCAATGCCAAGCTTGCCACCATGCCATGTTGTTTCAATTGTTAGTATAACACAAATAAATAATAATATAAGAAAACAAGTTTCATTGGGTAAAAAAAAAGCGCGCCAAATTTGAATGGGTGAGTAGGGACGTGACACACATTGTCCCTGTCCTCCATCCGTTGCTAAAAATTCCAATAGCTATACCTACGGATAGAGGTCCGTCGCTACAAGCCTGTCTCCTTCTATAATCCTCTACAGGCCATGGAAATGCCTTCTAACACCATGGTTAGACTCACCATCCTCTTCTGGTCATAACTATAGCCATTACTAAGGCTAATTTTTCCTACAACGAAAACCCCTAAACCAAACCTTGAAACCCTAACTATGGTGAATCACAATATAGGTTAGATAAATGAAATTGGTTAATGTCAACAGCTTGCAAATGGCATGGTGATTACAAATATGCAATTATTTCATTATAACAATGCCTAATTTCTGATATACGAAATCAAGAACAGGGCTATATCGCGTGAGACTTACAGTGCTCTAGGAAGCTTGAAAACACGTGGCTTGGATTGGTTTTGCTTCTGGAGATGGCCAGGAACAGATTGAGACAAGTCTCAATTCTTGAAAATGTCTCTAACCTTGATTTCAAAGTCACACTTTTTTCTGGTTTTTTCAAGTTTGGTTCTGCCTCCACGATTGATTTCCAACCCTTCTTTTGGTCTGCACACGACCTTTATGTATTACTCAATGCATTAGGTTTGAATTGGCTGTCCAAATCTTCCTCTATTAAGGCTTTGATATTTGATTTGATCTCCTTTTACAACCTTCCAATTTTGGCTTTATTTCAATCTTTATGTGTTGTAATGCCTTGATCCGAGTTTGGTATGGTACAAGCTGTCCATTGAAACCTATAACCATCAAAAGATCTTTGGTCATCAATATCTTTGATTTTATGTGATTTTATTTGATTTAAAATGAATTAATTCAAATAAAAATCAAATTAAATAATAAAAATAAGATATGGACACATGGCCAAAGCTAGAGCACATGGGAAATAATTCAAACTCAAATCAAGTGAAAAAGAATGGGCCCATTTGAAAAAAATTTGATGTTTTGGGGATAGTTGACTTTTGGCAATTTTGCAAAAAAGTCCAACTTCAACAATGCATAACTTCTTAGAAAGCTTGAGATGTCTTTTAACCAACCCTTTTGGTCTAATCTCATTTTGATATTCCATGCTCAGGTTATAAGCTTTGACAAAAAAGGTGTTTTTGTTGACTTTCAAAATGACCTATAATGTCAAAATTTATAACTTCTTGTGAGTGTATAATTTGATTTTGGGATATGAATAGGGATTGTAGTTAATTTCATCCTCTTCAAAATGAGCTTTGGATAGGTCATTTCTCATAAAGTATGAGAAAGTTATGCTTGGTCAAATTTGAGTTGACTTTTCCTACAAAACCCTAATTTAGCAACTTTTGAATCTTGATGAATCTTGAGCAATGCTTGATGAATCATGATCAACCCTTTATAAAATGATGAAATATCCTTCAAAATGAGAATTTTGACAAAAAATCTTGAAGTTTTACTGTATATAGGTCATAGTTGACTTTTGCCCTAACATAGTCGATTTTTGGACCTTTGAACAATTGACTGAGCAAACTTCCTCTGCAAGGCTTGAAATTTGACATGGATGATCTTGATAATATATTAGGACATTTGTGAGAACTTGGGGTCACTTGGACTCAAGGCCCTTGATGCAACACAAAACCTAATTTGGGGTAGACTGCCTTAGGAGATAGCTTGTCTGGTCAATCCTTGAGCAACCTTGAGCAACTTGGAGATTTTTTTTGCAATGTTTTGATAAATATGGGAGGGAAAATTTTGGGGTACAACAACTGCCCCTGTTCAATCTTCTTAAACCTGAGGATGTAGATTGGTTTTCATGTCTTTCTTGATCCGAAGGTGGAAGATGATTGAACACTAGAGTGCCCAGAAATTTGCACTCGCATGAAGTGGTAGTTGCTTTATGATGTCGGGAATGGGCTTACAGATGCCATTTGGAGATTGGTGATGAGGGGATTGGCTTAAAGATGCCATCTGAAGGAGTGTCGATCGCATAAGAGATTCCTTAGTGAGAGCTTGTATACCTGTTTTTTGAGGAAGATTCCGCTGGGGAAGTCTGATCTTTGTTGAGATTTAGGAACTTGCCCGTAATTCAACTGAAGTGTCGAGATTTAGGAACTTGCCCGTAATTCAACTGAGGGGAAACATCTTCGTCGATATTTAAGAACTCGCCCGTAATTCAATTGAGAAAACTTCTCTGATGAGATTTAGGAAACTGTCTGTACTTCAACGGAGGAAAACTTTGTCGAGATTTAGGTCCTTGTCTGTAATTCAACTGAGAAAAACTCTGTTGAGATTTAAGAACTTGTCAGTAATTCGACTGGAGAGAAACATCTTCATCCAGATTTAAGAACTTGCCCGTAATTCAACTGAGAAAAACTTCTCTGCTGAGGTTTAGGAATCTGTTTGTAATTCATTAGAGGAACACTTTGTCGAGATTTAGGAACTTGTTTGTACTTCAAATGAGAAAACATCTCTGCTGAGTTTTAAGAACTTGTCAGTAATTTGACTTGGGGAAACATCTTCGCCGAGATTTAAGAACTCGCCCGTAATTCAACTGAGAAAACTTCTCTGTTTAGATTTAGGAACCTGTCTGTAATTCAACGGAGGAATACTTTGTCGAGATTTAGGACTTTGTCTGTACTTCAATTGAGAAAACATCTCTGCTGAGTTTTAAGAACTTGTCAGTAATTCGACTGGAGGGAAACATATTCGTCAATGTTGTACCCCAAAATTTTCCCTCCCATATTTTTTAAGATTTGTCAAGAATGATCCTCAAATTAGCTCAAGGGTTGTACAATCAAATCACCTCCTAAGACAGTCAACTCAAAATTAGGGTTTTGGTTCTTTCAAGGAATTTGGGGTTCTCAATGGTTCAATCAAGTCTCATAGGCCTATATACATTCTCAAGCACCTACATGCCAAGTTTCAAGACTCACAGTGCCAATTTGCACAGTCAAAAGCTCCATTTGATCTACAGTCAACTATAAGGGCAAAATGGTCATTTTGCAGTCAAAAGTCATAATTCTTGGTCAACATCTTATTTTGAGTCCACAATCATCATTTGATCAAATCTTGATCATGATCCCACAAGAATAGCTCAAAAATCATCAAGATGCAAAAAGTTACTATTTTTTGATAGTAGAAAAGTCAACTGTAGTTTGACTAGGGCATAACTCTTTCATGGTTTATCAGAAAAATCCCATCCAAAGCTCATTTTGAAGGGGATGCAATTTACTACAATCCATCTTCACACCCCTTGATCAGGAAATGCCCTCACAAAAAGTTACAAATTTTTACATTATAGGTCCTTTTCAAAAGTCAAACTTTGAGTCAAAGGCCATAGTTTGAGATTGGTAAATCCAAATGACATGGGACCAAAGGCATTGGTTATAGGACTTCAAGGGCTTTCCAAAATGTCCAAGAACATGGTCATATGATCAAAATTGAGCAAGTTGTGCATTGGAGAAGTTGGGAAATTTTTATGAATTTGCAAAAGTCAACTTTGCTCAAAACACCTTATTTTTGCTAATGGGCCTCAAATCTCTTCTTGAAACTTCACCCATGACCTATGCACAACCCACCAAGCTAAATGGGATTTATTTTCTTATTTTTATTGATTAATTGGATTTTTAATACATATTAATTCATTTAATTAATTTAAATCATAAGAAAATACAAGATTTGATTTTTTAAATCAATTTGTGAAGTAAATATGATCAAAACATGCTGGCAAATTCGTGCACAAGTCAAAGATACAAAAAATACCAAATTTGGCAACATTGTTCAATCATGAAAAATCAAGAATATTTGATTTTCAATCAAAGATTTAAACATCAATGCACATGGATATTGGCCCAGCATTTAACCTAATTTGATTCTCCTATATGTATGCAAGCAAACCCTGACCTAAGACACGGGAAAAAGCTGCAGAAACGACCTTGTCAAATTCAAGAAATTCCAAGAAAAGTGAAAACCTGTTCATGCAATCTAGGGCAATTCAAGGCGTTCTATTCATTCAAACATATTGCAGGAGGTCCAAGGAACGATTTGCAATCGAATTCACGCACCAAAGCTCAAAGAATCACTGAATACAATCCCACGGTTTTCACTTTTTATTCAGAATTATATCTCCTAATTCATGCGCATTTAACATGTGTTTGTGATTGTTTTACATTGCTAGAGATCGTACAAAGCTAATGGCATGATTGAATTGAACTATAACGCCCTGAATCGAAAGATACCATAACTAAATTTCTAGGGTTCTTGAGCTTTTAATTGGGGATTTTCAATCCAGGAAAAATTGGGACTAGTGAGATACATGACTGAAATCGTGAGACCAAGACGAACACAACCCATACCTCGCGAAACATTTATATTCACTGAGCTTCTAATCGCTATTTTTCCTTGCAGGAAGTAGTGGGGGTTAAAAACCCCCGCTATCTGATTCTAATCATACAGAAAAAAGGTTGAAGACGATGATGTGTTGACATCCCATTGGCTTATTTGAAAAGCGTGCATTATTTTGTTATTTTACAGCATATTGATTAGTTTCCCCATATAATAATTGTCTCTTATTCCAATAACAAATAAAGCAGCTTAGTGGAGTGGTTTGTGCGTTGGCCTGGAAGCATTGGGACCTGGGTTCGAATCCCAGGTCCCCCCAAACGTTTATTTGATTTTTTTCTTCAGGCGTTCTTGTGTAAGCTTGCAAAGGGAGTCCACCATAGGCTTCAAATCTCAGCATGCCAAGTGGCTTCAGGTCAAAATCTAATGGCCAAAAGCTGAGTCCTCACCATAGTCCCAGTCAACAAGCGTGTGGATAATCACAAAAGTCAACGTGGCTGGAATATTGTTGGACCATAAAATTCCAGAATCACCTCCTGATTTGGGCCAGCACCCCCCTGGGTTTATTTCTTCTTCTCCTTTTATTTTTATTTATTTTTATTTAATTTGTTTTTATTAATTTTTAATTAACTACTAACTAAAACAATTAACATTTTTTTTAATAAATTCAGAAGACATAAAAAATATAATATTTTTATTTATTAAATTTAATTAGTTGTTTTGTAAATAAAATATTAACATAATTTGTTTAGTTTTAATTAGGTTAACATTAATATTTTCACAATAAATAAAAATTAATGTAGAATTAGGTTAATTAATATATTTAATCATTTTTTTTATTTCCTTAAATATTCTAAAAAAAACCAAAAAAAATATTTCTTTTAATTAATTAATTAGTCTAGGTTTAATTTAATTAAATACAAAATAACAAAAAAATCTCTTTCTTTCTCAAAAAGGATCAAAACCCTAAAAACTCTCCGATTCAATTTTCCTCGCGCATATTATTTATTCTTCATCATATTATGTATTTGCTCCGAGGATGTAATAGCTTTAAATTAGGCCTTTTTTTATCGCTTTCATTTATTTTCCGCAATTTACTTTTCAAGGGTTTGTTTTTGGCGATGTAAATACCCGACGCCTTGTAATAGCTTAGTTTATTTTCCGCAACTATTAACTGCTAGATGGATGCTAACTAGGCTATGCATGACAAGACTTATCTTAAATTAAAATCAATCGTAGCTCACCATAACATGTACAAAGATAACATAACTGAAACCTGACACACTCGCACATGCCACTCTTAGGGTACGCCTCACTTGGTTGCCTCGACGTAGTCATTGTGTATAGGGTGTTTTAGAGGTCGCCCTCCTGTCTAAAGATAAAAGTTGCCTCGAAACGGTTGCCTCGGATAAAACGATCTAAGACATTAGGGTTGCCGCTAAGGTGTCCTACCATTGCTTTAGTGACCACATGTCCCATTAATCGAATTGACCCAAAAAATCCAACGATGATGCTACCTACTTCTCAATAGTGGGATAGCACTGTCTAAAGGACATTTACATAACTTAATTTCTTTTGAGTAGGTAGAGGTTCTCAGGTACTTGCTCTTTCAAAACAAAAACAACTTTTCGCACTTACACTTTTCAAACAAAGTTTTCAAACAAACACTTCATACACTCTTGAGGACAGATACAAGAGTTAAATTGAAGTTTTCAAACAAAACCTTTTTAAAACCCACAAACACAAGAAAAGCAAAACTTTTTGAAAACACAATGAGCAAGTACCTAAGAGCCCATGGATAACCACGGATAGAAAGGGTGTTAACACCTTCCCTTTCTATAATCTACCTCCCGAACCCGAGAAACATCTCAAAAAGGAATTTTGCTGTGCTTTTGTCCTTTCCTTGTTGGATTAAATAAAAGACGGTGGCGACTCTTGCTTACTGCGACATTTTGCGAAACGCAAACGCGAACCAGCATTCCAAAACAGTCAGTTCTATTTCCACCGATCACAGTCAAGATTTAAGAACTTGCCCGTAATTCAACTGAGAAAACTTCTCTGTTGAGATTTAGAAACTTGTCTGTAATTCAACGGAGGAACTTTGTCGAGATTTAGGACCTTGTCTGTAATTCAACTGAGAAAACATCTCTACTGAGATTTAAGAGCTTGTCAGTAATTCGACTGGAGAGAAACATCTTCATTGAGATTTCAGAACTTACCCGTAATTCAACTGAGAAAACCTTCTCTGCTGAGATTTAGGAATCTGTCTGTAATTCAACGGAGGAACACTTTGTCGAGATTTAGGAACTTGTCTGTACTTAAACTGAGAAAACATCTCTGCTGAGTTTTAAGAACTTGTCAATAATTCAACTTGGGGAAACATCTTCGCCAAGATTTAAGAACTCGCCCGTAATTCAACTGAGAAACTTCTCTGCTGAGATTTAGGAACTTGTCTGTAATTCAACAGAGGAACTTTGTCGAGATTTAGGACCTTGTCTGTAATTCAACTGAGAAAAACTCTGTTGAGATTTAAGAACTTGTCAATAATTCGATTGGAGAGAAACATCTTCATCGAGATTTAAGAACTCGCCCGTAATTCAACTGAGAAAACTTCTCTGCTGAGATTTAGGAACCTGTCTGTACTTCAACGGAGGAACTTTGTCAAGATTTAGGACCTTGTCTGTAATTCAATTGAGAAAAACATCTCTGTTGAGATTTAAGAACTTGTCAGTAATTCGAATCGAGGGACTTCGTCAAGATTTATGACATTATCTGTATTTCAACTGAGAAAAAAAATGTTGAGATTTAAGAACCTGTCAGTAATTCGACTTGGGGAAACATCTTCATCGAGATTTAAGAACTCGCCTGTAATTCAACTGAGAAAACTTCTCTGCTGATATTTAGGAACCTGTCTGTAATTCAACAGAGGAATACTTTGTCGAGATTTAGGAATTTGTATGTACTTCAACTGAGAAAACATCTCTGCTGAGTTTTAAGAACTTTCCCGTAATTCAACTGAGAAAACTTCTCTGCTGAGATTTAGGAACTTGTCTGTAATTCAATGGAGGAACACTTTGTCTAGATTTAGGACTTTGTCTGTACTTCAACTGAGAAAACATCTCTGCTGAGTTTTAAGAACTTGTCAGTAATTCGACTGGAGGGAAACATCTTCGTTAAGATTTAAGAACTTGCCCGTAATTCAACTGAGAAAACTTCTCTACTGAGATTTAGGAACCTGTCTGTTATTCAACGGAGGAACACTTTGTCGAGATTTAGGACTTTGTCTGTACTTCAACTGAGAAAACATCTCTGCTGAGTTTTAAGAACTTGTCAATAATTCGACTGAGGTAAAAGCTTCAAAACTTTGAATTTTGTGAGAGTTTAACCGTATCCTTCCTGAAAGGTTTAGGTTAGTTGTATGTAATGCATGATTTGTATCAAGCAATGATGTTCTCAAAATAAATGAGATTGTGTTGTATGATGCGTATATGCGTACGTCATGATGTATTGAAATGTAATGTTTTTAGATGGGGAAAATAAATCCCGGATAGCTGCTGGAGAAAAGAGTTGAATTATTTGTTTCCACTGGGGATAGCGAATGTAGATGATTGTGAGAATAAACCTGCATGAGAGGTTAACTCCGCTGGGGAATAAGCTGATGAGGAGATTACTCTGTGGGGAAGAGATGCTCTGTAGAGGATTCCGCTGATAAATTCCGCTGGGGATGAATTACTGTTGCTAGTGATACTGAATCCTGTTGGGGATTGAATTCCTGTTTGTGAAAGGAATGAACTCCGCAGGGGATGATCTTCATTTGCGACTTCACTAGGGATAACCTTTCAAAGTCTACTGGGGATAATTCTTTACACTCCACTGGGGAAGCTTTATCAGACTGCACTGGGGAGAATTTTCAAACTCTACTGGGGATATTTTATACTCCGCCGGGGATGATAAGACTTTTCAATGGCGATAGTAGATAAACTCTGCTTGGGGAGAATATTACCGATTCATTCATAGTTGCGAGTCTCAGCTGGGGAGAGCTAACATTACTGTCTTTTCTTACTCTGCAGGGAGTGAATGCACCTTAGCCATAATCTTCAGCTAAATTTACCTTGTACCTGGTGGACAAAGCAACTGCATAGTTTGGACATTCTTATTGCCCCTGTTTCTGCTGGAGAAAGTGCCTGCGGAGGCTTTGTGGATTGAGTGTTATCCCAACCTATGAGGTGCTTGGTATCTTTCGATCGAAATGACAAGTCTTCTTCTGATAGGAAAGTGACGAGATGACGGGACATAGTCGTACGCTTTAATCCCTAACTTTTGTATGGACTGTCTTTTCATATTTTCAGTCCACCGGGATACCCTTTCTTGCCCAAGCCGCCCTTTCGGGTTTTCGACTTGCCGGGTGTACAAATTTTTTTATTTTTTATCCCTAATTTTTGCCCGAACCCTTTTGGTTCACCGGGAAGCCCCTATTTTTGCCTAGGTGTGTCAACCTAGCGGGTCTTTATCCATGCGCAGTATTTTCTGACCATGTCCACGCTCTCAGAGCATAAGGAGTTATCACTGTCGGTAGTGTTGTGTTGCCATACTACTAGAAGATGTTCATTTGATCATACGAGATTCGTTGCTGGAATTCATGTCCACTACCCTAAGTGATTCAAATGGAGATTTTCCCCTGGCTATTTGGCGTCTTTGAGAGATTCCTCAAATCTTGACTTGACTGCCCCAGATGATGGACAATGATCATGTCTGCCCCTTGGATGGAAGTGTTTTTTTCCACTTGAGGTGATCCTTTTTATTGAGAAGGTTTTTTGTTTACTAGATATTCGTCGTGCGAATTTCTCTGCTGTTGAACAAATAGTCATATGCAAACAATGTTATTTTAAGAATGCAAAGCTTATGTCTGTCTTGAAATTTTGAAAATGCACTTTTTTCAGTAAAACAGGCAAATTTTGTAATATGTGATGTCAACTCAGGATTTACAGCAAGCCCTATAGGAGTCAGGATATCTTTTGTAACAATATGCTTTCGGACTAACCCATGCTTCAGCTAGGACTTTTTAAGGGTTATAACGTAGCCTGGTTCACGGTTTAAGAAACAAAGGATAAAGGCTCAAAAATGTATTTGTACCCACTCGTTATTCGTGATGTTCTTCAATCCTAAACTCAACTAATCATGCATTAGATCTCGTTTCGGATACTGACAATTTATTTTGAATAGGCAGACATTTTTGTTGAGAGCTTGCAGGATCTCTTTCCTATTGATTTTTATTATCCCTGTCTTTTTCCTGAACTGTTTCTTTTGTGATTACAGTCAGCGGGATGCCCCAGTTTTGTAAGTCTCCTTCATAGGTTTTGACTTAATGGGCTTTTATTTCTGAGAGATGATGACTGCCTGTCCTGACGATTATAAGGAACTGTTGTACCCCAAAATTTGCCCTCCCATATTTCTCAAAACATCTCAAGAAAAATTCACAAGTCCAACCCGGCGCGTCATATTCAGGTGTTCTTTCACCAAGATATCTCTGATAATGTATTCTCAAATTCAGGTTCGGCTCAAGAGATAATTCTTTAAAGAAGGTATCCGAATGTGTAAGTTTTCTTGAAGAAATATGGTGAAAAAGTGTGCTGAAAGTGCAGTTTTTACGCGCTAAAAAATTCTTAACTTGAAGATCGTGGCTCGTTTTGAACCCGTTCCGGTGGCCAAAATTCCGTCTTGATATTATCTACGTTTTCATCTCTCACGGCTGGAAGCCAATTCCAATCAGAAGGTCTTCAAAAATGTGGATTTATCAAGTATTTTCGTGCAGAAAATTTGTGACAGAAGTTTATTTGCGTCATGTTCAAAAAATCATAACTTGGTCGATTTTCATCGTATCGAGCTGGTTCTGGCGCCAAAATTTCACAAATTGAGTTGGCTACATTTTCACAGAAGGTATTGAGTTCAAAAGGTATTCAAAAGGCCTTCGTTTTTTGCTCAAAGTGCGTGACACGCTGAAAATCCTGAATGCTGAATATTATTTCATCTGAGCCGAAACTTCAAAAATTCATAACTCGGTCAATTTTTATCGGATTGGACTCATATTTTTACACAAGGTCCCTGACTTGTACATCTACAACTTTGCTTCAAAAGTCGAGACCAAATTATGCACCGATCAATACCAGTTTTTTATTGAAGAACGTGTCAGAGTCGACACTGGAGCCCAAAATAAGTTTGTCTGAGCTGAAACTTCAAAAATTCATAACTAATTCACCATTTATCCGATTGAGTCGATTTTCGGACAGGAGTTAGTTCTCGATGTCGGCTACATTTTGTTTTCACATTTCAACTTCAAAAAATGCACTTAAGTCCCTGCGATTTAGCCTGGAAAGTGACGAATTCAAGTGAATATTGGAGGCCCAATTGCACATTCAAAGCCCATTTGCTTTACCCTAATTTTCATTATATAATCACCTTCTTTTCACACAAACCAAAGAGGAAAAAAAAAGAGAGAAAAAACCTTGCCACAACACTGTTAGAATATCAAACTCTTTCAAGAACCCTAAAACCTTGAAATCCTTATTACAAATCCCTCTCTCACTACAAATAAGCCATCTCAGTTACAAACCAACATCTTATTACTTCTTCAGTAAGGGTAAGGCTGGCTTGATCTCCATGATCCTAATTTTCCAGTAAGGCATAAAAGCATTCAGGTCACTGATTTTCCAGTAAGGGTAAGATTGATTTGATCTCCATGATCAAAAGGGTATAATCATTCATACATGCCATATTGTGCCTAAACATTAAATTTCTTCATATATTGGCTTTATTTGCATTTTATGATTTTATTTAATGTGTTCGTGAGATTCAACTGCAGATTTAGACAGGATCCCAGGTTCATTAAGGAACGTTGAGGCCAAAAGCCAAATGGCCAAAAGCCAAAAGCCAAATGGCCAAAGTAGAAAAACTTATGCATGACAACAATACATGGCGAGACAGACATCCTGAGAAGATTAAGGAACGTTGAGGCCAAAACGCAAATGGCCAAAAGCCAAATGACCAAAGTAGAACATGAAGGGGTGAAAAACACAAGAAGGGGGGGTTGAATTGTAAAACTGGAAACTTAAAGCAAATGACAAGATATTTTTATCCTGGTTCGTTTGATCTCAAACTACTCCAGTCCACTCGTTAAGGTGATTTCGCCTCTCTCCAACGAGGTCTTAATTCACTATATTCAACTGAATACAAATCTGCTTTAACAACTGCTAA
Source organism: Vicia faba (assembly GCA_948472305.1). Classification (NCBI taxonomy): domain Eukaryota; kingdom Viridiplantae; phylum Streptophyta; class Magnoliopsida; order Fabales; family Fabaceae; genus Vicia; species Vicia faba. The sequence goes on along the minus strand of OX451736.1, from coordinate 1,257,942,821 downwards.
AGCCTTCTTGATTCAAACCACAATCCGGTTTGTCAAGGCAACACTTTCTTACAAAGGTATAAACAAATGTGTGTGAATGTTTTCTACAAAACTTTATCACAACTGTGATGTATACACAAATTAAGCTTAGAGTACTAGGTTGCTAAACACTAATGGAGTATCAGAGTTTGTTGGTTTAGCAAAACTGGTAGATGAAGATTATTGATCAGCTTTGTGCGTGTAGAGAGTTGGAGAGCATTAGCCATGATAATCTTCGAAGCCTTGTTTATATAGCACTTGAGAAGATGAACGTTGAATGCAATATTCTTGATTCAATGCTATTAACAAGCTTTCCTTTTTGAGCAGATCTTGTCTGGAATGAGGCCGTTGGAATTGATTAGCGTTCAATGCACAGTACCGTTGCTTCTTCAATGCACGTTCTGGCTTGGCTCATTCTGATTCTGCTTCGCTGCTGATGAACTACTTTGTTTCTGTATCAGAGTGTTTTACGCGCAGTTCTGTTCATCAAGCTTCAGCATGTGCGTGAGTTGATCATCTGATCTTCACGTTCTGATTCAGCAACTTCTGATGCTGGTGTATCAAATCAAGTTCTGATGCTGAATGAGTGATCTTGCTTATTTTAATCAGCATATCTGCAAGTCAGAGCATAGTAATTTTAGGCAGCATATAATTCAAACATGAAACATATAAATACTATATCTTTTCACTTTGTTATCATCAAAACTTAAATATAGGGTACTAGATTCAAACATTGTTCTAACAATCTCCCCCTTTTTGATGATGACAAAAACTAGATATTTTAAATGAAAAAATAACGTGAAAAGGTATCTAGGAAATGTTTCAGAGTTAAGAAGTAAAGAGAAATCAGAGTTTAAGAGATACTCCCCCTGAGTTTGTTACTTCCCTTTGATATGCGTGTTCTTCAGGATCAGATCTTTTTTCTATCTTTGAGCATCAGATTATAGGTCTTTGACTTATCAGAGAGCAGAGCTTCAGAGCTTTTCTTGTCAGAGCTTTGCTTCGGATCAGAGTGTTTGATCGATCAGAACTTCATATTTGATCAAAGCAACATGAGCTTCTACATTTTGATCAGAGCTTCTAGCTTCTAGTCTTCATAGTGTTTCAGGAGCTTCCTTGTGCCTGTAGACTTTTAAACAAAACAGAAAAACATTTCAAGTAATAGAGTTAGAATGTTTGAGAGTTTCTGTCTAGTTAGCCGTTATTGATTTTAAATATCATTCTTGTTCTCCCCCTTTTTGTCAGCAATCAAAAAGTGTTGGTGATGTGCTAAAACAATTTAGATCAGAAAAACAAATTATATTAAAATAGTTCAGAGCAAAAGAACATTACACAAACATAGTCAAAACAGTACATCAGAAAATGAAGAAAACATAGAGAAAGTCATGCATGAAAAAATTTTAAGGTTGTGGGGGCATGCGTGAGAACAGGCTTTCCAGCATTGCTTGAATCTTTTCAGAAGTTTCATTCTGCTTCTGAACCATGGTGACAACAGTGTCAATCTTGCTGTCCTGTACATTCATTCTTGCTTCCATCTTCTGATTCCCTGCAGAAATGCTGGAGGATGCCATTGTTCTCACACAACAAAGATTTTAGAATGATTTGAGAGAAAAAGGTTTTGAAGGAGATAAACTCAGAAATATGCAGAAAGTTCTTGAGAGATTATGAGAAAGCGTAAAGAGTAAGAATGAAGAATAATGTGCTTAAATAAAGTTTTCAAAAATTATTTTGAAAAGTTAAACGTTTTTAAGAGAGAGAAAAAAAATAATGATTGCCATTAACAAGCGTGATTACTCTGCATTAAATGCTTGCTGATTTTGGGGGATTTGAGAAAGATACTTAAAAACGGTTACCAGACATGTGTCTCAATGCACCCAATCGGCGCTTTGCCTTCTCAGAAGCGTGCACGCGTTTTGCTTCAGGGATTTGCTGATGATTGGATGACACTTGTTTGATGTAGTGATCAGCACGTCTGTCTTTGAGATTAGACTCTCAGATCTTTAGACTTGCATCTGATACAATCTGCATGTTCTATCTTTCTGAAAGAAGATTGATCAGAAGTTCACAGTAAAATAATTACATTCTGAAGATAAATACATGGAATTAAAACATTTTCATTCTGGGCATACTTTCATGCTGAGATGTTTCAGAATGAAATTAAACCTATCTTCTGAAAGGGGTTTAGTAAAGATATCAGCCCATTGATGGTCTGTATCTATAAATTTCAAGTTTAAAATGCCTTTCTGAATATAGTCCCTAATGAAATGATGTTTTATTTCTATATGCTTAGCTCTAGAATGTAAAATAGGATTCTTACTTAAGCAAATAGCAGAAGTATTATCACAAAGAATAGGAATGTTACTCTCAAAAATCTGGAAGTCTTCAAGCTGACTTTTCATCCAGAGCATTTGTGTGCTACATCCTGCTGCTGCTATGTACTCAGCTTCTGCTGTTGACAGAGCAATTGTTGATTGCCTTTTGCTGGACCACGAGATCAGATTTTCTCCCAGAAACTGGCAGCTTCCAGAAGTACTTTTACGTTCCACTCTGTCTCCAGCAAAATCAGCATCACAGTAGCCTACTAAGTTTTAATCACTAGATTTTCTATAAAACAAACCCAGATTAGTAGTACCTTTCAGATACTTGAAAATTCGCTTAACAGCTGTTAAGTGAGATTCTCTAGGATCTGATTGGAATCTAGCACAAATACATACGCTGAATAAAATATCAGGTCTTGAAGCTGTCAGATAAAGGAGAGAACCAATCATACCTCTGTAGACTTTCTGTTCTACGCTTTTGCTTACCTCTTCTCTTTCCAGAATGCACGTGGGATGCATTGGAATCTTTGATGGCTTACATTCTGAGAGGTCAAATTTCTTCAGAAGATCTCTGATGTATTTGCTCTGATGAATGTAAGTTCCCTCTGGAGTTTGATTGATCTGAATTCCTAGAAAGAATTTCAGTTCCCCCATGAGGCTCATCTCAAATTCTGCCTGCATACACTTAGCAAATTTTCTTCCAAGAGAAGGATTAGTAGAACCAAAAATAATATCATCAACGTAAATTTGACAGACTAAAATGTCACTCTTAACTGTTTTACAGAATAGAGTAGTGTCCACTTTCCCTCTGGTGAATTCATTTTCAAGCAGAAAGTTACTTAGCCTTTCATACCAAGCTCTGGGAGCTTGTTTCAGACCATACAGTGACTTTTTCAGTTTGAAAACATGTTCTGGATGTTTTGTATTTTCAAAACCTGGGGGTTGGTGAACATAAACTTCTTCTTCTATATAACCATTTAAGAATGCACTTTTGACATCCATCTGATTCAGAGTGATGCCTCTATTAACAGCAAATGAAATTAAAAGTCTGATAGATTCTAACCTGGCGACTGGGGCAAAGGTTTCTGTATAGTTTATCCCCTCTTGCTGACTATAACCTTGTGCAACCAGTCGTGCCTTGTTTCTGACGACTTCACCTTGTTCATTAAGCTTGTTTCTGAACACCCATCTTGTTCCAATCACGTTGAATCCTTTTGGTCTGGGAACGAGATCCCATACGTCGTTTCTGGTGAATTGATTCAGCTCTTCTTGCATTGCCAGAATCCAGTCATTATCCAGAAGTGCTTCATCAATAGAAGAAGGTTCAATCAGAGACACGAGTCCCATAAGAGTTTCTTCAGAGTTTCTGAAGCTTGCTCTTGTTCTGATTGGATCTTCCTTTCTTCCTAGAATAGTTTCTTCTGGGTGATCCAAACTGCTTCTGAGTAATCTCTTCTGAGGTTGATCAGCAGCAGTTGTAGGATTTCTAGCATTGCTTCTTTCAGACGTTGAAGGAATGTCTGTGTTGAGAGCTTCTGATGACTTGTCTTCAGAACCTGCAAATTCAATTTCTATACCTGCAAGATTTTCATTCTGCTTTGACTTTTCAGAGTCAAGCTTGTCATCAAAACGAACACTGATTGATTCTTCCACAATCTGTGTTTCTGTATTGTATACTCTGTACCCTCTTGAGCGTTCAGAGTATCCTAACATAATACACTTCTGTGCCTTAGAATCAAACTTGTTCAAATAATTCTTTGTATTTAGCATAAAGCAAGTACATCCAAATGGATGAAAATACGAAATGTTGGGCTTTCTGTTCTTCCACAATTCATATGGAGTCTTTTCCAGAATAGGTCTTATTGAGATTCTATTCTGAATGTAGCACGCTGTGTTTATTGCCTCTGCCCAGAAAGTCTTAGCAACGTTTGTCTCATTGATCATGGTTCTGGCCATTTCTTGCAATGTTCTGTTCTTTCGTTCTACAACTCCATTTTGTTGGGGAGTTCTAGGACAAGAGAAATCATGCAGAATGCCTTTGTCATTAAAGAATGACTCAAACTCTTTATTTTCAAATTCTCCACCATGATCACTTCTGACTTTAACGATTCTAAGATCTTTTTCATTCTGAACTTGGTTACAGAAGGTAACAAACACAGAGTGTGACTCGTCCTTGTGTCTTAAGAACTTTACCCATGTCCATCTGCTATAGTCATCTACGATTACTAACCCATACTTCTTGCCACTGACTGAAGCAGTTTTAACTGGTCCAAATAAGTCAATGTGCAGAAGTTCTAATGGCTTAGAGGTAGAAACAACATTTTTGGATTTAAAAGAAGGTTTTGCAAATTTGCCTTTCTGACATGCTTCACACAGAGCATCTGAATTGAACTTCAAATTTGGAAGTCCTCTGACCAGATTGAGTTTGTTAATCTGAGATATTCTTCTCATACTAACATGCCCCAATCTTCTGTGCCAGATCCACTGCTCGTTGTTAACAGACAGAAGACATTTTACGTTCTGACTCTTTAGTTCAGAAAGTTTGATTTTGTAAATGTTGTTTTTCCTCTTTCCATTAAACAGGATAGTCCCATCTTTCTGACTAACAGCTTTACATGATTTTTGATTAAAGATTATATCATAACCGTTATCACTTAATTGACTTATGGATAACAGATTATGCATCAATCCATCTACTAGCAGAACATTATTAATAGAGGGAAGATTTCCGTTACCTACAGTTCCAGAGCCAATAATCTTTCCCCTCTGATTGCCTCCAAAGCCAACGTGGCCTCCAGGCTTAAGTTCCAGGCTTTGGAACATATGCCTTCTTCCCGTCATTTGTCGTGAGCAGCTAGAGTCCAGGTACCATGACTGGTATTTCTGACTTGCTGCTAAAGATATCTGCAACATGTATTATTTTATCCTTAGGTACCCAGATCTTCTTGGGTCCTGATTTGTTAGTTTTACCAAAACTCTGGTTGAATTTTGGTTTCACAGAGTGCGTACTACTAGTATATTTGATGTCATGTGTGTGACCATACACAAAGTGTGAATTTAAAGGAGTGTGTTTAATGGTTAAATCCATGACATTCTTAGGTGTAGGAACCTTACCTAGGTATCCTATTCCTTTCCTGCCGTTTCTGCTAACTCCATAGATCATTGAAGCCATTCTGCTTCTATCTATGCTTTTAGCAAGGAACTTCTGGAAACTATGATCATACTCCTTGATGATCTCATCAGCGTTGCTGGGAGTTTCAGCAATTGGTTCCTTCTGAGAGTTTTGTAAAGAGTTTTCTAATTTTAAAATTTTATCTCTCAGCTCAGAGTTTTCCAATTTGAGACTCTCAAACTTATTAGAGTCAGATTCAAGAGTCCTTTTCAGGTCTCTGAATTTAGCTCTAATCTGCTGATAACGTTCCAGAATTTCATTTAGGCTTTCAGCAAGTTCAGCCTTTGTAAAATTAACAGCGAAGTTAGGGAATACCTCTTCTGTGTCTGATTCTGAGTCTGATTCAGAAGCTTCACTGTCATCTGGAATGTTAGCCATGAGCGCTATGTTTGCCCTTTCATCATCTGATTCTGAGTCAGCTTCAGACGAGTCAGAGTCATCCCATGTGGCCATGAGACTTTTCTTCTTCTCTCTTCCAAACTTCTTTTTGGGCTTTTCCCTCTGAAGCTTTGGACAGTCACTCTTGTAGTGTCCTTGCTCATTGCACTCGTAGCAGATGATGTCTTTTGTATTTGGCTTCTTGCTACCAGAGGAGCCTTCAGATCTTCTGTATCCAGAGGAAGAATCTGTCCTTCTGTATCTGGAGGAAGACTCGTTCTGATCAGATCTTCTGGGATTCCTGAACTTCCTTTGTCTTTGCTTCCACAGTTGATTAACTCTTCTGGAGAGAAGGGAAAGTTCGTCTTCTTCTGATGAGGATCCATCAGATGTTTCTTCAACTGCCTGCAAAACTTTAGATTCAGATTTTCTGTTAAATTTTAAAGCTAAAGGCTTACCTTGCTTCTGAGGCTCGTCAGCTTCTAGCTCTATCTCATGACTTCTGAGGGAGCTTATAAGTTCCTCCAGAGTGATTTTGTTGAGATCCTTCGCTAGCTTCAGAGCAGTAACCATAGGCCTCCACTGCTTGGGTAAACTTTTGATTATCTTCTTGACATGGTTAGCAGTAGAGTATCCTTTGTCCAGAACTTTGAGACCAGCTACCAGAATCTGGAATCTAGAGAACATAGTTTCAATGGATTCAGATTCTTCCATTTTAAACGCCTCATACTTCTGAATGAGCGCCAGAGCTTTTGTTTCTTTGACTTTAACGTTGCCCTCATGCGTCATTCTGAGAGAATCAAAGATGTTCTTAGCTGTGTCTCTGTTGGAGATCTTTTCATACTCAGTATAGGAGATGGCACTGAGGAGGATGGTTCTGGCCTTATGGTGATTCTTGAAATCACGCTTTTGTTGATCAGTCATTGATTTTCTTTCAATCTTCTGACCAGTTGCATTCACAGGGTGCGTGTATCCATCTGTCACCATATCCCACAGATCAGCATCATGTGCTAGAAAGAAGCTTTCAATTCTGTCTTTCCAGTAATCAAAGTTTTCTCCATCAAAAACTGGAGGTTTGCCGCTGAATCTGTCTCTGTCCTCATTGTTGTCATTGCTGAAATGAGAGTTGTTTCCTGCCATTGTGTTTTTCTGACGCTGGATCTTGTACTGACACGGTTAAGTGTTTTAGCTCAGAACCAGGCGCTCTGATGCCAATTGAAGGGGTGAAAAACACAAGAAGGGGGGGTTGAATTGTAAAACTGGAAACTTAAAGCAAATGACAAGATATTTTTATCCTGGTTCGTTTGATCTCAAACTACTCCAGTCCACCCGTCAAGGTGATTTCGCCTCTCTCCAACGAGGTCTTAATTCACTATATTCAACTGAATACAAATCTGCTTTAACAACTGCTAAAGCCTTCTTGATTCAAACCACAATCCGGTTTGTCAAGGCAACACTTTCTTACAAAGGTATAAACAAATGCGTGTGAATGTTTTCTACAAAACTTTATCACAACTGTGATGTATACACAAATTAAGCTTAGAGTACTAGGTTGCTAAACACTAATGGAGTATCAGAGTTTGTTGGTTTAGCAAAACTGGTAGATGAAGATTATTGATCAGCTTTGTGCGTGTAGAGAGTTGGAGAGCATTAGCCATGATAATCTTCGAAGCCTTGTTTATATAGCACTTGAGAAGATGAACGTTGAATGCAATATTCTTGATTCAATGCTATTAACAAGCTTTCCTTTTTGAGCAGATCTTGTCTGGAATGAGGCCGTTGGAATTGATTAGCGTTCAATGCACAGTACCGTTGCTTCTTCAATGCACGTTCTGGCTTGGCTCATTCTGATTCTGCTTCGCTGCTGATGAACTACTTTGTTTCTGTATCAGAGTGTTTTACGCGCAGTTCTGTTCATCAAGCTTCAGCATGTGCGTGAGTTGATCATCTGATCTTCACGTTCTGATTCAGCAACTTCTGATGCTGGTGTATCAAATCAAGTTCTGATGCTGAATGAGTGATCTTGCTTATTTTAATCAGCATATCTGCAAGTCAGAGCATAGTAATTTTAGGCAGCATATAATTCAAACATGAAACATATAAATACTATATCTTTTCACTTTGTTATCATCAAAACTTAAATATAGGGTACTAGATTCAAACATTGTTCTAACAGAACAACTTATGCATGATGAGGCCAGAACACAAATGGTCAAACCACTCCAATTCACCTCCAAAAAGGGGACAGAAACCCCCTAAGGTATTGTACTTTCTTTCTTTTCCTTATTTTATTTATTTCAATTATTTCTTTTTTTAATTAATTCCTTTAATTTAACTTATTTTCATAAAATATAAAAAATAGTAAAAAACAGAAAAGTCATAAAAATCAAAATATATTTATTTAATTAATATTTTTTGTAAATAAATTTCACTAATAATTAATTATTTATTTTTATAAATCAAAATTGCATGTAAATAATTAGATTAATTTTAGGTTTAATTTTAACATGTTTTTCTTAATAAATAAAAAAAATTAGAATTAGGGTTAATATTTTAATTTCATTAAATTCTCATAAAAAACCATAAATACAAAAAACCTCAAAAATAATTTCTTTTTTTATTTTAATTTAATTAATTTGCTCAACATAATTTAATTTCATTAAAAAGGGTCCAACGCCCTCGCTTTCAATTTCAATACAATTCGCGCATCTTTATTCCTTCTTTTAAATATTTATGTAATTCTCCCAAAGCCATGTAACTCGGACATTTTATATTTCTCGCACTTTAGTTCTTTATTTTTTGTCAAATCGGGTCCTGGATTTTAATTTGGCGATGTGGACCCGCGCCTTTGTAATAGTTTAGGAACTTTAATTTCCGCAACTTTTTTAACTGTTAATAATTGCATGCAAGAATGAATGACAAAAAAAAAAAACAAACGCATAGATCACCCATAACCTGACAAGACAAAAATAAATGAATCTGACACACAAATCACACACCACCCTTAGGGTACGCCTCACTGTTGCCTTGCCTCGAAAGGTGATCGTCGAGTAGAGGATGTCTTAGTAAGTCCTCATGATCCGGGAACCTGGCATGAGGGTAGCTTCTAAGGTGTCTTCCCATTGCTCTGGTGATCACCATGTCCCGAACCTCGAATTGACCCGAACACCTCCAACGGTGGTGCTACCTACCTCTCAATGGTGGGATGGCACTACTTTAAAGGACATCTACACAGACAAATTCCTTAGGGTAGGTAGACGACTCTAGATACTTGCTCCAATTTCAAAACAAATCAAAAAAAATACTTTTCACACCAACACCTTTTCAAAAAGCTTTCGAAAACAATTTTTCAAACACTCTTGAGGACCGATACAAGAGTCGAACTGGAATTTTCAAAGAAACCTTTTTTAAAACCCACATTGAAAAGCAAACAAACACTTTTGAAAACACAATGAGCAAGTATCTAAGAGCCCATGGATAACCATGGATAGAAAGGGTGCTAACACCTTCCCTTTCTATAACCTACCTCCCGAACCGAAAGCAATCTCTTTAAGGAATTATTCTGTGCTTTTGTCCTTTCCATTTGGAGAAAAATAAAAGACGGTGGCGACTCTTGCTTCCGCGACATTTCGCGAACCAACGTTAAACAGTCAGTTCCAGATCCACCGATCACAGAACTGGCGACTCTACTGGGGACTTAACTTAAAGTGAGGTGTACCTTAGGGTTAGTTCATAACTGTGTTTTCAATTGCTTTCCTTGTTTGCTTTAAATTGTGGGACTGTCTTGGGAGTTCTATAGATCCTAACCCGGATCTGGGGATACCTTCTTAGAAAGTAGCAACAAGGCTGTGAGGGAACTGTGCGGGGTATACCGACATGGTTGAAACAGTCTGCTACGTTGATGTGGCACTTTGGTGTGTACCGGTAACCCTTGAGTTCAGTCAAGGAGAGTACGGGGCCTCCGCGTGGTGTCGTGAAGCATCAACAGACCTTAGGAACCTTAATTGAACTATCTTGGCCTCTTTAGGGTAGTGAGATAACTGACTTTGGTGCAGTCCGAGGTTGGTTGATACTCGATACTACACTCAATTGAGGGTTGCTTTCCTGGGATATTTCAGTCGCCAGTTCAGTGGCTAAATCGGAACGATGAACAATGAAAGCGATCCAGTGATATTGGGACCCTTAGAACCCGATTACTTCTAATAGGACAGGTTGAACCCACCAACTTCAAGAGGGTACTACCCAGACCCCATGCTGGCCTAAACTCTAAGGGCTTCTCTTGTGTGACTTGTGTGCCTTCGTATTTGACTACTTGCATGTTTGTTATCTGACACTTGAGTTCCTTGCAGGTTTTGTTTATAGTCCTTAATTGGGACTCATAACAGGGTTACTAAATTCTTGCAGGTTTTGTTTATAGTCCTTAATTGGGACTTATAACAGGGTGTACTGAGTTTCTTGCAGGTTTTGCCTATAGTCCTTAATAGGGACTCAAAATAGGGTTACTTACATCACCCCATGCATACCATAACATCATACCATTGCATACATCTTAACCCATTTCAAGGATCTCAAGGGTCTGTGATGCAGGTCAGGATGAACCAACTGTCAAGCAAGGGGCAAAGGGGATTTATTTTCCTCTGGACAAGGTTGTCAGGGGCTATGACCCACTTGATATGGTGAGCTTTGACACTGAAAGAAGGTTCCCCTAACCAAGGTTGTTTGGAAATCAAAACTAGACATGATGACTTAAGTCAGGGGCTATGACCCACTGGATATGGTGAGCCTTTGACCCTTGAAGAAGGACTCTCTACAACAGGAAGTTCCTTCAATCAAGTTACCAGGTTCAAATTCTAACAATTTTCTTGTTTACCCCGCGAGATCCTTGAAAACATTGCATGCATATCATACATATCATTGCATAACAGGTACCCTTTCTCTACAGGTTGCTCACCTTCTCCGCTGTTTATTTCAGCAATGGCTTGCTAACAAGATAACCAGGACCTTCTTGCTCAAGAGACTCGGCTCGGGGAAATCCTCCTGAATTTATCCAAGGGGCAGGAGGAGTTGAGGACACTTCTCATGGAGACTTTGGTCAGGAACATCGCTAAGGACGAACGGCTGAAACATCTGCAAGCTGAAGTGGATGCAATGAAAGCCCAGATGCTGGTACAGGTGATTACCATTCAAGGTTTAGCTCAAAGACAAGAAGAGCTCGGAGTTCTCATCAACCAACTGCTTCGGGGTAACCAACTGGGGCAAACGTCTAAGGGTGAAGGGCCAGTCATCATTCAACCACCTTTGAAACAAGGAGATAAGGGGAGAGCTCCTCAAGTGGCTTCAGGGTCACAAACTCAGCAGCAACCTCACCAGCTTCAGCCAGACAAGCCCAGGAGGCAATTCACCCAGCTCAACATGTCGCTGTTTCAAGCTTTACAACGCCTGTTGAGGTTGAACCTGATCACATTAAGGGCTCATCCCCGGAACCCCAACACATCATCTCCTATCTATGATCCCAATAAAAGGTGTTCCTACCACTCTGCCTGTCCAGGACATGATACAAACGAATGTTGGGCTCTGAAGAACAAGATCCAGGACCTGATTGATGAAGGAGCATTGGAGTTCACACAAGATGGTCATGCTGAGTTTTTCTACCATCCCTCCAAGGCTCACCATTTGAAGTGACAAGCCCTGAGACTAGGAAACTTTTGTTCATTCGAATGTTCAAGTTGTGTTTGTTCTTTGATTGTTTAAACATTTACTCATGTTAAACATTGTTATTTCATTGATGCATCGCATATGTCTGTTTTGAAGCAATATATTCGTATTCACTATATACAAATTATTTTCATATTTTTTCTGATGTCAACTCTCAATTAATAATTCTAAACCTCTTGAGGGAGGATGACGAAAACGATACCACGATCTTTACAGTATGCTTTTGAACAGACCCCGCTGATGAGGTACATGCATTGTTTCAATTCCTAAACACTGGAGTTATAAGGAAGATAATCCCTCGTCAACCCCTCTGAGCCAAAGAAGTAGGAGTTTTTCTTTTCGAAATTTAAAACCGTTAATCATAACCTGGGGGCAGGGTAGTTCTCTCAGTTGATCCAAGTGCATAACGAATAGCACCAAGGAGGTCCTCACAAAACAAAGGAAGACGGTGATGGTTCCAGATAATCAATAAAGAAAGGCAGTCACCATTTTTCAAAATAAAAACCCATTAAGTCAAAGCCCATGAAGGGAACTTACAAAAATGGGGCATCCCGCTGACTGTAATTCCAAAAAAGGAAACAGTTCAGGCAAAAAAAGAAAGGGATAACAAAAAATCAGACAAGAAAGAGGTCTTACAAACCCTCAACAAAAAAGGGAATGACTGCCTATTCCAAATAAATCATCAATATCTGAACCATCACCGGAAAATCAGAGCAAAGACTCAAACAAGGTCTAACGTATGATCAACTGAGTTTAGGTTTGGAGAACATCACAAAGAGCGGGTGGGTACAAATGTAATTTGAGCCTTTATCCTTTGTTTCTTAAACCATGAACCAGGCCACGTTATAACCCTTAAAAGTCCTAGCTGAAGCATGGGTTAGTTCGAAAGCATACTGTTACAAAAGGTATCCTGACTCCTTAAGGCCTACGGTAAATACGGAGTTGACATCACGTTTTACAAACATTCACTTTTTTTATGAAAAAGAATGCATTTTCAAAATCTTCAAGACAGACATAAGCTTTGCATTTTTAACATAACTTTGTTTGCATATGACTTTTGTTTGAACAGCATAGAAATTCGCACGACGAATACCTAATGAACAGAAGTACTTCCAATCAAGGGGCATGATATAATCATGGTCTATTATCTGGGGCAGTCCAATCAAGATTCGGAGAATCTCTCAAAAGGCCAAATAGCCTGGGGCAAATCTCCGCCTGAGTCACTTGGGGCATTCCAACAACGAATCTCGCCTGATCAAACACCTTCTGGTGGCATGACAAAAACCTTCTAACAGGGGCAACTCCTTACATTCTGGAAGCACAGACATAGTCAAAGAAAAAAATACTACGCGTAATCAAAGACCCGCTAGGTTGACATACCTAGGCAAAAATTAGGGCTTCCCGACGAACCAAAAGGGTTCGGGCAAAATGAAGGGATGAAATAAAAAAGAATCTATACACCCGGCAAGTCGAAAACCTGAAAAGGCGGCTTGGGCAAAAATGGGTATCCCGGTGGACTGAAAACCCGAAAGGGCGGTCCAGGCAAAAATTAGGGATCAAAGCGTACGACTATGTCTTGTCATCTTGTCACCTGCCTACCTGAAGAAGGTTTGACCCTCAACAACTATCAGCACCTCACAGGTGCCTCCCCCATAGAAACAGGGGCAATAAAGAGTTATCCAAGCGATCTAATCGTTCTGTCCTCCAAGGTATCAAGGTAGGTTCAGCTAAAGAACATAACCAGATATCCTAATTCCCCAGAGAGTAAGCAGTCAGTACACTCTCTCCAAGCAAAGTTATCAAATCTTAAGGAAGTTGGGTATCCTCCAGCAGATCTCAACATTCCCCGGCAGCATACACATTCTTAACAAGCATCCCCGGCAGTCTTGGTCTAAAGATTGTTCCCCGGCGGCATATCAACATTCAAAGGAATCACTTCCAATACAACTCAAAACTTCCCCAAGAGAGTTCAATATAGTTCCCAAGGAAAGTTGGAATATCTCCCCAAGCAGTAAGCTTATCCCCAGTAGATTCTGGAAGCTTATCCGCGCAAAACACGAACGCGTCTCCCGGCCTTATTTAAAGAGTTATTTCCTTAACAGGATATAACTGGGTTATCCTCAGCCAAAAGCCACGGAAAGAGCATCCTCGACGAAGTCTTCTTACCCCCAGCGAAGTCTATCAGCACTTCCAACACAGCAAAGATATCCCCAGCAAGTTATTATCAACAACACAGCAAAGATATCCCCAGCAAGTTATTATCAACAACCCAGCAAAGTATCTCTCTCCCCACAGAGTATTGCTTCCCCGTAAGATCGTCAGAGTACTTTTCTCCCCGCAGAATATTCCATTCGCCAATTTTATTCCCCAACGGAGTTATCTTCTCCTACCGGTATTCTTGCAACTGTCATCTCCAGCGGAAGTAAAAGCTTATTCTTCAACATCAGCCCAGGAGTGACTTCCCGGCACCCGTCAAGGATTTACTTTCCTAGACAAAAGCATACATTCCTAAACATCGCATACATCATTATAGCATGCATATACGCATCACATCTTACAAATCTCATTTATGTTGAGAACATCATCGCTTGGTCCATATCATGCATTGCATATGACTGAACTTTACCTTTCAGGAAAGATTCAGCTAAATTCTCAATCACATTTCAAGACCTAGACCGGTTCAGTTAATCGACTCCAAAGATTTCTTATCCAGTCCAAGGCCTTCTCTAGTCCAGCTAAATCGACCCCAAACAGATTTTCTGATGAAGACTCAGTAGAAGTTATCACAGGTTTTTCTCAAACGTTCGCTTTTGAGATTATAATTTCCTATGGTTCTCTCCCCAATGTTGTGGAGATGATAATTCCATCCCAGGTTTTTCTCAAACGTCCGCTTTTGAGATTATAATTTCCTATGGTTCTCTCCCCGATCCTGCGGAGACGATAATTCCATTCCAGGTTTTTCTCAAACGTCCGCTTTTGAGATTATAATTTCCTATGGTTCTCTCCCTGATCCTGCGGAGATGATAATTCCATTCCAGGTTTTTCTCAAACGTCCGCTTTTGAGATTATAATTTCCTATGGTTCTCTCCCCGATCCTGCGGAGACGATAATTCCATTCCAGGTTTTTCTCAAACGTCCGCTTTTGAGATTATAATTTCCTATGGTTCTCTCCCCGATCCCGCGGAGACGATAATTCCATTCCAGGTTTTTCTCAAACGTCCGCTTTTGAGATTATAATTTCCTATGGTTCTCTCCCCGATCCTGCGGAGATGATAATTCCATTCCAGGTTTTTCTCAAACGTCCGCTTTTGAGATTATAATTTCCTATGGTTCTCTCCTCGATCCCGCGGAGACGATAATTCCATTCCAGGTTTTTCTCAAACGTCCGCTTTTGAGAGTTTAATTTCCTATGGTTCTCTCCCCGATCCTGCGGAGATGATAATTCCATTCCAGGTTTTTCTCAAACGTCCGCTTTTGAGATTATAATTTCCTATGGTTCTCTCCCCGATCCTGCGGAGATGATAATTCCATTCCAGGTTTTTCTCAAACGTCCGCTTTTGAGATTATAATTTCCTATGGTTCTCTCCCCGATCCTGCGGAGACGATAATTCCATTCCAGGTTTTTCTCAAACGTCCGCTTTTGAGATTATAATTTCCTATGGTTCTCTCCCCGATCCTGCGGAGACGATAATTCCATTCCAGGTTTTTCTCAAACGTCCGCTTTTGAGATTATAATTTCCTATGGTTCTCTCCCCTATCCTGCGGAGACGATAATTCCATTCCAGGTTTTTCTCAAACGTCTGCTTTTGAGATTATAATTTCCTATGGTTCTCTCCCTGATACTGCGGAGACGATAATTCCATTCCAGATTTTTTTCAAACGTCCGCTTTCGAGATTATAATTGCCTATGGTTCTCTCTCCGATCCTGCGGAGATGGTAATTCCCACCAAGATTTTCTCAAATGGCTGTTGAGGTTAAGGTCATCCAAGGTTCTCTTATCGTTCCTGCTGAAGTAATAACCATCCATGGTTCATTCATCACCTTTTGAAGATCCGAATCCAGCTCCTGTAACCAGTCAGGACACATCTATACCAAGCATCTGAAAACCAGCTCCTGCAACATGTCAGGTACTATTTTTTTCTTATGCAGGTACGCAAGATCTCGCTAAGGAATCTCTTATTTGATTGACACCCAGATGGCATCTATAAGCCCATCCACCTTCCGTCATCTCTTAGCATAGCATCTATAAGCCCATCATCCTATTCATCAATCTCTAAATGGCATCTATAAGCCCATTTCCATCACACTGCTACTATGTGAGCGCAAATTTCTGGGCACTCTAGTGTTCAATCATCTTCCACCCTCGGATTACGAAAGGCACGTCGGCCAATCTGCATCCTCAGGTCTAAGAAGATTGAACAGGGGCAACTGTTGTACCCCAAAATTTGCCCTCCCATATTTCTCAAAACATCTCAAGAAAAATTCACAAGTCCAACCCGGCGCGTCATATTCAGGTGTTCTTTCACCAAGATATCTCTGATAATGTATTCTCAAATTCAGGTTCGGCTCAAGAGATAATTCTTTAAAGAAGGTATCCGAATGTGTAAGTTTTCTTGAAGAAATATGGTGAAAAAGTGTGCTGAAAGTGCAGTTTTTACGCGCTAAAAAATTCATAACTTGAAGATCGTGGCTCGTTTTGAACCCGTTCCGGTGGCCAAAATTCCGTCTTGATATTATCTACGTTTTCATCTCTCACGGCTGGAAGCCAATTCCAATCAGAAGGTCTTCAAAAATGTGGATTTATCAAGTATTTTCGTGCAGAAAATTTGTGACAGAAATTTATTTGCGTCATGTTCAAAAAATCATAACTTGGTCGATTTTCATCATATCGAGCTGGTTCTGGCGCCAAAATATCACAAATTGAGTTGGCTACATTTTCACAGAAGGTATTGAGTTCAAACGGTATTCAAAAGGCCTTCGTTTTTTGCTCAGAGTGCGTGACACGCTGAAAATCCTGAATGCTGAATATTATTTCATCTGAGCCGAAACTTCAAAAATTCATAACTCGGTCAATTTTTATCGGATTGGACTCATATTTTTACACAAGGTCCCTGACTTGTAGATCTACAACTTTTCTTCAAAAGTCGAGACCAAATTATGCACCGATCAATACCAGTTTTTTATTGAAGAACGTGTCAGAGTCGACACTGGAGCCCAAAATAAGTTTGTCTGAGCTGAAACTTCAAAAATTCATAACTAATTCACCGTTTAACCGATTGAGTCGATTTTCGGACAGGAGTTAGTTCTCGATGTCGGCTACATTTTGTTTTCACATTTCAACTTCAAAAAATGCACTTAAGTCCCTGCGATTTAGCCTGGAAAGTGACGAATTCAAGTGAATATTGGAGGCCCAATTGCACATTCAAAGCCCATTTGCTTTACCCTAATTTTCATTATATAATCACCTTCTTTTCACACAAACCAAAGAGAAAAAAAAAAAGAGAAAAAACCTTGCCACAAAACTGTTAGAATATCAAACTCTTTCAAGAACCCTAAAACCTTGAAATCCTTATTACAAATCCCTCTCTCACTACAAACAAGTCATCTCAGTTACAAACCAACATCTTATTACTTCTTCAATAAGGGTAAGGCTGGCTTGATCTCCATGATCCTAATTTTCCAGTAAGGTATAAAAGCATTCAGGTCACTGATTTTCCAGTAAGGGTAAGATTGATTTGATCTCCATGATCAAAAGGGTATAATCATTCATACATGCCATATTGTGCCTAAACATTAAATTTCTTCATATATTGGCTTTATTTGCATTTTATGATTTTATTTAATGTGTTCGTGAGATTCAACTGCAGATTTAGACAGGATCCCAGGTTCATTAAGGAACGTTGAGGCCAAAAGCCAAATGGCCAAAAGCCAAAAGTCAAATGGCCAAAGTAGAAAAACTTATGCATGACAACAATACATGGCGAGACAGACATCCTGAGAAGATTAAGGAACGTTGAGGCCAAAACGCAAATGGCCAAAAGCCAAAAGCCAAATGGCCAAAGTAGAACAACTTATGCATGATGAGGCCAGAACACAAATGGCCAAACCACTCAAATTCACCTCCAAAAAGGGGACAGAAACCCCCTAAGGTATTGTATTTTCTTTCTTTTCCTTATTTTATTTATTTCAATTATTTCTTTTTTTAATTAATTCCTTTAATTTAACTTATTTTCATAAAATATAAAAAATAGTAAAAAACAGAAAAGTCATAAAAATCAAAATATATTTATTTAATTAATATTTTTTGTAAATAAATTTCACTAATAATTAATTATTTATTTTTATAAATCAAAATTGCATGTAAATAATTAGATTAATTTTAGGTTTAATTTTAACATGTTTTTTCTTAATAAATAAAAAAATTAGAATTAGGGTTAATATTTTAATTTCATTAAATTCTCATAAAAAACCATAAATACAAAAAACCTCAAAAATAATTTCTTTTTTTATTTTAATTTAATTAATTTGCTCAACATAATTTAATTTCATTAAAAAGGGTCCAACGCCCTCGCTTTCAATTTCAATTCAATTCGCGCATCTTTATTCATTCTTTTAAATATTTATGTAATTCTCCCAAAGCCATGTAACTCGGACATTTTATATTTCTCGCACTTTAGTTCTTTATTTTTTGTCAAATCGGGTCCTGGATTTTAATTTGGCGATGTGGACCCGCGCCTTTGTAATAGTTTAGGAACTTTAATTTCCGCAACTTTTTTAACTGTTAATAATTGCATGCAAGAATGAATGACAAAAAAAAAAACAAACGCATAGATCACCCATAACCTGACAAGACAAAAATAAATGAATCTGACACACAAATCACACACCACCCCTAGGGTACGCCTCACTGTTGCCTTGCCTCGAAAGGTGATCGTCGAGTAGAGGATGTCTTAGTAAGTCCTCATGATCCGGGAACCTGGCATGAGGGTAGCTTCTAAGGTGTCTTCCCATTGCTCTGGTGATCACCATGTCCCGAACCTCGAATTGACCCGAACACCTCCAACGGTGGTGCTACCTACCTCTCAATGGTGGGATGGCACTACTTTAAAGGACATCTACACAGACAAATTCCTTAGGGTAGGTAGACGACTCTAGATACTTGCTCCAATTTCAAAACAAATCAAAAAAAATACTTTTCACACCAACACCTTTTCAAAAAGCTTTCGAAAGCAATTTTTCAAACACTCTTGAGGACCGATACAAGAGTCGAACTGGAATTTTCAAAGAAACCTTTTTTAAAACCCACATTGAAAAGCAAACAAACACTTTTGAAAACACAATGAGCAAGTATCTAAGAGCCCATGGATAACCATGGATAGAAAGGGTGCTAACACCTTCCCTTTCTATAACCTACCTCCCGAACCAAGAGCAATCTCTTTAAGGAATTTTTTTGTGCTTTTGTCCTTTCCATTTGGAGAAAAATAAAAGGCGGTGGCGACTCTTGCTTCCGCGACATTTCGCGAACCAGCGTTAAACAGTCAGTTCCAGATCCACCGATCACAGGAACCATCACCATCTTTTATTTTGGAAGGACCTCTTTGATGCCATTCATTGTGCACCCGAATTAACTGAGAAACTACCCTGCCCCATGTTGTGATTACGGGTTTTAATTTGTGTGAAAAGAAAAACTCCAACTTCTTTGGCTCAAAGGGGTTGACTAGGGATTATCTTCCTTATAACTCCACTGTTTAGGATTTGAAACAATGCCTGTACATCGTCAGCGGGGTCTGTTCAAAAGCATACCGTAGAGATTTCGATATCATTTTCGTCATCCTCTTTCTAAAGGCTTACAGTTTTTTAGTCGAGAGTTTGGACATCACAAAAAGGAAAGAGATTTAAATATAGTGAATAGGAATGGATTGATTCAAAATAGACATATGTAATGCATTGATAAAGTAACAAAGTTTGACATGAATAAATGTTTGAACAATCAAAAGAAAATTACAAATTGAAAATTTTAATGAACAAAAGTCTTCTCGTATGGTCTTGTCACTTCAGAAGATGTGCCTTGGAGGGATGGTAGAAGAACTCAGCCTGACCATCTTGTGTGAATTCCAATGCTCCTTCATCAATCAGGTTTTGAATTTTGTACTTCAACTTGCAAAGTCGTCAGTATCATGCCCCGGGCTGTTAGAATGGTATGCACACCTTGCATCAGGATTGTAGTTAGGTGAAGAAGTCTTGGGATTCGGATGAGGCCCTACCAACGTCACCAGATTCAATCTCAACAGGTGTTGTAAAGCTTTAGATAATTGCATGTTGAGCTTGGTAAACTGCCTCAGATTAACTCGTTGTTTATGGCACAGTTGTTGTTGGACCCGTGAGGTAGTAGCAATTTGGAGAGGTCCATTCTTCGCCATACCAGACCCTTGTCTTCTTGGAGGCTGATTAATGACTTGGTCCCTGGCCTCGACTGTTTGCTTCATACTGTTGTATCTGTCTTGATGAAGCTGGTTGATAATGGTTCTCAGCTCATCTTGTTCCCGAGTTAAGCCTTAGATAAGAGCCATCTTCCCCAGCATTTGGGTTTTCATGGCACCTAACTCAGCTTGCAGTTGTTCCAGCCGTTCATCCTTATTGTCTTCAGGACTTTTCTTGACCAAGTTCCCGATGAGGAGTGTTTTCAACTCTTCCTGCCCCTTGGATAGGTTTAGGAATATTTCCCTGAACTGAGTTTCTTGAGTTTGAAGATCTTGGTTGTCTTGTTGGAGAGCCATTGCTGAAATAAACAGCGAGAACATGAGAGACCTGTATTGGGAGACCTGTTATGCAATGATATGTATGATATATGTATGCAATTTTTTCAAGGATCTCACGGGGTAAACAAGAAACTGTTAGAATTTTCATTTTGCAGCTTTGATTAAAGAAACTTCGTGTCATCAAGAGTCCTTCTTCAAGAGTCAAGCTCACCATATCGAGTGGGTCATATCCACTGACTCAAGTGATCATGTTTTGATCTCTATACGACATTGGCTAGAGGAAAATAAATCCCCTTTTCCCCTTGCTGGACGTTTGATTTAACATAACCTGTATCACAAACCCTTGAGATCCTTGAAATGGTTAAGGAAATGTTAAGGCATGATGTTATGATGTGTATGCTATGCGTTTAAGCAAATGCGAGGTTATGCAAACAAGTAAATCCGGCAAGAAATCCAAGTTATTGGATAAGGACTGTAAACAAAACCTGCAAAGAACTCATGTTGTTAGATAACAAACATGTGCAAGTAGTTCAAGTTAAAAGCACACAAGTCATACAATAGCCCTTAAATTTCAGGCTGGCATGGAGTTTAAGTACTACCCTCTTTCAGTTTAGTTAGTTCAACCTGTCCTAGAAATAGTAACTGGGTTCTAGTTGATCTCAATATCACTGACCACCCTCGATCGGTCATAATTCCAGTTTAGCAACCTTTTCTTGCAACCAGAATCATCGTGAGAGTTTGGTCTCAATGAATGTAGCATACTGCTACTTTTCTATGGCCAAGTTGGTCAATTATAGGTTTTAAGGTCAGTTGGTGCTTAATGACCCCTTAGAATACCCATATTCTCCTTGTTCCACCACAAGGGATATTGGTACAAACTAAAGTGCCATACCAATGTAACTACTGCTTCAACCGTATCGGTCTACGCTGTACAGTTCCTACACAGTCTATTGCTACTTACCTAAAAGGTATCCCTAGATCCAGGTTAGGATCTATAGTAACTCCGATACAAAGCCCACAAAGATAAAGCAATCAAATCAAACAATAGAAAACAATATGATGAACTATTCCTAAGGTACACCCCACTTATAAAGCATCCCCAACAGAGTCGCCAGTTCTGTGATACGGTGGGAAGAACTGACTGTTTTTGGAATGCTGGTTTGTGTTTTGCGTTTGTTTTTGCAAAATGTCGCGGTAAGCAAGAGTTGCCACCGAATTTTATTTTATCCAATAAGGAAAGGAAAAAAGCATAGAAAAATTCCTTTTTTCGAGATTTTCTGAGTACGGGGGGTAGATTATAGAAAGGGAAGGTATTAGCATCCTTTCTATCCGTAGTTATCTACAGGCTCTTAGGTACTTGCTCATCATTTTCAAAATGTTTTCTTTGTGCTTGTGGGTTTGAAAAGTTTTTGTTTTAAACTTTGATTTAACTCTTGCTTCTGTCCTCAAGAGTGTAATAAAGTGTTTTTGAAAACTTTGTTTGTAAAGGAGTGTAGGTGTGAAAATTTTGTTTTGGATGAGCAAGTATCTAAGAACTATCTAGCTACTCGAAAAAGGAATCGTTCTATGCTAATTTCATATAGACAATGCTATCCCATTATTAGTGAGTAGGTAGCACCGTCGTTGGAATTTTGAGGGTCAATTCGAATGAGGGACATACGGTCACTAAAGCAATGTTAGGACGCCTTAGCGGTAACCCTAATGTCTTAGATCATTTGTTCGAGGCAACAATCTCTGAGGCAACCGTTTCGAGGCAACTATGATCTTTTAGACAAGATGGCGACCTCTAAAACACCATATACTCAATGACTATGTACGAAGGCAACCAAGTGGGGTGTACCCTAAGAGTGCGCATGTGCGAGTGTGTCGTTTTCAGTTATTTTTATCTTTGCACATGTTAAGGATGATCTAATTTGATTTTAGTTTAAGCATTCAGTCTTATCATGCAAACCCTATTATCAAACATCTAGCAGTTAATATTTGCATAAATTTAAATGCAGAAATTAAATTACAAGGCGTCGGGTATTTACATCGCCAAAAGCAACCCTTTGAAAATAAAATAAAGTGATAAAATAAATAAATATCCTATTTAACTATTACAAACCATAAGCAGATACATTAATTGGATAAAGAAAATAAAGCGCGACGTGAAATTAAATTGAATGCGAATTAGGGTTTTGACCCTTTTAAAAGAAAATGCTTTTTTGTTGTTTTTTATTTTAAGAATAGAAATTAAATCTTAAATTAAAATACTAAATTAATTATTAAATAAATTAAATGAAAAAAAATAATTAATGACATGTTTTTGGAGTTTTTGATTATTTGAGAAAGAAATTAAAATAATTAAATTAGAATTAAAACCTAATGATTTCTAATTAATTTTAAATATTTACCAAAAATAAATTAAAATTTCCTAGAATTAAAAACCTAAATTAATTAGTTAGTATTTATTAATAAAAATAAAATTCTGAATTAAAAAGTATTTTTCTGATTTTTATGATAAAAAAAGAAAATTAATTTATGGTTAGAAATTAATTAAATAAAATAAAGTAAATTAATTAAATAAACAAAATATAAAGAGAAAGAGAGAAATGGGCCTTTTTTGGAGGGTGTGGAAAGCATTGTTGTTGGCCCATTAAGCTGGTCCATTTGAACTTTTGTGATCCAATGCATGAGCGTTGATTGAGTCCATGGTATACCCTCAAGGCTTGGCCACCAGATCTGGCCATCTGGCCATCTGGAACATTAATTGGTGAGCGTCTATGGTAGATCTTAGGCTTGAATACGCACTGGATTATCTGAAAACAAATAACATTCAGAAAATGGGGGACCTGGGATTCGAACCCAGGTCCTGAAGGGATATCCAATGCCAAGCTTGCCACCATGCCATGTTGTTTCAATTGATAGATAACACAAATAAATAATAATATAAGAAAACAAGTTTCATTGGGTAAAAATAAAAAACAGCGCGCCAGATTTGAATGGGCTAGTGGGGACGTGACACGCATTGTCCCTGTCCTCCATCCGTTGCTAAAAATTCCAATAGCTATACCTACAGACAAAGGTCCGTCGCTACAAGCATGTCTTCTTCAATAATCCTCTACAGGCCATGGAAATTCCTTCTAACACCATGGTTAGACTCGCCTTCCTCTTCTGGTCATAACTATAGCCATTACTAAGGCTAATTTTTCCTACAACGAAAACCCCTAAACAAAACCTTGAAACCCTAACTATGGTGAATCACAATATAGGTTAGATAAATGAAATTGGTTAATGTCAACAGCTTGCAAATGGCATGGTGATTACAAATATGCAATTATTTCATTATAACAATGCCTAATTTCTGAGATACGAAATCAAGAACAGGGCTATATCGCGTGAGACTTACAGTGCTCTAGGAAGCTTTAAAACGCGTGGCTTGGATTGGTTTTGCTTCTGGAGATGGCCAGGAAGATATTGAGACAAGTATCAAGTCTTGAAAATGTCTCTAACCTTGATTTCAAAGTCACACTTTTTTCTGGTTTTTGCAAGTTTGGTTGTGCCTCCTTGATTGATTTCCAACCCTTACTTTGGTCTGCACATGACCTTTATGTATTACTCAATGCATTAGGTTTGAATTGGCTATCCAAATCTTCCTCTATTAAGGCTTTGATATTTGATTTGATCTCCTTTTACAATCTTCCAATTTTGGCTTGATTTCAATCTTTATGTGCTCTAATGCCTTAATCCGAGTTTGGTATTGTACAAGCTGTCCATTGAAACCTATAACCATCAAAAGATCTTTGGTCATCAATATCTTTGATTTTATGTGATTTTATTTGATTTAAAATGGATTAATTCAAATAAAAATCAAATTAAATAATAAAAATAAGATATGGACACATGGCCAAAGCTAGAGCACGTGTTCAATAATGAAAACTCAAATCAAGTGAAAAAGAATGGGCCCATTTGGCAAAATTTGATGTTTTGGAGATAGTTGACTTTTGGTAATTTTGGAAAAAAGTCCAACTTCAACAATGCATAACTTCTTCAATTTTTAACTTTTGGAAGTGTTCTTGGACTTTTTAGAAAGCTTGATATGTCCTCTAACCAACCCTTTTGGTCTCATATAATTTTGATATTCCTTTCTCAAGTTATAAGCTTTAAAACGAAAGGTGTTTTTGTTGACTTTCAAAAATGACCTATAATGTCAAAATTCATAACTTCTTGTGAGTGCATAATTTGATCTTTTGGATATGAAGATGGATTGTAGGGAATTGTATCCTCTTCAAAATGATATTTGTATGGGTCATTTCTCATAAAGTATGAGAAAGGTATGCTTGGTCAAAGTTTAGTTGACTTTTCCTACAAAACCCTAATTTAGCAACTTTTAAATCTTGATGAATCTTGAAAAATCCTTGATGAATCATGATCAAACCTTGATAAAATGATGAAATATCCTTCAAGATGAGAATGTTGACAAAAAATCTTGAAGTTTGACTATATATAGGTCACAGTTGACTTTTGCCCTAACACAGTCGATTTTTGGACCTTTGAGCAATTGACTGAGCAAACTTCCTCTGCAAGGCTTGAAATTTGACATGGATGATCTTGAGAATATATTAGGACATTGGTGAGAACTTGGGGTCACTTGGAATCAATGACCTTGATGCAACACAAAACCCTAATTTTGGGTAGACTATCTTAGGAGATAGCTTGTCTGGTCAATCCTTGAGCAAGCTTGAGCAACTTGGAGATTTTTCTTGCAATATTTTGAGAAATATGGGAGGGAAAATTTTGGGGTACAACAATACCATTGTCACGAAGCTGTACATATCCATAGTTTGCATTTATATGACCCGAGCTTAAAGAATTTTAGAGTTGAAGTTTTCTGAAATTTTTAGGTTTTAAATTAGGGCCAGAAAATTTCCCATTCATCTTTGACTGTTAGCTTAAGTTACTTACATGGTTGGATTCGTGGGAAGAAATGCCACAACTTTCATGTTTGACCATTTCATTTTTGTTGAGAGATGATGAAGTTACAGGTCCTTTGGCTGGAGGTTGAAGATGAAGTGTAATCAGGCCGCATTTTTTGTTATGTATTTATCCTTTCACACAAGTTAACGGATGTATAGCCACCCTAGTGGTAAGGCAGCGTGCTGGTAACCTCAAGGTCACTGGTTCAAGACGCAGCACTGCCTTTTGCTTTTTCTTTTCACATTTTTACAGTTTTTTTTGGATTTTTGCAATGTTGGGCTCCTCTTTGTTGGACCTAACCTTTTTTGCTTATTTTTACTCCCTGTTTCACTTTCTAACCCCCTGACTTTTCTTTATATTTTTATTTTGTTTTTTTTTATTATTTTATTTTTTCTTTATTGTTATTTTCATAAATTATAAAAAACCCAAATTTATTTATTATTTATTATTTATACTTATATATTTTCTCTATAAAACAAAAAGATTAAAAAAAACACTTTCTTAAACAAATTAATTTCTTTTTTTTAAATAATTAATCTTTAGACTTAGGTTAAATTAGTATATTATTTTATTTTCTTAGTTAAAATTAATTTAGAACTTAGGGTTATTTTAATTAATTAATCTTCATTTTATTTTCATTAATTTAAAACCTTTTCATAAAAAACACTAAAAATCCTTTTCAAATTAATTTCTTTTCTTAATTAGTTTAAGTTAATTTGATTTAATTTTAATTATTCATTTTCTTTAATTAGGTAAAGACAAAACCCCTTTCATAAAAAAAAACAACAAAAATCATTTCTTTTTCCATTTATATTCTTGCATTTTATTTTCAATTTTGTACAATATTCAATATGGTTGTAATAGATAATTAGGTTTAATTTTCTTGCAATCCCCATTTGTAAATTTGTACATCCCCTCCTCTAATGATGTAATAGCATAGTAATTTTACTTTTCACAATTTATCACTTTATATAAATGCTAGTAGTTAGGGTTTGTATGAGAAGATAAAATCAACAAGTAGCAAACCCTAATCAAAGACTAAACAAAGCATGAAAATCAATACATTTGCACACAAGCACCCCTAGGGTAAAATCCACTTGTTTGCCTTATAAAAATGGCCATATTATGCATGTGAGGTATCTTAGTAAAAACAAGCAAAAATACAAGATCATAGTCCCTCGATGACACTATCTATGTTGCCTTTTCAAAATGATCTTAGTCCCTTAAGAAAGATGCTAAGATACCTTGAAACATTGCTAATCATGGTTATACGATGACCCACGCCCGTCCCGTTTACATCCAAAGATAGGGTTACTTTCCAAATCAATGGTAAGATGACAATGTCAAAGGAAAGAGGAAATAAACATGAAAGACTTTTGAGTAGGTAGATTGTTCCTAGTTTCTTGCTCAATTTCAAAATCAAAAACATCCTTTCTATTTTCAAAACAAACACCAACACTTTTAAAACACATTTCAAACTTGGAAACATTTTAAAAAGATCAACATTTTGTATACATTCTTACGAACGAGAATTATTACAAAGTTTGCCTAAACGATGACACCTTTTCAAAATACTTTCCAAAACCACACAAAGCACATTTTCAAACAAAAGCAAGTGATTTAGTAAGTAATTAAGATCCCATAGATAACTATGGATGAAAAGGGTGCTAATACCTTCCCTTTTAATAATCTACCCCCCGAACTCAAGAAAACATCTCTAAAGGTCTTTCTTGTTCTTTTTAGCCTTTCCTTATTGGATAAAATAAAAGTCGGTGGCGAATCTTGCTAACTGCAACATTTGCGATCAAACGCAAAACAACAAAGTCAGTTCTCCCACTGTATCACAAAACTGGCGACTCTGCTGGAGAAATTTTTTAAAAGTAGGGTTACTTTAGGGTTAGATCACATTTACTTGTTTTCATTGTTTGACTTGTATGCTTTACATTATGGTTCTTTGTTTGGGTTTGAATCCTCTACTCGGATTTGGGATGCCTTATAGGTAAGTAGCAATACATTGTGAAACTGTGCAGGGTATACCGATATAGTCTAAGAAATAGCTATGTTAGTGCGACATATTTGTGGGTACCGGTATCCCTTGAGTAGTCAAGGAGAATACGGGGCCGCTGAGTGATGTCATGAAGCACTAATAAAAATTTAGAATACATGACTGATACTACACTCATTGAGGTTTAGTTTTTTGGGATATTTCGGTCGCCATTAAAGAGGCTTGCGCTGAAACAATGCCAAAGGAAACAAATCAGTGATATTGAGCTCCTTAGAACCCGATTACTATTATTAAGACAGGTTTGAGCCAACTAAACTTCAAGAGGGTACTTACCTATAAGACTCCATGCAAGCCTAAACCTAAGGACTTGTTTGCTTTGTTTGTGTATAGATACTTGTACATAACATCATAAACATCATAAACACCATATTCATATTCACTAACCATTTCAAGGATCTTGGGATTTATATTTGTTTTTTTTGTAGGACTTGGATTCTGTTCGCATGAAAACCATTCAAGTCAATCTCGTAAGGATCCCTCCGCAATTTAAAGAGCTAGTATCAAGGATTCCTAAAATTTCTCCATTTACCGAAAGACATGGTCGCCTACTAAACTTGGTTACCTCCAACACTGATGAAGACATGATGAAGGTGCTCTTCCAGTTCTTTGATCTTCTACACCATTGCTTCACTTTTCCCGATTATCAACTTGTGCCAACTTTGGAAAAATTCTCCCAACTCTTTAGAATTCCTATTCTCAATCAACTACCCTTCAACGGTATGGAAAGAGATCCAAAACCAGAAGAGATTGCTCAAGACCTACAATTGCAACAATCTAATGTCACAACTAATTGGGAAACAAGGAGTGGTGTCAAAGGTTTCTTAGCCAAGTTTTTGTTTGAGAAGGCTTAAGATTGTTGGAACTCCTTGGACTTACGAGCTTTTGAGGAAATTGTGGCCCTTCTCATCTATGGGATGGTTTTGTTTCCAAATCCTGACCAACTCATAGATGTAAACACCGTAAAAAGCTTCATGTCTCGTAACCCGGTGCCTACTTTGTTAGTAGACATCCTGCATTCTTTTCACTCTCGCACTTTGAGGAAGATAGGTATCCTCATGTGTTGCACTCCTCTCTTGGAAAGATGGTTTATTTCGCATCTTCCTCAATCTGTGTTGAAAAATGAGCAAGGTTCAAGATGGTCCCATAGGTTGATGACGCTCAGACATTCAAATTCTCATTGGTGTTCCCGCTCTTTAGAGAATGTTACTATCATCGACTGTTGTGGAGAATTCCCTAATGTTCCTTTGCTTGGAATTATAGGAGGTATCACTTACAGCCCCTGCTTAGCCCTACGATAGTTTGGTTATGTCCGGAGGGATGGTCCCCTTGAGATGCTTATCCCATGATTGGTATTCGACTACGAGAATGACAATCAAGGTTACCATCAGAGGTTTATCCAAGCACGGAGGATGGTGAACAAGGTGGATAGCAAGACACTAGGACATAAGAATTCCATTCCCCTCGAGCCTTACCTTAAATGGGTATGAGCTTGTGCTCAGAAACTTGTGATTCCTTATCCCTCCATCTTACCAGTCATCGTGGAGCCTGTGGTCGAAGGAGATATTCCCTACACTATCCTCCATCCCGACATGCCTACCTCTCTCGAAGACTTACAAACGGGTTGGATCTAGCTGAAGGAAGAACGAGATACTTTCGAGGCTCAATTCATTGCTAGTGAAAAGAGGGTCTTGGAGCTTATGAAGTAGCTACAAGAAGAGAAAAGTGTGAACGCTTATCTCGCGCCAAAGAGGATGCGTCGGGTATTTTTATCTTAGAAAGTTATTTTGTAAGCCCAAGAGGCATGGTGTAATCTTTCTTATTTTGTCTAATGAGAATTAACGTTTTTCATTCTTTTGTCTATACAAATTTAAATTTTTCATTAATCCTTGAAATAATTTGCATGTACATATTCCATGCATCATAACATGATAGGTTTTTGCATAATAGGTTTCCTTATCTTTCTTGTTTATTTCAGCAAGATGGATCTAGAGAAAACTGTGAAGGATCTCCAAACCCAGAATTCTCAGTTTCAGGAGACTCTACTAGCCCTAGACAAGGGGCAGCAAGATATGATGGCTTTGCTGGCCATTAAGAAGAAAGCTCTACTTAACATGGGTAGAGGGTTCAAGGAGGCAATCCGTCAAATCCCAGTAGGAGGAGATTCATCTGAAGATGACGAGAACCAGATTGGTGAGGTCAAGAGGACTCAGGCTGACTGTATCAATGATCAAGTATCTGATGATGATTATTTCAACGAGCAGTATCCACCCGCTGATATGAAATACAAGTAGTTAGAAGACTGATTGAAAGCTGTTGGAATCCAAGTCGTCCCTGGTTTAGATTTTGATGATTTGGGTTTGATCTCTAGGGTAGTCATTCCCCAAAAATTCAAAATTCCAATCTTTGCAAAGTACGATGGGGTTTCTTGTCCAAAACTCCATTTGAAATCTTATGTGCGTGAGATACAGCCGCACACTGCTGATAAGAAGCTATGGGTTCACTTTTTCCAAGAGAGCTTGGCTAGAACACAACTTGAATGGTTTTATTAGTTAGATGGTTCTCGTATAAATACTTGGGAGGATTTAGCTATTGCCTTCTACCATAAGTATCAGTACAACACCGACTTGGCGCCAACGAGGGTTCAGTTGCAAGATATGACCATGGGGAAGAATGAAGGATTTAAGGAATTTGCGCAAAAATGAGAGACCTTGCTAGTAGGGTCCAACCTCCCTTGACTGATAGGGAGCATATCGACATGTTCATGGGCACTTTATCTGGTCCTTTCTTTAATCTGTTGGTTGGCTGCTTTTCTTCTGGTTTCATCGAACTGATCTTAACCTGCGAAAGAGTTGAAAGTGGTATCAAAAGTGGGAAGATCTCTATGGCATATACCTCCACTCCCAATCCTATCAAGAAACCTTTTGCTGCAAAGAAGGAAGTCAATGTTGTGTACTGGAAAAGGGCCCATACCAAGAAGAACGATCACCCGTCTGTCAATGCTGTCCGAATCTCCAATCCAACTCCTACTCCAAGACCATCTACAAATCATCAACATTTTGAAACTCCAAGAAGACAATTTACGAGGTTATGCATGTCAGTGTCTCAAGCCCTTCAACATTTGCTCAAGGCTAATTTAGTGAAATTGCGCGATCCTCCCGCCAACCCTGACACCTCGTCACCAAAGTATAATCTGAACGCGAAGTGTGCTTACCATTCAAGCAGCCCTGGGCACGAGACTGACCAGTGCTGGGCCTTGAAGAACAAAATCCAGGATTTGATTGATAAAAAAACTATTGAATTTAATCCTCCTCCAACGCTGAATCTAATCACTGCTACAATGCCGAAACATGACAAAGGTGTAATGCTGTCGAAGATGCAATTTTTGTCGCCTCTATTGAAGAATTTACTACTCCGCTGAATATAATAAAAAACAATCTGTTGAAAGTCGGGATTTTTCCTGGCTGCGTAAAGGATTGTGTGTGTTGTACAAGACAACTCAATGGATGTGAAGGTTTGAAGAAAGGCATACAACGCCTGATGGATAGCTATAAAATTCTATTCGAGAAGACCCCACTTGACAAAAGTTTGACTAACAAATGTGAAGACTTCTCCATTATTACCATCTCAAACAAGCCTTTTAGGATCACCTCCAAAGGTCCTATTAGGATTTCAAATGAACCCACTATTGCTCCCTTAATAATTACCCGTCTCGGACCGATTCCCTACTCTTCAAATAAGGCGGTACCATTGAATTATGTTATTGAAGTGTTCTATCATGGGATTAAACAAGACGCGTGTATCGAATAAGGAAGAGATGACAATGTCAGTAACATAGCTGGTTCAAGCAAAGTAACTAGAACTGGGAGAATATTTTCACCCAATATCTCACCACCAGCTGTTACAAGGACGCCCATCCATATATTAATGCTGCCAAGCCAAGTACTAATACAAGAGGAAAGGAGAAGGTTGTTGAGCCTGATGTGATTGAAGGACCCTCCAAGGATGTAGTTGATGAAGAACCCTCCGCTCGCGAGATGGATGAGATTTTGAAGATCATAAAAAGAAGTGACTTCAAGATTGTAGAACAGTTGGGGCAAACCCCTTCTAAGATTTCAATATTGTCATTACTGCTTTGCTCTGATGCCCATGCTCGAACATTAATCAAGTTACTGAAAAAAGCTCATGTCCCCCATGAGACAACAACAGACCAATTTGAGAATTGCGTGGCTAGCCTGACAGCTGATAATGGCTTGGGATTTTCAGATGCTGACTTAACACCTCTCGGGAAGAATCACAATAAAGCTTTACATGTTTCTATCGAGTGCAAAGGGGCTATCTTAGCACATGTGCTAGTCGACACTGGTTCTTCTCTGAATGTATTACCCAAGGGGGCGTTAGACCGTATAGATAGTGAAGGTTTAGTCTTGAAGCCATGCGATATCATTGTAAGGGCATTTGACGGATCAAGGAGGACTGTTCATGGGGAGGTAGATCTTCCAATCAAAGTGGGCTCCAAAATCTTCAACTCCACCTTCTATATTATGGATATTCGTCCTGCCTATTCTTGTCTATTAGGTCGCCCGTGGATCCATAAAGCTGGGGTAGTAACCTCAACCCTCCACCAGAAACTCAAATATCCAGTCAAGGGAATAATAGTCAACGTCTATGGAGAAGAAGAGTTTATGGTGATCCACCTTAACTCTTTCAAGCACGTAGAGATGGATGAAAAATTCATTGAGACCCCGTGTCAATCCTTTAAGGTTGTACCACCGATGATTGCTGCTACCAAATGTTCGTCTGATGAGTCTAAATATGTTAGGGCCACGCCAAAGATGGTTTCAATCAAAGACGCCCGTGCAGCAATTGAAGAAGGAAACTGTGATACTTGGGGGAAACTCCTCGATATCCCATTTAAAGCGGACAAGTTTGGTTTGGGTGTCACCGTCAAATCTCAGAAGGAAGTGAGGCGTGCTCGTGCTGGAAAGCCACCTCTCAGCATTGGAAGCCATGAAGCCAACGCCGTGGGAGATTCTGAAGAAGGAGCTGCATTTGAAGAGTGGGTGTATCCAACTACAACGGAGCTGAAGAATTGGCATACAAAGGACTTTGTTCCCATCTCCTTCATTGAGGAGTAATCTACTTTTTATTTCTTTTTTTTCAATTCAAGAACATGTTGTCTGTAATATTTTAACAATGACTTTTTATCCATTTGCCTGGCCCGGGGCACTTTGGTCCATTTGTCAAGGGTTTTATTTATGTTCATCTAATCATATGATCATTCAGTACATTGTACTCTTTTGCATTCAAATATTTGTGTTCATTGTCTTTTCTTTCTTGCAAATACATTTTTCAAAAAAATAGCCATGTATCTTACATGCACACACACACACACTCTTGCAGGTCCACATCCACTCTGAATCCTATTGCCAACGACTCTACTATTGCCGACTATGACTTTGAATGTCCTATCAGCCAAGTCGAAGACGAAGGCGAGGAAGATTGTGACATACCGGGAGAACTAGCCAGACTTCTATTACAAGAGGAAAAAGCTATTCAACCTCACGAAGAGTCAGTTGAAGTTATCAACCTGGGTACTGAGTCAGATAAGAAGGAAATCAAGATCGGCGCTAATTTGGAAACCAGTGTCAAGAGAAGTTTGGTTCAGATGTTTCATGATTATGTGGAAGTATTTTCTTGGTCTTATGAAGATATGCCTTGGTTGGATACCGACATCGTAGTTCATCGTCTGCCGACAAAAGAAGATTGTCCGCCTGTCAAATAAAAGGTTCGTCGCATGAGGCCTGATATGTCTGAAAAGATCAAAGCTGAGGTGATGAAATAATTTGATGCAGGATTCTTAGTTTTGACATCCTATCCCCAATGGGTTGCTAATGTGGTACCGATGCCGAAAAAGGACGAAAAAGTTCACATGTGCGTAGACTATAGGGGTCTGAATAGGGAAAGCCCCAAAGATGACTTCCCTCTACCATACATTGACATCTTGGTTGATAACACTGCTCAATATAAAGGCTTCTCATTCATGGATGGCTTCTCAGGCTATAATCAAATAAGGATGGCTCCCAAAGACATGGAGAAGACTCCTTTCGTTACGCAATGTGGCACCTTCTGCTACAAGGTCATGCTGTTCGGATTGAAGAATGCAGGGGCAACATATCAAAGGGCCATGGTAGCTTTATTTCACGACATGATTCATCATGAGATAGAGGTATATGTGGATGATATGATTGCCAAATCACAAACCGAAGAAGAACATCTCGATCATATGTACAAATTATTCGAGAGGCTGAAGAAGTACAAACTAAGGTTAAACCCTAACAAATGCACGTTTGGAGTATGATCTGGAAAGCTTCTAGGTTTTGTTGTCAGCAATAAAGGCATTGAAGTTGATCCTGCCAAGGTAAAGGCCATCTAAGAAATACCAGTCCCTCATTCTGGAAAAAAAGTCAGAGGATTCTTGGGTATTGCTCGCTTCATATCACACTTGACTGCTACTTGTGAGCCAATCTTCAAACTCTTGAAGAAAGATCAGATAGTCAGATGGAATGATGAGTGCCAGATTGCCTTTGACAAAATCAAAGAATACCTACAAGAACCTCTTATTCTCATGCCTCCAGTTGAAGGAAGACCCTTGATCATGTACTTGACAGTATTAGAGAACTCTATGGGGTGTGTTTTGGGCCAACATGACGAGTTCGGCCGAAAATAGCATGATATTTATTAACTAAGCAAAAAGTTTACCGACTGTGAAACTAGATATTCAATGCTCGAGACTTACTGTGCTCTGGCATGGGCTGCTCGCCGGCTAAGACAGTATATGTTGACTCATACCACTCTGTTGATTTCTAAGATGGACCCAATCAAGTACATCTCCGAGAAACCTGCCCTTTCCGGACGCATAGCCAGATGTCAAATTATCTTGACTGAGTACGACATTCAATACACGAATCAAAAGGACATCAAAGGAAGCGTGCTAGCTGATCATTTGGCCCATCAAGATGTGGATGATTATCAGTCAATGAACTTCGACTTCCCTGATGAGAACATCATGCTGGTAACTGACTGTGCGAAACCTGGACCATATGACGGACCTGAACAAGGATCCCGATGGACTATGGTATTCAATGGGGCTTCCAACGCCTTAGGTAACGGAATTGGTGTTGTGATCATCTCTCCTGAAGGTTTCCACACTCCTTTCACTGCCATACTATGCTTTGATTGCACAAAAAATATGGCCGAGTATGAAGCATGCATCTTAGGTATGAAAGCTGCTATTGACTTAAGGATCAAGCATTTGGATGTGTTCGAGGATTCCGCCCTAGTGATCAGCCAAGTAAAAGGAGATTGGGACACTAAACACCCTAATCTTATCCCTTACAAGGAACTTGTGCTATTCCTAATTCCTTACTTCGAAGAGATCACTTTTGAGAACTTCCCTAGGGAAGAAAACCAGTTTGCTGACGCTTTGGCAACCATGTCTTCAATGTTCAATGTCAGATGGGACAACGAAGCCCCTATGATAACAATTGAAATATTCGATGAACCTTCATATTTCTATGAGCTTGACACCGATGCGAAAAAGCCATGGTACCATGAGGTGATGAGATACATTAAAGTACAAGAGTATCCAGAGGGGGCATCTATCAATGACAAAGTTATTGCGAAGATTTACAGCCAAATTCTTCCTAAGTAACTGGATATTTTACAAGCGCAACCATGATTAAACTCTACTCCGATGTATGGACAAGAAGGAGGCGGAGGAGATCATGGAAGACATGCACGATGGTCTCTTCGGTACTCACTCAAGTGGACATACGATGGCTAAGAAAATTTTAAGAGTCGGTTACTATTGGTCAACAATGGAGACTGATTTCCATCAACATTCAAGAACTTGTCACAAATGCTAAATCTACGCTGACAAGGTCCATGTGCCTCCTATCCCTCTGAATGTCATGACCGCTCCGTGGCCATTTGCAATGTGGGGCATTGACATGATTGGAGAGATCAAGACCACCACTTCCAACGGACATCGCTTCATTCTTGTTGCTATCGACTATTTTACCAAATGGGTCAAAGTCACCTCATTTTCCTCAGTCACCAAGAATGTGGTAGCCAGATTCATCAGAAACAACCTCATTTGACGTTATGGTATCCCCGAAAGGATCATCACGGACAATGGGACTAACCTTAACAATGCTATGATCACTGAGCTTTGCACTCAGTTTAAGATCAAGCATCACAATTCTTCTCCATATAGACCGAAAATGAATGGCGCAGTCGAAGCGGCCAACAAAAATAACAAGAAGATTGTGCAGAAAATGGTAGTAACCTATAAGGATTGGCATGAGATGTTTCCGTTTGCTCTACATGGCTACCGTACTTCGGCTAGAACATCAACTCGGGCAACTCCATTTTCTCTAGTCTATGGCATGGGAGCTGTTTTGCCAGTGGAAGTTCAGATTCCTTTGCTGAGAATTATGAATGAGGCAGGCCTAGGCGAAGACGAGTGGATTCAAACGAGATTGGATCAGCTGAACTTGATTGACGAAAAACGGTTAGATTTTGTTTGCCATTTGTTGTACCCCAAAATTTGGCCTCCCATATTTCTCAAAACATTTCAAGTGAGATCTTCAAATTGCTCAAGGAAGTCCAAGGGTTGGCCATACAAGCTCTCTCCTAAGGCAGTCTACCTCAAATTAGGGTTTCACATTGTATCAAGATGCTTGAGTCCAATGGATCCCAAATGCTCACCATGGTCCTAATATGTTCTCAAGAACATCCATGTCAAGTTTCAAGCCCTACAGAGAAAGTTTGCTCAGTCAATTGCTCAAAGGCCTAAAAATCGACTGTGCTAGGGCAGAAGTCAACTGTGGCCCACATACAGTCAAACTTCAAGATTTTTGGTCAGCATCCTCATTTTGAAGTACCATTCATCATTTGATCAAGGGTTGATCATGATTCAACAAGGATTGCTCATAATTCATCAAGAACCAAAAGATGCTAAATTAGGGTTTTGCTAGAAAAGTCGACTCAATTTTGACCAAGCATAACCTTCTCATACTTTATGAGAAATGACCCATCCAAAGCTCATTTTGTAGAGGATGCAATTATCTACAATCCATCTTCATATCCCAAGTTCAAAATATGTACTCACAAGAAGTTATGAATTTGGACATTATAGGTCACTTTGAAAAGTCAAGAAAAAAATCTTTTTTGTCAAAGCCTCATACATGAACATGGAATACCAAATTGATATTAGAACAAAAGGGTTGCTTAGAGGACATCTCAAGCTTTCTAAAAAGTCAAAGAACACCTTTAAAGAGTCAAAATTGAGGAAGTTATGCATTGGTGAAGTTGACCTTTTTCGCAAAATTGTCAAACGTCAACTATGCCTAAAATTGCAATTTTTGCTAAATGGGCCTAACTTTTTGCACTTGTTTTGAGTTGTTAGCATGGTCCACGAGCCCTAGATCTTTCCACTTGTCATTATCTTATTTTTATTATTTATTTTGATTTTGATTTGAATTAAATCAATTTAAATCAAAACAAATTATGGAAAAAATCCAAAGCATTGAAATCTCAAGATTTTATACATGTTTCAGGTCCTATATCCAGTTGGCAAGTGATTGAATTCGTGCAAGACCTTTGTGTGCACAAAAAGATTGAATTTGGCCTATTTTTGGAAGGGTTTTTAAGTGAATCAAATTAAGATCAAAATCAATAATGGAGAAAGATTGAGATCATGTTTGCAACCCTAATCCAATCCTCAATACATAAGGAACATTTGCAGACAAAAATCAAGAGGTTAGAGAGGCGTGAGAAGTCAGAACAAACTTGAAAAAAACACAAAAAAGTGTTGAGTCGAATTCATAGTTCCAGGCAATTACAAGGCTTTCTAACCATCCCATTCGCTTCCTGGGAGTGCAAGCAAGCAATACCAATCGAAAACACGCGCTAGTGCCCAGAATTCGCCCCCATGACTCCCACGGTTTGCCCATATTTCTAAAGCTGAATCTTGTTATTCTTGGACATTCATCACATTCTAATCACATATTCTTGTTCACCATCGCATTTGTAAGCTATCTGGAACGTTTAATTGCATTTTTATGGTCTATATGAGATTTCACCATTGCTAGGTTTTTTTGGCTCGATTTAGGATCTTAATGTACAGGTGAAATTGGGCCATGAAAGGG
This sequence comes from Vicia faba, assembly GCA_948472305.1. Taxonomy (NCBI): domain Eukaryota; kingdom Viridiplantae; phylum Streptophyta; class Magnoliopsida; order Fabales; family Fabaceae; genus Vicia; species Vicia faba. The sequence goes on along the minus strand of OX451736.1, from coordinate 1,257,905,229 downwards.
GCACCATCGTGCTCAGAAGATCCAGACGAATTGATTCATGACTCTGGATTTCATTTATCATGTCCAGGGAAAGTTTTGAGACGAACCACGGTTGTAGCTACGGACATATGTCCGTAGGTAAAAGTCCTTGCATCTTTTAGCCACGAAGAGAGGACAAGGATGATGGCATGGCAAACTCCTATTGCTTCGTTTAAAAATTCGCGCGCTGAAATAACTTATTTTGATTTCTTAATATTTAATTGTTGTTTTTTCGTTGATGTAAAAATAAAACACATAGCTCAGTTGGTGGCCAGGCGTTGGAAAAGTGCTTTGGGGCTTGGGTTCGAATCCCAGGTCCCCCAATTATTCCATATTATTTTTCTTTCAGTGATCAGACGCGTGCACAAGGCCAAGGACCACCATAGTCCATCATCATCCAACCAGCCATGTGTCCAGAAGGCCAGATCTAAAGGCTATCAAATGAGGATCCATCAAAGGCGTTGGTCAACACGTAGTACTTGATCCAACAAGTCAACATGGACTATTTTCTTTTGGGCCCCAAGCTTGCTATCTACACCTCCAAAAATGCTGATTTCTCAGGCCCATATCTATTTTCCTTCATTCTTTTTATTTTCTTTATTTATTCATTTAAATTATTTATTAACACAAATTAATTTTCTTTTATTCAAAAAAATCATAAAAATAATGTTTTTCACCCAATTAGATTTAGGTTTATTTTTTATTAATTAATTTAATTTGATTATTTAATTTTAGATAACTTTAATTGTTTTGTAAATAAATTAAAATTAACTAGAACAATTAGGGTTTTTGTTTCTAACTTAATTATATTTTCTTTTTTCTTAAAATAACCAAAAACATAAAAATAGGTTAAATTTAGTCATTTTCTTTAATTAATTTAATTACTAATTATTTTTGTATATATCTTAAAAATCTAATTCTTTTTTTAAAAAAATAATTAAAAACAACAAAAACAATTTTTTCTTCCGATTAGGTTAGACGGGGTAAAAACCCTAATTTCTTATCGTTCTTAATTCCCTCGCGCGCGCTTTATTGTTTATTTTTACCATATTGATGTAATTGCTCACAAGTTGTAATAGATTAATTAGGACCTTTTACTTTCATTTATCGTTTTTTTAAGGTTTTTTTTTGCTATGTAAATACCCGAAGCCTTGTAATAGCGTAGCTTTACTTTCCGCACATTAAATTCTATAAAATATTAACTGTTAGATGTATGAATAATAGGGTTGCATGACAAGAATGTATGATTAACTTTAAAACAGTTAGCAAACCCTAAATGTGCAAAGATAATAAACTTGAAATTGAATCACTCGCACATGCGCATTCCTAGGGTATACTCCCACTTCGGTTGCCTTCGGTAAACGGTCATTGTGTATAGGATATTTTAGTGATCGCTCTCTTGTCTAAAAGATCAAAGTTGCCTCAGAAAGGTTGCCTCAGAATTGTTGCCTCGGATAATTGATCTAAGACATCAGGGTTATTACTAAGACATCCTAACGTTGCTTTAGTGATCGTACGTCCCTTTCGAACTGACCCTCAAAACTCCAACGATGGTGCTACCTACTCACTAATAGTAGGATAGCACTGTCTAAAGGAAACGAACATAGAACAATTCTTTTTTCGAGTAGGTAGATTAGCTCTTAAGTACTTGCTCAAAACAAACAAACCTTTTCCACACTTACACTCCTTTCAAAACAAAGTTTTGAAAACGACTTTGTAACACTCTTGAAGACAGAAGCAAGGGTTAAATCGAATTAAGACAAAAACTTTTCAAATCACACAAACACACGAAAGCAATTTTGAAAATGATGAGCAAGTACCTAAGAGCCCGTAGATAACTACGGATAGAAAGGGTGCTAATACCTTCCCTTTCTATAATCTACCCCTCGTACTCAGAAATATCTCAAAAAAGGAATTTTTCTGTGCTTTTTTCCTTTCCTGTTGGATAAAATAAAAGTCGGTGGCAACTCTTGCTTACCGCGACATTTTGCAAACACAAACGCAAAATGCAAACCAGCATTCCTAAAACAGTTCCGGTTCTGGCCACCGTACCACACCATGGTCAGACGTACCAAAAACAAATGATCAAGGCTTTCAACAAAAAGATCAGGCCTCGAGTATATCAAGTTGGTGACTTGGTGATAAAACGCATCATTCTACCATAAGGTTACCCTAGAGGCAAATGGACTCCCACCTATGAAGGGCCATTTGTTGTCAAGAGAGTTTTCTTTGGCGGTGCCATGATGCTGACTACCATAGATGGTGAAGATTTTCCACATCCTATAAACGCGGACAGTTAAAAATACTACGCATAAGAGACCCGTTAGCTTGATACACCTAGGAAAAATAAGGGCATCCCGGCAAACCAAAAGGTTTGGGAAAAAATTAGGGATATATGCAAAAGATTGTACACCCGGCAAGTTGAAAACCCGAAAGGGCGACTTGGGAAAAAAAGGGTATCCTGGTGGGCTGAAAACTTGAAAGGGAGGTCCAGGAAAAAGTTAAGGATTAAAAGCGTATGAATATGTCCCGTGGAATCAACACAGTCAATTTTATCACCAAGGTCCAAGTTCAAACGGTCCAAGATCAATCCAATCAACTTCTATCAACGACAAGGGACATTCGAAGACATTGGGGCAATAGTAGAGTTGGAAGGCAATGAGATTATTTCACATGGCTATTTGTTTTCATTCTCAATTTTGTTTTCCTTTCGACGATTTCCTCTTACTAGGATCTCCGTCTCTCTGTACAAAAATGCCTATTCATGGGCAAAATCTCAATACAAATATACTTTGAAGTGCAAAATTTCTGTCTTTGTTTGGAATGCAAATTTGTCCAATGACTAAAATTGAATGAACACATGCATATGAACATAATTAAAACTGTTTGGCACATATTACCTAAGCAGTAACAAGCACTTATTTAAATAAATAGGGAATACCTTCACAAAGTTATTCCATTAACATCCACCTCAACAAAGTTACTCACAAAGTCTCTTTGCATAGGATAATCCCCGACCAGAGTCTCAATGTCTTGGCAGCTCTCTCTCCAGCTAAGTCGAATTTTACAAGTTAAAGCCTCGTGTATCTCTTCCTAAAAGAAACTCACTTCCCCAACAAGGTTTATTTCCCCAACAGGGTTTATTTCCCCAACAGGTTTTATTTCCCCAACAACAATCGAGGAACCACAAAATTCCCCAGCCAAGTGCATCCTCCCCAACTGAATTTGTATTCTCTCGGCATAGTTCATCCTTCCCAGCTGAACCCATTATTCCGCAGTTGTGTATATCCTCCCCAGTTGAGTGTATCCTCCTCAAGATGAGTCTGTCCTACCCGACTGAGTCTACACTCTCTAGTTTGAATTTTCCTTTCAGATTATTGCAAATCATAGGGCCACAACCCCTGATCCCTAGTAAAGCCGTCAGCAAAGCCTTTACTATTTCCAAAAAGATACTATGAATCCTGGACCCGACCAGATATTAGCACAATTTTAAAGTTATTACTGAAGCCTGGACCCGACCAGATAATAGTTTGACTTCTTCAATTGCCGAAGCCTGGGCCCGACCAGATAGCAGTTTAATTCCTACAAAATCATTAGCAAAACTCCTCTTATCCAGTAGAGTCTGCCACCATCCCTAGTGAATTACTGAAACTTGGACCCGACCAGATAACAATTTGAGTCTCTAAAACCTGGACCCGACCAGATAACAGTTGATCTCAATTTCAAGATACTATGAAACCTGGACCCGACCAGATAATAGTCTAACTCTTCAAAGATATAGAAGAACCTAGACTCAACTCGACCAAGGTTTAACTTCTTTTCCCCAGTAGAGTTTTCCTCTGCCCCAACAAATTACTGTTAAACCTGGATCCGACCAGATATCAGTTTTCAATTTCATCTTTTCAAGCAAGTTGTTGTGAAGCCTGGATCCGACCAGATAGCAATTACCCTCAGAGATTCGTTATGAAACCTAGAAACTAACCAGATAACAACTAAATCCCCAAAGAGTTTATGGTGAAACCTAGACCCGACCAGATAGTAATTGACCTCATCAACCTCAGAAATCTGCAAAGCCTGGATCCGACCAGATAACAATTTTTCAAACAATTTATTGTGAAACCTGGACCTGACCAGATAGTAGTTACCACTTCAAGTTACTGCGAAGCCTGGATCTGACCAGATAACAGTTAACTTCTGTATCCCCAACAAGTTATTGTGAAGCCTGGATCCGACCAGATAACTATTCAATTTCAAGAAATTTTTTTGCAAAGCCTAGATCCGACCAGATAACAGTTGACTACTTCATCCTAAGAAAATTGTGAAGCCTGGATCCGACCAGATAACAACTGACATTCAAGAGATATTCTCCGGTGAAAGCATCATTTCAACAAAGTTTGAAGATATGCATATTCTTCATTCCCAACGACAATCAGGGATTCAACCCCCCAAAATTTCCTCAGCAGCAGTCAGGGATGTGTTTTCTTGGACAAAAACATACATCTCAAATTCATACATCATAACATGTACATACCATATGCATTTAACATAATACCATATCTGCTGAACATCATGCAGGCATCTGCATTTTAATAACTCTTGTTCTCACAGGTAAAACATCAAGTTTTAGTATAAATCAACAAGAGATTTATGTTGATACTTCTTCCAGTGTTTACCAACATTTCTCCAAATGGAATCTATAATCCCATTCACCATCCCTCTTCGAGTGCAAATTTCTGGGCACTCTAGTGTTCAATAATCTTTCACCTTCAAGTCACGAATGGCGGATCCGCCAATCTAACTCTTCAGGTTTAAGAAGATTGAAAAGGGGCAGCTGTTGTACCCCAAAATTTCCCCTCTCATTTATCAAGTAATCTCTCACAAGATCTCCTTCAATTCAATATTGCATTAGGTTTGATCAGCTCAAGACACCTTCTTATACACTGATGACCAAAATTAGGGTTTGAGATTTCACAAGGATAATTGAACTTTCAATGCTTCATATGACTTTAATGGATCATTATGGACCCCCAAGATTACTCATGTCAAGTTTCAAGCCTTGCATCAAACTTTTGGTCAGTCAATTGAGCAGTTGACCTAAAAATCAACTATATTGGGGGAAAAGTCAACTATGGCCAATTTACAGTCAAACTTCATAATTTTTTATCCACATAAATATTATAAACTCATATGTATAATTTGATCAAGTTTGGACCATAATTCCTCAAGAAATTTGATCAAATCATCAAAAGGGCAAAATGGTCAAAATTAGGGTTTTGACTGAGAAAGGGCAATTTCTGATTTTTGACCTAGCAAATAGTCAATTGGTTTGAAGCATGGTTTAAATAGTTCAATTTCATATTTTTTACCTAATGGCATAACCTAAAACATTGCTCAAGATCATTTGGATTGATAGTGAATTCTTAGTCAACTGATCAAAAGTCAACTGTACACTGAAAAGTCAAACTTTGACTTTTTGGTCAAAATCCAATGTCAAAGATCACAATTCATCAAAAAATGTCAAAATATGAAACTTATTCATCAATAAATCAAAAAGTCAATATTTCATTGTGAAAAGTCAAAGTTTCTAACTTAGAAATTTTTTTAAGTGTTTAAAACTTCATGTTTTTTCACAACTTTGAGTAAATTTTTCACCATGTTGTAAGAGGATTCAAAAGAAACTTTCAACATGAAAGTTGTAGATCTCCATGATATCTACAACATTTCTTTACACAAATTCTTCAAAAATTCTTGTATCTCAATTTATTAATTCATAAAGTCATGGTCTTGAAATTGAACACTTAGTGAAATTTTGCCCTAGTTTTTGTCAGGATTTTAACCTAATTCTTGGCACTTTTTCATATAGTTCCAAAGGGAATTTTAAAAAGTGATTCAAAGAGGGCTTGTAGAGAACATTACAAGCTTTATAAAATGTCAAAGAAATCCTTGAGATCATTTGTGAGCAAGGAGAATCGAAGAGATGAATTTAGGGTTTTCAAACTTAAATTACAAGCCATTTCATGATGAACAAAAATTCAAATCCAAGCCCAGGATGCATAATATTTTCTTTGCAGGCCTCAAACTTGTTTGTCACTCCATAATTAAATGTTTACACAGCTGATATAGCTTTAATCCAAGCACTTGAGCCTTTATCCAAGTTATATTTCCATTTATGGCACAAAGTTGCCATTTCCATTTTGATAAAGCACTACTTTTGCAATTGTCAACTTCTTGAGCTTTGCACTTGTTATTTCTGCACACACAACCCCTATAAACCAAAAGAAATGTGTCTAAATCCTCTTTGAGCTCAGAAAATGCTTGTACAACACTTTGAGTTTTGTCCTCTCACTTTTCTTCAAAAGCAAGTCATAGAGCCAAAAGGCTAGAACTCAGAAACCTTGAGGGCATTTGATCTCTAACCTTTTCCATACATATACCCAAGTCTATTGAAACATAACACACGAATTCTAAGACCCCAAAATACTCCCAAGCACACTGCAACTCAAAATCTGCCTTAACTTGACAGTTTTGAACCTCACATAGCCATCTCCAAATCCACTCGTGCGTATTGAGTTTTAACCATCCAAACACTTAATATACATCATATCAAAGTGATCTAGACCCCTTTTTCTTAATTGTAACTCCTACATGACCATCCACCATTTCCAAATTTGAAACTTGCAACTTGACTTGAGTTGAGAGTTTCAGATATCCTCAAAGCAAAGTAGGGGTTGGAACATACTCAACGAGGTCCAGGCAAGCTACAAAAATCATTTGGCCATCACAAAGGTTGCTCAAACTCCATACACGACTCCAGCTGCAAGAGGTAAGTTTTCAAACTTCTATCTCTTCATACAGGCATCATTTGACTTTGATTTGTGAAGATAAAATGTAGATACCGTTGTCACGAAGCTGTACATATCCATAGTTTGCATTTATATGGCCTGAGCTTAGAGAATTTTAGAGTTGAAGTTTTCTGAAATTTTTAGGTTTTAAATTAGGGCCAGAAAATTTCTCATTCATCTTTGACTGTTAGCTTAAGTTATTTACATGGTTGGATTCGTGGGAAGAAATGCCATAACTTTCATGTTTGAACTTTTCATTTTTGTTGAGAGATGATGAAGTTACAAGTCCTTTGGCTGGAGGTTGAAGATGAAGTGTAATCAGGGCGCGTTTTGTGTTATGTATTTATCCTTTCACACAAGTTAACGGATGTATAGCCACCCCAGTGGTAAGGCAGCACACAGGTAACCTCAAGGTCACGGGTTCAAGACCCAGCGCTGCCTTTTGCTTTTTCTTTTCACATTTTTACAGTTTTTTTGGATTTTTGCAGCGTTGGGCTCTCCTTTGTTGGGCCTAACCTTTTTTGCTTATTTTTACTCCCTGTTTCATTTTCTAACCCCCTTGACTTTTCTTTATATTTATATTTTCTTTTTTTTTTATTATTTTCTTTTTTCTTTATTATTAATAATAATAATAATAATAATAATAATAATAATATTATTATTATTATTACTATTGTTATTTTCATAAATCATAAAAAATTCAAATTTATTTTTATTTATTATTTATACTTATATATTTTCTCTATAAAACTAAAAGATTAAAAAAAAAATTCTTAAACAAATTAATTTTTTTTAAATAATTAATCTTTAGACTTAGGTTAATTAGTATATTATTTTATTTTCTTAGTTAAAATTAATTTAGAACTTAGGGTTATTTTAATTAATTAATCTTCATTTTATTTAATTTAATTTAAAATCTTTTCATAAAAAACCCTAAAAATCCTTTTCAAATTAATTTCTTTTCTTAATTAGTTTAAGTTAATTTTATTTAATTTTAATTAATCATTTTCTTTAATTAGGTCAAGACAAAACCCCTTTCATAAAAAAAACAACAAAAAACATTTCTTTTTCCATTTATATTCTTGCATTTTATTTTCAATTTTGTACAATATTCAATATAGTTGTAATAGATAATTAGGTTTAATTTTCTTGCAATCCCCATTTATAAATTTGTACACCCCTTCCCCTAATGATGTAATAGCGTAGTAATTTTACTTTTCGCAATTTATCGCTTTATATAAATGTTAGTAATCAGGGTTTGTATGAGAAGATAAAATCAACAAGTAGAAAACCCTAATCAAAGACTAAACAAAGCATGAAAATCAATACACTTGCACACAAGCACCCCCTAGGGTAAAATCCACTTGGTTGCCTTATAAAAATAGCCATACTATGCATGTGAGGTATCTTAGCAAAAACAAGCAAAAATACAAGATCATAGTCCCTCGATGATGCTATCTATGTTGCCTTTTCAAAATGATCTTAGTCCCTAAAGAAAGATGCTAAGATACCTTGCAACATTGCTAATCATGGTTATACGATGACCCACACCCGTCCCGCTTACATCCAAAGATATGGTTACTTACCAAATCAACGGTAAGATGACAATGTCAAAGGAGAGAGGAAATAAACATGAAAGACTTTTGAGTAGGTAGATTGTTCCTAGTTGCTTGCTCAATTTTAAAATAAAAAACATCATTGATATTTTCAAAACAAACACCAACACTTTTAAAACATCATTCAAACTTGGAAACATTTTCAAAAGATCAACAATTTGTATACATTCTTACGAATGAGAATCATTACAAAGTTTGTCTAAACGAAGGCACCTTTTCAAAATACTTTCCAAAACCACACAAAGCACATTTTAAAACAAAATCAAGTGATCTAGCAAATAACTAAGAGCCTGTAGATAACTATTGATGAAAAGGGTGCTAATACCTTCCCTTTTCATAATCTACCCCCCGAAATCAAGAAAACATCTCTAAAGGTCTTTCTTGTTCTTTTCAGCCTTTCCTTATTGGATAAAAGAAAAGTCGGTGGAGAATCTTGCTAACTGCAACATTTGTGATCAAACGCAAAACAACCAAGTCAGTTCTCCCATCGTATCACAGTACGACTATGTCCCGTCATCTTGTCATTTGTCTATCAGTAGAATACACCCTGATAAACATCTACTCAAGACCCCAGGAGTTGGGATGACGCTCAGACCATCCATAAAGTCTCCGCATGTAGTTTCTCTAGCAGGTAGAGAGGTAGGGGCATCCTACTAAAAAGTTACTGCCATATCCTCAGCTTAAAGCCTTGTGATGTCAGGTGTTCTTGTATCCTTGACATAACAAGAATCTCCAATTACTGCTCCCGCGTCTTATAGAATTCCCTAGATTGGTTCACAAGCTTTTCATGTTCCCCAAAGGATTTCTTCTCAAAACTACAAAATAGGAATTCCCAGCGGAAACATTTTAAATAAACCAGATTCTCATCTAGAAACAGTTCAGGTACGATCCAAAGACGGATGTTGTAACACCCCAATTATACCCGACAATTATAAATGTAAATCAGAGTTATAAAATTCATACAACTGAATCAGGATGCCACAAATTCAACTTAAAAACACATTGCATTCAACGTGGATATATAACACTTTAAAACTTTGGATGAACCATCAGCAAAATAGTTTAATCTCTTAATTCAAAAACTTGAACATCTACGCAGCGGAATCATAATAATATATTTGTCCAACAATTACAGCAACTACAAAATAACACATACTTAGCAACAAACAAATTAAAGTTCAACAACTGAAAATAAGCAATTAAAAGCAACAAGCATTCATCCCCCTGAGTGTTACGTATCAGAGCAATGACACCGACTCGAACTACTGAAGGTAGACCACCTTCACTCTGCATTACCTGCACGTTACCAACATAAGGGTAACATTCAAACAGAAGGGGTGAGATATCTAACAATATAATAAAACGTATGATAAATAATATGTTAGATCAACTCATATAATAACACCACTTCACATCTCATAAACAACAATAATCACAACAGAATACCAACAATATACACAGTTACCGCATCAATAAACAACTTCTTTATGCAATCATATAATGTGACTCAATACTATGCAAATGCATGTGGTACCATTAGAGCAGAACTCCCATCTCAAAATAATTGCCAATATATAGAGGCATCAACAAGGCATAAGCCTCTATCTTAATATTCGCCAATACATGCCATCTTAACGAGCATCAGCTCCATCTTGATATGCAATATATGCGACATAATCATGAATGTAGTAATAACAACCACAATCAAAAACATCTCAATACAACATCATTGTTGGCCAGAAGCCTACATCTTAATAGATGCCAATTATTAGAGGCATCTCAACATCATTCATCAACATGATTCATCAACATGATTCATTAACATAATTCATAAACATAATTCATCAATATAATTAATCAACATAATTCATCAAAATAATTCATCAACATAATTCATCAACATAATTTCACAGTAACTCATCCGTAACAATAATTCAACGACATATCGACAATCCCTCAATGTTGGCCATATGCCTACAACATGATAATGCCTATAATTAATTAATCATCTAAGGATTATATCTAACTACTAAACCTCTACATATTATTATTCTGTAATACTACTTCATTATCATCATTAATCTTACTGTTATGAACCAAGCAATAATCTATAATCATTTTATCCTCCTCATACTTCACAAACTCCTCATAACGGTTAACACTGGAAGCTAACTCTAATACTAATTTGGGTACTAGGATTATTCCTCTTATCCTTCATTTTAATCCTTAATAATGAATTTCACCGCGTTAGCTCTCCAACGCTTCAAACGGCACCTCAAACGGAGTCCGGAAACTCAAGTTACAGCCTTTGGAAATAAATCTGTCAAAAATCAGACTACATGAGTCGACGCATACTTCTTTGAGTCGACGCATACTGGGCTGAAATCCTGCATGAGTTGACATGTAATCCCCTTGTGTCAAATAATACTGAGTCTGAAACACTACATGTATCGACACATGATCCTATGTATCGACTCATCCTGAGTCTTAAATCCTGCATGTGTCGACACATGGCCTTTGAGGTCGACTCATACTGACCTGTGATGAATATTTTCTGCGATTTCACTGTGTTTTCCCTGCTTAGGTCCTAAAAACATCCTCTAATCATAGGTAATCATCAACTATAATATTCCTATGTTTCTACATCTATTATATAGCATTAGGGCATCATTATTCATCTCTAAATCGTTGATCCTCATCAAACAATAATATATATATATATATATATATATATATATATATATATATATATATATATATATATATATATATATATATATATATATATATATATATATATATATATATATATATATATATATATATATATATATATATATATATATATATATATATATATATATATATATATATATATATATATATATATATATATATATATATATATATATATATTTCAATCATAAACAAAACAGCTTTTCACATCTAATCCCACATACTACTCATTATAAACCCTATTATAGAGTCAGGACCCCACCCTTTCCTTGGATTTAAGGTTGCTCTACAACTTTTTCGATTGAATTCTGTTTTTCTCTTAAAATAATTATTATTATTCTAATATTATTCCACAACTTAATAGAATAAATAAATCCAATAACAACAACACATCAACTATCATCATAACACAACTTCACAAATGATCCAAAAAATAATTTAATTAAATAATTAATTAAATTACGGGCGTTACAACTCTCTCCTACTTAGAATATTTTCATTTTCTAAAATTTACCTTAATCAAACAACTCAGGATAGGATTCTCGCATCTTGCTTTCCAACTCCCAAGTCATGCTTTCTCTGTCAGCTCCTAGCCAAACCACTTTAACCAAAGCAATCTCTTTTCCCTTTAGAGTCTATTTCACGATCCGCGATCCGTACAGGTATCGTCTCCACAGTAAGATTATCCCGTACTTGCACATCATCCATATGAATCACATGAGATGAATCTGAAATATACTTCCGGAGTTGCGACACGTGAAACACATCATGCAAATTCGAAAGATTAGGCGGTAAATCCACTCTATAAGCAACATTCCCAACTCTCCCGGAAATCTGATATGGACCAATAAAACAAGAAGTGAGCTTCTTATACTTCAATGCTCGCCCAACACCAGTCATAGGTGCAACTCTAAAAAACACATGGTCACCTGCTTGAAATTCTAAGTCCTTCCTTCGCTTGTCATGATAACTCTTCTGTCTACTTTGGGAAGCTTTCATCTTTTCTCGAATCAACTTCACCTTCTAAGTGGTCTCTTGAACCAGTTCAAGTCCAACTACTACACTCTCTCCAGATTCATGCCAACATAAAGGAGTTCTACATCTTCGACCATACAACGCTTCAAAAGGTGCCATCCCAATTCTAGAATTTTAACTGCTATTATAAGTGAACTATATCAACGGAAGGTAAGTATCCCACGAACCTCCATGGTCAAAAACACATGCCCTCAACAAATCTTCCAACGATTCAATAGTCCGTTCAATCTGACCATCTATCCGAGGATGATACGTCGAACTCAACCTCAACTTAGAACCCAACGCTTCTTGCAAACTCTTCCAAAAATCAGAAGTAAACCTCGGATCTCTATCTGACATAATGCACAAAGGAACACCATGCAGCTTCACAATTACACTAGTGTAAATCTCAGCCAACTTCGACACTGGAAAACTGATGTTAATAGGAATAAAATGAGCCGACTTTGTAAGCCTATCAACAATCACCCAAATCGAATCATGTCCTCTTAAAGTATTAGATAACCCCATCACAAAGTCCATCGAAATGCTATCCCATTTCCACTCTGGAACTTCTAACAATTGCATCAACCCTGCAGGTTTCTGATGTTCAACTTTCGACTTCTAACAAGTCAAACATGCATACACAAACCGAGCCACATCACTTTTCATTCAGGGCCACCAAAACAAATTCTTCAAATCCTGATACATCTTTGTAGCTCCTGGATGAATACTCAACTTACTTCTATGACTCTCTTTAAGTATCACTTTCTTAATCTCCGCAAAACTTTCTTCGCATTGAACATCCCACACAAAAACTCTACCTTTACAAGTCAACTTAGTCAACGGAAGTGCCAACTTAGAAAAACCTTCGATAAACCTCCTATAGTAACCAACTAATCCCAAAAAGCTTCTAATCTCAATAGCTAACCTCAGAGTTTCCCATTGCAACACATCATCAACCTTCAATGGATCTATAACAATGCCACTACCTGAGATCACATAACCAAGAAAACTAACCTCCTTTAACTAGAACTCACACTTGGACAAATTTGCATACAACTTCTTTTCTTTTAAAACTTGCAATACTACTCTTAAGTGTTCTGTATGCTCTTCTTCTGACTTAAAGTAAATCAAAATATCATCAATGAACACCACTACAAACCGATCCAAATGATTATGAAAGATACGGTTCATGTATTCCATGAATACTCCCGACACATTAGTAACACCGAAAGGCATCACCGAATACTCATAATGTCCATAATGCGTTTTGAAAGCCGTCTTCTGGATATCTTCTTCCTTCACTTTAATCTGATGGTAACCCGACCTCAAATCAATCTTACTGAACACACGAGCATCCACCAATTGCTCCATCAGGTCATCTATTCTTGGGAGCGGATACCTGTTCTTAGTTGTCACTTTATTCAACTGCCTATAATCAACACAAAGCCTCATACTTCCATCTTTCTTCTTTACTAACAACACTGGAGCTCCCCACGGAGATACACTTGGTCTTACAAACTTCTTTTCAAGTAACTCTTCCAATTGCTTCTTTAACTCTGACAATTCAGATGCATACATCCTGTATGGTGACATAGACACAGATCTGGTACCAGGTACAAGATCAATAGCAAATTCAACTTCCCTCTCCGGCGGTACATCAGGAATTTCATCAAGGAAAACTTTAGGAAATTCACACACCACTTGCAATTCCTCAATTATAGCTTGATTTTCGATAGATAAGGACGCCATCAATAAGAACATATGTACTTATTCTTGCATCAACTTCCTTAACTGTCTAGTAGACAACAAACTATCTTCCTCTTTCTCAGGAGTAGAAAACCTCACAGACTTGTCATAACAGTTAATATGAACATAGTTATGTTCTAACCAGTTAATACCCAAAATCACATCCAACCCTTTTAACGGTAAACAAATAAAATCATCAACAAAGTCTCTATCCAAAATCGACAAAGGACACTTTAAACACACAAAAGAAGTAGTCACCGATCCCTTGGCTGGAGTGTCGACGACCATTTCTCCATTAATAGAAGACAACATAAGACCCAATCTTTCAACATAATCAGCAGCAATAAAGCAATGCGTAGCACCGATATCAATAATAGTAATTAAAGGAGTACTATTAATAAAACATGTACCTCTGATAAGTTTGTCTTCAACAACTGCCTAATCCTCAACCAAAGCGAACACTTTACCACTTGCCTGCGCCATCTTTGGTTTCTGACACTGATTACCAATGTGCCCTTCTTCACTACAATTGAAATAAATAACCTTCTTATGCTTGCACTCAGATACAATATGTCCAGTCTTACCACAACAGAAACACCTCGTTACCTCAACAATACACACATTACTCTTATGTCTAGGTTTTCCACATTTGAAACAAACCACACCAGCAGGAGCATCCCCCCACTAGTCCTCTGACCCTGAGCAGATTTATATTTACCTTTACCAGCTGGGGTATCATAAGGATTACCATGATTCTATTGGGGCTTACCCCTCTTCTCACTGATAATCTTTTAATGAGCATTATTATCCTCTTCATAGATTCTGCAACTATCAATCAAATCAGCAAAGACACAGATCTTCTGGTATCCAACTGCCTTCTTGATCTCTGGGTGTAACCTGTTCTCAAACTTGATGCACTTTGAAAACTCAACATCTGCCTCACCGTAGTGCAGATAAAACTTAGCCAACTCAGTAAACTTCGCAGCATACTCAACAACCGACATACTCCCTTGCTTCAGCTCAAGGAACTCAATCTCCTTCTTACCACAAACGTCTTCAGAAAAATACTTCCTCATAAATTCCCTACGGAACACATCCCAAGTGACATTTTCACCTACAACTTCTAATCTCTGACACGTATCTAGCCACCAGTCATCAGTTTCGACTGCTAGCATATGAGTACCATATCGAACCTTCTGCACTGGAGTGCAGTCCATCACACAGAAGATTCTCTCAATCTCTTTCAACCAATCCAATGCTCCATCAGGATCATACTTTCCTTTGAATGTAGGCGGATTCACTCTAGAAAGTTGCCAAACTACGAGATCCAGCATTCCCGTCAGCATTCAGATAATTCTCCATCGCATGCGCCATTGCTTCTAAAGCAGCAGCAAGTGCAACATCATTCCTTCCAGCCATCTCCACTTATCACTACAACATAAACAATGGTTAGGACTAAAATTAAGAATGCTCAATTGTTAGACAACTACGACTTGACAACTTGGTCGGACGGACTGACTTTGCTCTGATACCAACTTTGTACCACCCTAATTCTACCCAGCCATTATAAATGTAAATCAGAGTTATAAAATTCATACAACTGAATCAGGATGCCACAAATTCAACTTAAAAACACATTACATTCAACATGGATACATAACAATTTAAAACTTCGGATGAACCATCAGCAAAATAGTTTAATCTCTTAATTCAACAACTTGAACATCTACGCAGCAGAATCATAATAACATCTTTGTCTAACAATTACAGCAACTTCAAAATAACACATACTTAGCAACAATCAAATTAAAGTTCAATAACTGAAATAAGCAATAACTAAAAGCAACAAGCGTTCATCCCCCCGAGTGTTACGTATCAGAGCAATGACACCGACTCGAACTACTGAAGGTAGACCACCTTCACTCTGGATTACCTGCACGTTACCAACATAAGGGTAACATTCAAACAGAAGGGGTGAGATATCTAACAATATAATAAAACGTATGATAAATAATATCTTAGATCAGCTCATATAATAACACCACTTCACATCTCATAAACAATAATAATCGCAACAGAATACCAACAATATACACAGTTATCACATTAATAAACAACTTCTTTATGCAATCATATAATGCGACTCAATACTATGCAAATGCATGTGGTACCATCAGAGCAGAACTCCCATCTCAAAATAATTGCCAATAAATAGAGGTATCAACAAGGCATAAGCCTCCATTTTAATATTCGCCAATACAGGCCATCTTAACGAGCATCAGCTTCATCTTGATATGCAATGTATGCGACACAATCATGAATGTAGTAATAACAACCACAATCAACAACATCTCAACACAACATCATCGTTGGCCAAAAGCCTACATCTTAATAGCTGCCAATTATTAGAGGTATCTCAATATCATTCATCAACATAATTCATCAACATGATTCATCAACATAATTCATCAACATAATTCATCAACATAATTCATCAACATAATTCATCAACATAATTCATCAATATAATTCATCAATATAATTCCACAGTAACTCAGCCGTAACAACAGTACAACGACAAATCGACAATCCCTCAATGTTGGCCATAGGCCTACAACATGATAATGCCTATAATTAATTAATCATCTAAGGCTTATCGCTAACTACCAAACCTCTACATATTATTATTCTGTAATACTACTTCATTATCATCATTAATCTTACTGTTATGAACCAAGCAATAATCTATAATCATTTTATCCCCCTCATACTTCACAAACTCCTCATAGCGGTTAAGACTGGAAGCTAACTCTAATCCTAATTTGGGTACTAGGATTATTCCTCTTATCCTTCATTTTAATCCTTAATAATTAAGTTCATCGTGTTAGCTCTACAGCACTTCAAACGGCACCTCAAACGGAGTCCGAAAACTCAAGTTACAGCCTTTGGAAACAAATCTGTTAAAAATCAGACTACATGAGTCGACGCGTACTTCTTTGAGTCGACACGTACTGGGCTGAAATCCTGCATGAGTTGACACGTAATCCCTTTGTGTCGACTCATACTGAGTCTGAAACACTGCATGTATCGACACATGATCCTATGTATCGACTCATCCTGAGTCTTAAATCATGTATGTGTCGATGCATAGTCTTTGAGGTCGACTCATACTGACCTGTGATGAATATTTTCTGCGATTTCACTGTGTTTTCATTGTGATTTCCCTTCCTTAGGTCCTAAAAACACCCTCTAATCATATGTAATCATCAATTATAATATTCCTATGTTTCTACATCAATTATACATCATTAAGGCATCATTATTCATCTCTAAAACGTTGATCCTCATCAAACAACAACATATATATATATATATATATATATATATATATATATATATATATATATATATATATATATATATATATATATATATATATATATATATATATATATATATATATATATATATATATATATATATATATATATATATATATATATATATATATATATATATATATATATAAATCATAAAGAAAAAAACTTTTCACATCTAATCCCACATACTACTTATCATAAACCCTATTATAGAGTCAGAACCCCACCCTTACCTTGGATTGAAGGTTGCTGTACAACTTTTTCGATTGAATTCTATTTTTCTCTTCTCCTTCTTTTCTGTAACTTTCACGTTCTCTTTCTCTTCTTCCAACCCTTATTTTCTTTCTCTTCTTACTGCTACTTATTTTCCATATTAATTCTAAATAACTAATATAATAACCCTATAATTCTCATTATGTCTTAATGGGCTTAAAACTCCTACACCCCATTTCTACTACTTCTAGTCCTTAAAATAAGCCCACATCAAATAATAATTATTATTCTAATATTATTCCACAACTTAATAGAATAAATAAATCGAATAACAACAACGCATCAACTATCATCATAACACAACTTCACAAATAATCTAAAAAATAATTTAATTAAATAATTAATTAAATTACGGGCGTTACAGATGTCATCCTAACACTTACCCTAGATTCTCATCTAGAAACGTTGCAGGTACGATCTAGAGATGGATGTCATCCTGACACTTATTCCATTCTCGTCTAGAAACGGTTCAGGTACGATCCAGATACGGATGTCATCCTGACACTTACTCCAGATTCTCATCTAGAAACGGTTTAGGTACGATCCAAAGAGGAATGTCATCCTGACACTTATTCCATTCTCATCTAGAAATGGTCCAGGTATGATCCAGAGATGGATGTCATCCTGACACTTATTCCATACTATCTTCTAGCAACAATTCAGGTACGATCCAGAGACGGATGTCATCCTGATACTTATTCAGATCATCTTCTAAAAACAGTTCAGCTACGATCCAGAGATGGATGTCATCCTAATACTTTTTCAACACATCTCCAGATACAATCATGACATAGATTCACTATGACAATCCTCAAATAGTTCACGGAGTTTACCTTCCCAACAAAGTTTATTTCTATAAACAACGGAAGTTCATCCCCCAATGTTTCAACTTCAAACAAAATCCGAACACTTACATTCTTCATCGCCAGCAACAGTCAGGGATTTATTTTCCCTAATTCAACAATACAACAATGGAACAACTGACACATTCATACATTGCATTCATACACCAGTTCTACAAATATCATAGCGTGTGCAGCACAAATGCGTATATCACAATCTCATTTATTTTGAGAGCATCGTGCAATTCATACATCATGACATCACATGAAATTGATTTTACCTTTTCAGGTTAAATTAGAAGATAGACAAACATTATCAAGTTATGCAGCATGTCAAAGATTAATGCCCAAAACCGGACGGGGGAGCTATCTACACGACCAAATGGTATGAATTCCCGAAGCAAGACGAGTTTACCACCAAATATAGCAGGCCAAAAATTAATGCCCGAAACCAGAAGGGGAAACTATCTATGTGCCCAATTTTTTACCCCAAAATTTTCCCTCCCATATTTCTCAATACATTTCAAGTGAGGTCCTCAAATTGCTCAAGGAAGTCCAAGGGTTGACCAGACAAACTCTCTCCTAAGGCAGTCTACCTCAAATTAGGGTTTCATGTTGCATCAAGACACTTGAGTCCAAATGGTCCCAAATGCTCACTATTGTCCTAAAATGTTCTCAAGATAATCCATGTCAAGTTTCAAGCCTTTCAGAGAAAGTTTGCTCAATTAATGTCCTAAAAGTCAATTGTGGCCCACATATAGTCAAACTTCAATATTTTTGGTAAAAATCCTCATTTTTAATTATTATTCATCATTTTATCAAGGGGTTATCATGATTCCTCAAGTATTTCTCACAATTCATGAAAACCCAAAAGTTGCTAAATTAGGGTTTTGTAGGAAAAGTCAACTCAACTTTGACCAAGTAGAACTTTCTCATGCTTTATCAAGAATGACCCATCCAAATCTCATTTTGAAGAGGATGCAATTCCATAATATTCATATTCATCTCCCAAGTTCAAAATATGCACTCACAAGAAGATATAAATTTGGACAGTATAGGTCATTTTGAAAAGTCAACAAAAACACCTTTTTTGTCAAAGCTTCATACACGAACATGGAAGACTCAATTGAGATGATACTAAAAGGATTGCTTAGAGGAAATCTTAAGATTTCTAAAAAGCCCAAGAACACATCTCTAGGGTCAAAATTGAAGGAGTTATGCATTGGTGTAGTTGACCCTTTTTGCAAAATTGCTAAAAGTCAAATGTGGCCAAAATTGCAATATTTGTCAAATGGGCCCAACTTTTTGTGCTTGCGTTGAGTTTGTAACATGGTCCACGACCCATGATCCTTCCCACTTGCCTTTATTTTATTTTTGTCATTTATTTTGATTTTTATTTCAATAAAATCAAATTAAGTCAAAATAAAATCATGAAAATATCAAAACTAATCAAAGCTTGAGATTTTGTGCATGTTTAGGTCTCTTATACAACTGGGATGAGAATCAAATCGTGCAAGCTTCACATGTACACAAAAAGATTGGATTTTGGCTTGATTTGGAAAGATTTACATGAGAATCAAATCATGATTCAATCATCTTAATTGAGAAAGATTTGAAGTAAGTTTGTGACCTAATTTAGTCTAGAGTACATATAGAACATTGACAGACCAAAAGCATGGGAATTGGAGGGGTGAAAAGAGAAGAACAAATCTCCAAAATCCATAGAAAAGTGGAAATCTAATTTCATAGTTCCATGCTCTTTCAAGCCATTCCAAGCACATCATTCGTTTGCTGGGCATCTAAGGATTCTATCCCAATCATCAGCAAGCATTTTCGTGCCCAGATACGCGTTGTAAGTATCCCACAAACTCCATGTTTTCTTGAAATCGTATCTCATAATCCTGACACTCTTAGCATGATTTGTTTATATATTCTGAATCCTTGAAACATTTGCAAGCTAATGGTAACATTCAATTGTATTTTTATTAACTGTAGTGCAAGATGCCATAGTTAAGGTTCTTGGCTCGTTTTGGGGGTTTTCATTGCAGGAAGAATTGGCCATGGAAAGTGGTACTATGATGCTCGTGAGGTTGCCAGAAGTTGATTGGTACCATTGTTGGGCATTTATCTTGTTCGTATTTGATTTTGGAGAAACAGAGGCTTATACCTATGCCCAGAAAACTGTAGGTAAAAGTCTGGACTTTTGCCAACGGAGGGAGGAAGAAGAAAGGTGGCGTGGCAGGCAGTGATTCGTCTATACAAAAATTCACGCGTTTTGATGAATTAATTTTCTTTTCCAATATAATGTTTGTTTATTAGTATTCTAACACAAAAACAAGCCAGCTCAGATGGTTGTCATGCATTGAGAAAAGCCAAAGGGCCTGGGTTAGATCCCCAGGTCCCCTTATTTCTTCAACATTATTTTGCTTTGTATAATTCCATGTGCAGGCTTCTCATGAGACCACCATACGCCCTCAATGTTCAACCACCAGATCTCCAACAAGCTGGATCCAAGGACCATCCTTTAGAGGTCCACAATGCACCCTAGTCAAGCCAATGCATGGGATCTGAATAGCCAAACATGGACCAAGGCTTATTGATCAATTATTTTCTAACATAAAATTAATTCTTTTTTTACAAAAAACTCATAAAAACAATTTTCAACAATTTAGATTTAGGTTTTAGTTTTACCAAATTTAATTTAATAATTAGTTTAATTTAATTTTAGAGTAATTTTAACCTTTTTGTAAATAACTTAAAATAAATTAGAAAATTAGGGTTTGTTTGATTTAATTTTTATTTCTTTTCTTAAAATAACAAAAATGAAAAAATATGTCAAATTAATTATTTTTATTAATTTAAATTAATTAGTAATTAGGTTTGTACTTATTTAATTAAAACCTTATTTTCTCAAAATAATCAAAAACACAACAATATGATTTTTCTTTCAATTACGTTAGACTGAGTCATAACCCTAATGTTTTCTCGTTCTCGATTCGTCGCGCGCATTTATTATTTTTTACGTTATTAATGTAATTGCTCATGGGATGTAATAGTTTAATTAGGATTTTCCTTTTATTTATCGTTTTACGGGTTTTTGGCTATGTAATTAATCTCCCTCCCCGAAGCCTTGTAATAGCGTGGTTTTATTTCTCGCATTTTAATTTTCGCAAATATTAACTGTTAGATGTATGATGATAGGATTGCGTGAAAAGAATGTATGTTAATTTTAAAATGGTTAGCAAACCCTAAATATGAAAAGATAATAACTGAAATCAAATCACTCGCACATGTGCACTCCTAGGGTATACTCTCACTTCGGTTGCCTTCGGTAAACGATCATTGAGTATAGGGTGTCTTAGTGGTTGCCATCTTGTCTAAACAAAGATCAAATGTCCCATTCGGAAATGTTGCCTCGGAAATGTTGCCTCGGAAATGTTGCCTCGAATATGATCTTAAGACACTAGGGTTATTACTAAGACGTCCTAACATTGCTTTAATGATCGTACGTCCCTTTTGAATTGACCCTTACAACTCCAATGACGGTGCTATCTACTTACAAATAGTAGGATGACGTTGTCTAAAGGAAATGAGAATAGAAACAATCCTTTTTCGAGTAGGTAGATGCTAGTAGGTACTTGCTCAAAATCAAACTTCGTAACACTCTTGAGGACTGATTCAAGGGTTAAAGCGAAGTAAAACAAAGACTTTTCAAAACACACAAACACGGAAGCAATTTTTAAAATGATGAGCAAGTACCTAAGAGCCCATGGAAAACCATGGATGGAAAGGGTGCTAACACCTTCCCTTTCTATAATCTAGTACTCAGAAATCTCGAAAAAGGAATTTTTCTGTGCTTTTTTTCCTTTCCAAGTTGGATAAAATAAAAGTTGGTGGAGAATCTTGCTTACCGCGACATTTTGCGAACAAAAAACGCAAAACGCAAACCAGAATTTTCCTACAATTGTCTGGTTCTGCCACCGTATCACACCCAACATTGCCAAGTTCCAGATTAATACCTGTAACAAGCTAGGAAAACTATGTGTGGATGAATGATTGTAGATTAATACCTGTAACAAGCCAGGAGAGTTATCTACATGAAGAGATTGAAGATTAATACCTGTAACAAGCCAGGAAAACTATCTTTCTTTCTCAGGTTAGAGATTAATACTTGTAACAAGCAAGGAGAACCATTTATGGACGATTGATTGTAGATTTATACCTGTAAAAATCCATGAGAGCTATCTACATGAAGAGATTAAAGATTAATACCTGTAACAAGCTAGTAAAACTATCTTTCTTTCTCATGTTAGAGATTAATACCTGTAACAAGCCAGGAGAACCATCTGTGGACGACCGGTGCATCATTGCTTTTCCAGTTCTTCGATCTGATGCATCATTGCTTCACTTTCCCGGATTATCATCTAGTTCCAACTATGGAAGAGTTTTCTCACTTATTGGGCATATCCATCCTTGAGCAGATGCCCTTCACAGGTTTGGAAGAGACTCCTAGACCAGAAAACATTGCTTCAGCTCTACATTTGAAACGGGATGATGTGGTATCTAATTGGGAAACACGAAGCGGGGTTGAAGGTTTCTTAGCCAAGGTTTTGATAGATCAAGCTCAACTATTCTGGGATAGTTTGGACTTTCAGGCTTTCGAAGACATCTTGGCTCTCCTTATCTATGGTTTGGTCCTCTTTCCGAATCCGGATTCTTTTGTGGATGTGAATGCGGTTAAGATCTCCCTGTCTCGTAATCCAGTGCCTACTCTTCTAGGTGATATCTTGCATGCCCTTTACACTCGTACTGTGTGAAGAAGAGGGACTCTCATGTGTTGCATGCCGCTGCTGGCGAGGTGGTTTATTTCGCACCTCCCCAAGTCCGTGTTGAAGAATGAGGAAGGTTTAGGATGGTCTTACAGGATAATGTCCCTTGCCCATACAAACATTCTTTGAATTTCTAAGGCTATGGAAAGCATTACTGCCATTGATTGATGTGGGGGATACCCTAATGTACCGTTGCTTGGAATCAGAGGGGGAATAACCTACAATCTTTGTTTAGCTTTGCGACAATTCGGTCATGCTCGAAGAGACGGTCCTCATGAGCTACTTCTTATAGATATTGCATTTGACTATAAGAAGGACGTTGACGAGCACCACCTGAGGTTTATACGAGCTTGGGGCATGGTGAACAGATCTGACCCTCAAGAGCTAGGACCAATGACTTCTTTCCCTATGCAGCCTTATCTCCAGTGGGTCCGAGCTCGTGCTCAGAAGCTCGGGATGCCTTATGAAGCTATTTTTCCAATAATAGTGGAGCCCATCAATGAATAGGGCATTCCTTATACAGTCCTTTATCCCTACATGCCCACTGATCTTGGGGCATTGAAGAGATCCTGGATTCAGCTAAATAAGGAGAGAGATACCTACCGAGAAAAGTACCACGAGCAAGAAAGGAAGATCTTGAAGCTCACCAGGCAACTTGAGAATGAAAGGACGATCAATGACTACTTCAGCACGAAGGGGAAGCGTCCATGGGATTTCTGATTTTGCTTTTTCTAGTTTAGATGTGTTTTTCATTTTATTTCTTTGTAACGCCTTAAAGGCATTGTTGAACCTTTTTACAAGTTTAATCTAATAAAGTTTGTTTATTTTTTGGTTTGAAAATTTAAATCTCCCAAAGTCTTTGAAATCATTACATACGCATCCGATTATCATGCACACCATTACAAGTTTCTCATCTTCTTCGCTGTTTATTTCAGCAGAAATGTCTTTCGATCAAGCTATCAAAGATCTTCAGGCACAAAATGCCCAATTCCAAGAGTTGTTATTAAGCTTGGCTAAAGGGAAAAAGGATTTGAAAGCTCTCATTCTGAAAGAGAAAGAGAAGAAGAAGAAGAAGAAGAAGGTCGTTCTTCTGAGTATGGGTAAAAGGTTTTGAGATAAACAACAAGTTGATCTGTCCTTTTCATCCAAGGGAGGGGAGGACCAAGAAGAAGAAAAGAGCCCCAGTTCTGCAGTTTCTGATAATGATATAGATTATGATGAGGAACAATATCCTCCTGCTAAGGATAGGTACAAACAACTTGAAGACCGTCTGAGCGCTATGGAGATTCAGAAGATCCCTGGTTTGGATTTCGAAGGTTTGGGACTGGAATCTGGGGTGGTGATCCCTCATAAGTTCAAAGCTCCAGTTTTCGCCAAGTACGATGGAGTATCCTATCCAAAATTCCATCTCCGCTTGTATGTCAAAAAGATCCAACCTTACACTACTGATAAAAATTTGTGGGTGCATTTCTTTTAAGATAGTCTGTCAAGGACTCAGCTTGAATGGTTTTATCAATTGGAAGGAGCTAATGTCCGAAACTGGGAGGACCTTGCTGCTACTTTCTATAGGAAATATCAGTATAACACCGACCTTCCTCCCACTCGTACTCAGCTTTAGGGTATGACTATGGGTGCAAGCGAAGGTTTTAAGGACTATGCTCAGAAGTGGAGAGATTTGGCTGGAAGAGTCCAACCCCCTTTGTCTAATAGGGAGTTGGTTGGCATGTTTCTAGGGACGTTATCTGGTCCATTCTTCAATCATCTGATCGGCAGTTCGTCATCTGGGTTTAATGAGTTAATCTTGACTGGAGAGAGAGTATAAGTTGGTACCTGAAGTGGTAAGATACAAAAGGATACATCATCAAGTGCAATAAAGAAGCCTTTCACCGGTAAGAAAGAAGCTAGTGCAGTTTATGGCCCGAGGAGCCAAAGCAGACCTGAACACCGTCAAGCAGTGAATGCGGTGGTAATATCAAGACCCACAGTTGCTCCACAATGCAACAATCAACAGAGGATGGAGAGACTATAGAGACAGTTCACTCGGCTCAATATGGCCTTGTCTCAAATTCTACCATAGTTATTAAAGACCAACCTGGTAACTCTAAGGGAAGCCCAGAAGAATCCCAACACCACATCCCCGCTGTATAACCCGAATGCCCGCTGCGCCTATCACTCCGATGGCCCAGGTCATGATACAAACAACTATTGGGCCTTGAAGAATAAGGTGCAAGACTTGATCGAAGCTAAAGATATTGAGTTTGACACTCCAGAGAAGCCCAACGTCATAACTGCACCCATGCCCAAGCATGACTCGAGAATCAATGCTATTGAGGTTGTCTCCGCCACAGAAGATGCTGATGATAAGAACCCGGATGTTGACAGTTGGATCTACCCTACAACCAATGGTGGCTTGAACAACTGGACGACGAAAGACTTCATACCCGTTTCTTTTATTACACAGTAATTGATTTTTGTTTTGAGATTTGTAACAGACAGTTTGAAACTTTACGACCCGGTGCCTTGCCCAAGGCACCTTGGCTTTGTTTGTGAGGGCTTATTATTTGTCATTTTCATATATCATCAATAAAGCATTGGACGTTTTCTTGCATTACAAATTTTGTGCTCCTTGTTTTTCCTTTCTATCTCGCACTTTATCGAAATAACTATTGTCTTACACACACTCACATATCATAATGCAGATCCACATCCACTATGGATCCCGTTGATAACGACTCTGCTATTTCCAGTTATGACTTTGAAAATCCGATCAACCAACCGAGGATGAAGGTGAGGATGATTGTGAGGTGCCTGGGGAACTTGCTAGACTGTTACTACAGGAAGAGAGGGCCATACAACCTCATGAGGAGCTGGTGGAATCAGTGAATTTGGGTACAGAGGAAGACAAGAAAGAGGTCAACATAGGTGCAAATCTGGAACCTAGTGTCAAGCAGCGGTTGATACAGATGCTACGCGACTGTGCCAAGATCTTCGCTTGGTCTTATGAAGATATGCATGGTTTAGACACTGACATTGTGGTTCACCGCCTGACAACTAAAGAAGACTGTCCTCCGGTAAAGTAGAAGGTTCTCCATATGCGCCCTGAGATGTCTGAGAAAATCAAAGCTGAGGTCATGAAACAATTTGACTCTGGATTTGTAGTTGTTACTTCTTACTCGCAGTGGGTTGTCAACGTTGTTCTAGTGCCTAAGAAAGATGTTAAGGTATGGATGTGTGTGGACTATAGAGATATGAACAGGGAGAGCCCGATGATTTCCCACTTCCTCATATTGATGTTCTGGTCGACAACACCGTGCATCATAAGATCTTCTCCTTTATGGACGGTTTTTCTGGTTACAATCAGATTAAGATGGGTCCCGAGGACATGGAGAAGACAACCTTCGTTACACAGTGGGGAACTTTCTGTTACAAAGTAATGCCTTTTGGGTTGAAGAGTGTTGGGGTAACTTATCAGCGCGCCATGGTCGCTTTGTTCCATGACATGATTCACCATGAGATTGAGGTTTATGTTGATGATATGATCGCAAGGTCCCAGACCGAGGAAGAGCATCTAGACCATCTCCAGAAATTGTTTGACAGGTTGAAGATGTATAAATTGAGGTTAAACTCGAACAAGTTCACCTTCGGGGTAAGGTCTGGTAAGCTACTGGGTTTCGTTGTTAGTGATAAAGGTATTCAGGTGGATCCTGCAAAGGTGAAAGCCATACAGGGGATTCCGGCTCCCCGCATAGAAAAAGATGTTAGAGGTTTTCTGGGACGGCTGAATTACATTGCCCGATTCATTTCACATCTGACTGCTACTTGCGAGCCGATCTTCAAGCTGCTGAAGAAAGATCAAGTAGTAAAGTGGAATGACGAGTGCCAGACGGCTTTCAAAAGGATCAAAGAATACCTCCAAGAGCCACCAATTATGATGCCTCTAGTTGAAGGAAGACCTTTGATCTTATACTTGACGGTACTGGATAATTCAATGGGGTGCGTGTTGGGGCAGCATGACGAGTCTGGCCGAAAAGAGCACGCTATTTACTACCTTAGCAAAAAGTTTACCGACTGTGAGACCCGATACTCACTGCTCAAGAAAACTTGCTGCGCTTTGGCATGGGCTGTTCGCCGGCTGAGACAGTATATGCTGACTCACACTACCCTATTGATATCAAAGATGGACCCAATCAAGTATATCTTCAAAAAGCCTGCATTGTCCGGAAGAATAGTAAGATGGAAGATGATCTTGACTGAGTACGACATCAAATACACAACCCAAAAAGCAATCAAGGGGATTGTGTTAGCGGATCATTTGGCGCATCAGGCCGTGGATGATTACCAATCCATGAATTTTGAGTTCCCGGATGAGAACATCATGTTGGTGACCGACTGTGAAGAACCTGGACCGAATGAAGGACCTGAGGAAGGATCCCGATGGTCTATGTATTTTGATGGAGCCTCAAACGCATTGGGTAATGGCATTGGCGCCGTGATCATATCTCCTGAAGGTTGTCATACTCCATTCACCGCCCGATTATGTTTTAACTGCACCAAAAATATGGCGGAGTATGAAGCGTGCATCATGGGTCTTCGAGCAGCTATCGACCTGAGGATTAAGTTCTTGAGTGTATTCGGAGATTCCGGTCTAGTGATCAGTCAGATCAAAGGAGAGTGGGATATGAAGCACCCAAATCTTATTCCTTACAAATAATATGTACTGACATTGCTCCCACACTTCGAGGAGATAACCTTTGAACACTTCCCCAGAGAGGAGAATCAGTTCGCGGACGCGCTAGCTACCATGTCTTCTATGTTCAAGGTCAGGTGGGACAATGAAGTTCCCCAGATTACCATTGAGAGGTTGGACAAACCCGCACGTTGCTGTGATATTGAGACTGAAGAGGTAGCAGATAAACCCTGGTTTCACGAGGTAAAGAGGTATCTTGAGGCTCAAGAGTACCCCGAGGGTGCATCTGTTAATGATAAGAAGTTTCTGAGGAGATTCACTGCGAAGTTCTTCATCAGTAATGGTATCCTCTACAAGCGTAACCATGATTCGACCTTACTGCAATGTGTGGACAAGAGCGAGGCAGAAAGGATCATGGAAGAGTTACATGAAGGTACTTTCGTAACTCATTCCAGTGGACATACCATGGCAAAGAAAATCCTACGGGCAGGATATTATTGGTCTACTATGGAAGTCAATTGTTATCAGCATTCTCGGACCTGTCATAAGTTTCAAGTCTATGCTAATAAGGTGCATGTACCTCCAGTTCCTCTGAATGTCTTGACGGCTCCTTGGCCTTTTGCAATGTGGGGCATCGACATGATTGGTGAGATCATACCTATTGCGTCTAACGGGCATCATTTCATTCTGGTAGCTATTTATTATTTCACCAAGTGGGTTGAGGCAGCTTCCTTTGCTACAGTAACCAAGAACGTCGTGGCGCGGTTCATCCGACACAACTTGATTTGTCGATACGGTGTACCATAGAGGATCATTACAGACAATGGTACAAATCTCAATAATACAATAATCACGAGCTTTGCAAATAGTGTAAGATACAACATCATAACTCTTCTCCCTACCGGCCGAAGATGAATGAGGCTGTTGAAGCGGCTAATAAGGATATCAAGAAGATTGTGTAGAAGGTGACGGTGATATACAAAGACTGACATGAGATGTTACCATTCACTCTTCATGGGTACCGTACCTCAGCGCGGACGTCAACAGGGGAAACACCCTACTCTTTGGTGTATGGTATGGAAGCAGTCTTATCCATTGAGGTCCAGATACCCTCTCTCTGGATTATGAAGGATGCAGGTTTGAGCGAGGACGACTGGATCCAGACCCGGCTTGATCAGCTAAACTTAATCGACGAAAAGAGACTTACTGCTATTTGTCATGGTCAGACGTATCAAAAGCGAATGATCAAGGAATTTAACAAGAAAGTTAGACGACAAGAGTATCAAGTCGAGGATCTGGTGATTAAACGCATCATACTGCCGCAAGGTGATCCCAGGGGCAAATGGACCACTACGTACAAAGGTCCATTTGTGGTTAAGAACATTTTCTCGGGAGGGGCTATGATTCTAACCACCATGGATGGTGACGACCTTCCTCGCCCCGTCAATGCAGACATAGTGAAAAATACTACACATAATCAAAGAACTCGCTAGGTTAACTGGCCTAGGCAAAAATAAGGACTTCCCGGCGAACCAAAAGGGTTCGGGCAAAATTAAGGGATGAAAATGAAAAAACTGTACACCCGGTAAGTCTAAAACCTGAAAAGGTGGCTTGGGCAAAAAAGGGTATCCCGGTGGACTGAAAACCTGAAAGGGCGGTCCAGAAAAAAATTAGGGATCAAAGCATAACACTATGTCTCATTGGATCAACTTGCAACCAGACTTCAGTATCGACTATCAAGCTCGGACGGCGCCAATCAATCTGATCTACCTTCAACCAAGTAGCAAAGTGATAAGATGCTCGAAGATATAAAGGAAATAGCAGAGTTGGTACCCAGTGGGATTGTTTCATAAAGCTGTTTTTCTTGGTTTTTCATAAATTGTATAATTTCTATCTTTCGGCGGCGTTCTCTTACTAGGACGTCAGCCTCTTGTACAAAACGCCTATTATAGGCCAACTTCAAAATCAATACCATTCATTTTACAACAAATTTCAAAATTGTTTTTCTTTTCCTGTTTTGTTTTGCAAGAATGTCCAATGATTCATTTTTGATATATGCATTTGAAAATAATTGTTGCTCATAAATATTTACATGCGAAACAAAAGACGATTACTAGTAATTTCAGGAACAGGGGCAAACAGAAGTGCCCAAACCTGATGGTTGCTCTACCCACAGGTACAGGGACAAAGCCATCTTGAGAATATGACTAAAGATATACACACCTCCCGCAGAGTAAAGGTTATCTAAAAACATTGGTGTTAATTCTCCCCAAGCTGAGTTCATCTATCACCAGCAATAGAAGATTATCCCCAGTGGAGTTTATTTCTTCCACAAACATAAACTTTATCCCCAACAGGGTTCATTATCGCTAGCAACGGTAATTCATCCCCAGTCGAGGTTATCTCTCCAAATCAGCAGATCTTCTGGCAGAGTATCTCTCTTCCCCACAAAGTCATTTTCTCGCCAGTTTATTCTCCAGCCGAGTTATTCTCCTGCCAATTTATTCTCAAATCATCTTCGGGCGTTACCCCCAGCGCGAATGAAGAACTCAACTCTTTGTACTCTCCAACAACAATCCAGGATTTATTCTCCCCAGTTGGAGAATATCACAATGGCATTACATATCCATACATCATGGCATGTGCATATGCATCATACAACACGGTCTCATTTATTTTGATAGCATCATTACTCGATACATGGCATACATCATGACATTACATACGACTATCTCTTTACCTTTCAGGGAAAGATACAATCAAATTCTCACAAGTCTCTCTAGTTCAGTCAAATTGGTGCTAAGGTTTCTATTCCAGTTCAAGTTATGAAGCCCGGATCCGACCGGATAATATCTTGATTTCTCCTTCATACTGTGAACCCCAGAAATCGACCGGATAACAGTACCAAAATACCGCGAAGCCTGGAATCGACCAGATAGTGGTTTATCTTAAATTCAAGCTATGAAGCCTGGAAATCAACCGAAAAATAGTTGAATCCCCAGCAAGTTATTGTGAAGCCTAGAGAACGACCAGATAGCAATGCAAGTTACCGTGGAGCCTGGAAATCGACCAGATAGAAGTACAAAGACACCATGAAGCCTAGAATTGACCAGATAGTGGTATATTATAAACACAAGCGATGAAGCCCGGAAATTGACCGGAAAACAGCTTAACAAGGTATTATAAAGCCTAGAAATCGACCAGATAGCACGACAGGACACCATGAAGCCTGGATTCGACCAGATAATGGTATAAGACATCGTGAAGCCTGGATTTCGACCATATAGCGGTAAAAGACACTGAAGCCTGGAACTACGACCAGATAATAGTTAGGGACACTGTGAAGCTTGGGTTTCGACCAAATAGCAGTCTACCCGACCAATTACTAAGAAGCCCAGAATTGACCGAATATTAGTAGGCCTTAAAATCAAATGGAAGCCCGGATGCGACTGGATAACCACTTGATTTCTTCTGAAGCCTGGAACACAACCAGATAAGAACTAAGAAGTTGCGAAGCCTGGATTACGACAAGATAGTGGCAAAGGACTGAAGCCTGGGATTACGACCAGATAACACTATAAGACACTGCGAAGCTTGGATTTCAACCAAATAGCAGTTTACTTGGACAATTACTAAGAAGCCCAGAATAGACCGGATATTAGTGTGCCCTAAATTCAAGTTGAAGCCTGGACGCGACCGAATAACAATTTAATTCCTTCTAAAGCCTGGAGTACGACCAGATAAGAATTGAGAAATTGCGAAGCCTAGAGAAGAACCATATAGCAAGTTTAATCTCATCTCCACAGTAAGTCACTGTAAAGCCTAGAGCACGACCAGATAACAGTCGATCTTATCACTATGAAGCTTGGATCACGACCAAATAGTAGTTCATTTTCACCTCTTCGACCAAGAGACGATTCCCCGGTAGAATAACGGACGACCGAAGCTCCTAAAATTCAACTTTTACCAAGACAGAGATCAGCATTCCCCAGCAAAATCCTCCTCAA
Organism: Vicia faba; assembly: GCA_948472305.1. NCBI lineage: Eukaryota > Viridiplantae > Streptophyta > Magnoliopsida > Fabales > Fabaceae > Vicia > Vicia faba. The sequence continues at coordinate 1,257,873,236 of OX451736.1, read as the reverse complement.
CAACAGGTATACGCGCTCTCACTAAGGAATCTCTTATGCAATCAACTTCTTCTGATGGCATCTTTAAGCCCATCTTCCAACATCAACCTCCAAATGTAATCTATAAGCCCATTCCCGATATCGCAAGATAAGTACCACTTCATGCGAGTGGAAATTTCTGGGCACTCTAGTGTTCAATCATCTTCCACCTTCAGATCACGAAAGGCAGGTAAGACAATCTACATCCTAGGGTTTAAGAAGATTGAACAGGGGCAGCTTTTGTACCCCAAAATTTACCCTCCCATATTTCTTAATACATTTCAAGTGAGGTCCTCAAATTGCTCAAGGAAGTCCAAGGGTTGACCAGACAAACTCTCTCCTAAGGCAGTCTACCTCAAATTAGGGTTTCATGTTGCATCAAGACACTTGAGTCCAAAGGGTCCCAAATGCTCACTATTGTCCTAAAATGTTCTCAAGATCATCCATGTCAAGTTTCAAGCCTTGCAGAGAAAGTTTGCTCAGTTAATTACTCAAAGGCCTGAAAATCGACTATGCTAGGGCAAAAGTCAATTGTGGCCCACATACATTCAAACTTCAAGATTTTTGGTCAACATCCTCATTTTGAATTATTATTCATCATTTGATTAAGGTTTGATCATGATTCCTCAAGTATTGCTCACAATTCATCAAAACCCAAAAATTGCTAAATTAGGGTTTTGTAGGAAAAGTCAACTCAACTTTGACCAAGCATAACTTTCTCATACTTTATCAATAATGACCCATCCAAAGCTCATTTTGAAAAGGATTAAATTATATACAATTCATCTTCAGCTCCCAAGTTCAAAATATGCACTCACAAGAAGATATAAATTTAAACATTATAGGTCATTTTGAAATGTCAACAAAAACACTTTTTTTGTCAAAGCTTCATACATGAGCATGGAAGACTCAATTGAGATGATACAAAAAGGGTTGCTTAGAGGACATCTTAATATTTCTAAAAAACCCAAGAACACATCTCTAGGGTCAAAATTGAAGGAGTTATGCATTGGTGAAGTTGACCCTTTTTGCAAAATTGCTAAAAGTCAAATGTGGTCAAAATTGCAATTTTTGTCAAATGGGCCAAACTTTTTGTGCTTGCATTGAGTTTGTAACATGGTCCACGACCCATGATCCTTCCCACTTGCCTTTATTTTATTTTTGTCATTTATTTTGATTTTTATTTCAAATAAATCAAATTAAGTCAAAATAAAATCATGAAAATATCAAAACTAATCAAAGCTTGAGATTTTGTGCATGTTTAGGTCTCTTATACAGCTGGGAAGAGAATCAAATCATGAAAGCTTCAAATGTACACAAAAATATTGTATTTTGGCTTGATTTGGAAAGATTTACATGAGAATCAAATCATGATTCAATCATCTTAATTGAGAAAGATTTGAAGCAAGTTTGTGACCTAATTTATTCTAGAGTACATATAGAACATTGGGAGGCCAAAAGCATGGGAATTTGAGGGGTGAAAAGAGAAGAACAAATATAAAAAATACATAGAAAAGTGACAATCTGATTTCATAGTTCCATGCTCTTTCAAGCCATTCCAAGCACAACATTCGTTTGCTGGGCATCTAAGGATTCTATCCCAATCATCAGCAAGCATTTTCGTGCCCAGATACGCATTGTAAGTATCCCACAAACTCCATGTTTTCTTGAAATCGTATCTCATAATCCTGGAACTCTTAGCATGATTTGTTTATATATTCTGAATCCTTGAAACATTTGCAAGCTAATGGTAACATTCAATTGCATTTTTATTAACTGTAGAGCAAGATGCCATAGTTAGGGTTCTTCGCTCATTTTAGGGTTTTTCATTGCAGGAACAATTGGCCATGGAAAGTGGTACTATGATGCTCGTGAGGTTGCCACGAGTTAATTGGTACCATTGTTAGGCATTTATCTTGTTCGTATGAGATTTTGGAGACACGCAAGCTTATACCTACGCCCAGAAAATAGTAGGTAAAAGTATGGACTTTTGCCAATGGAGGGAGGAAGAAGAAAGGTGTCGTGGCAGGAAATGATTCGTCTATTCAAAAATTCACGCATTTTGATGAATTAATTTGCTTTTCCAATATAATGTTTGTTTATTAGTATTCTAACACAAAAACAAGGCAGCTCAGATGGTTGTCATGCGTTGAAAAAAGCCAAAGGGCATAGGTTCGATCCCCAGGTCCCCTTATTTCTTCAACATTATTTTGCTTTGTATGATTCCATGTGCAGGCTTCTCATGAGACCACCATATCCCCTCAATGTTCAACCACAAGATCTCCAACAAGCTGGATCCAAGGACCATCCTTTGGAGGTCCACAATGCACCCTAGTCAAGCCAATGCATGGAATCTGAAAAGCCAAACATGGACCAAGGCTTATTGGGCTCAGAAATGCAATTGACACCCCCCTTCTTGCTACAAAACCAGGCCCATTTCTTTATTCTTCTTTTCTTTTTATTTTATTTAACTTACTTTGATCAATTATTTTCTAACATAAAATTAATTCTTTTTTTTACAAAAAACTCATAAAAACAATTTTCAACAATTTAGATTTAGGTTTTATCTTTACCAAATTTAATTTAATAATTAGTTTAATTTAATTTTAGGGTAATTTTAAACTTTTTGTAAATAACTTAAAATAAATTAGAAAATTAGGGTTTGTTTGATTTAATTTTTATTTCTTTTCTTAAAATAACAAAAATGCAAAAATATGTCAAATTAATTATTTTTCTTAATTTAAATTAATTAGTAATTATGTTTGTACTTATTTAATTAAAACCTTATTTTTCTCAAAATAATCAAAAACACAACAATATGATTTTTCTTTCAATTAGGTTAGACGGGGTCAAAACCCTAATGTTTTCTCGTTCTCGATTCGTCGCGCGCATTTATTATTTTTTACGATATTAATGTAACTGCTCATGGGATGTAATAGTTTAATTAGGATTTTCCTTTTATTTATCGTTTTACGGGTTTTTGGCTATGTAATTAATCCCCCTCCCCGAAGCCTTGTAATAGCGTGGTTTTATTTCTCGCATTTTAATTTTCGCAAATATTAACTGTTAGATGTATGATGATAGGATTGCGTGAAAAGAATGTATGTTAATTTTAAAATGGTTAGCAAACCCTAAATATGAAAAGATAATAACTGAAATCAAATCACTCGCACATGTGCACTCCTAGGGTATACTCTCACTTCGGTTGCCTTCGGTAAACGATCATTGAGTATAGGGTGTCTTAGTGGTTGCCATCTTGTCTAAACAAAGATCAAATGTCCCGTTTGGAAATGTTGCCTTCAATATGATCTTAAGACACTAGGGTTATTACTAAGATGTCCTAACATTGCTTTAGTGATCGTACGTCCCTTTCTAATTGACCCTTACAACTCCAATGACGGTGCTACCTACTCACTAATAGTAGGATGGAGTTGTCTAAAGGAAACGAGAATAGAAACAATCCTTTTTCAAGTAGGTAGATGCTAGTAGGTACTTGCTCAAAATCAAACTTTTCCACACTTACACTCTTTTCAAACAAAGTTTTCAAAAACACTTCGTAACACTCTTGAGGACTGATACAAGGGTTAAATAGAAGTAAAACAAAGACTTTTCAAAACACACAAACACGGAAGAAATTTTTAAAATGATGAGCAAGTACCTAAGAGCCCATGGAAAACCATGGATGAAAAGGGTGCTAACACCTTCCCTTTCTATAATCTACCCCCCGTACTCAGAAATCTCGAAAAAGGAATTTTTCTGTGCTTTTTTTCCTTTCCAAGTTGGATAAAATAAAAGTCGGTGGAGACTCTTGCTTAACACGACATTTTGCAAACAAAAAACGCAAAATGCAAACCAGCATTTTCCTAAAACAGTCTGGTTCTGCCACCGTATCACACCCAACATTGCCAAGTTCCAGATTAATACCTGTAACAAGCTAGGAAAACTATATGTGGACGAATGATTGTAGATTAATACCTGTAGCAAGCTAGGAGAGTTATCTACATGAAGAGATTGGAGATTAATACCTGTAACAAGCCGGGAAAACTATCTTTCTTTCTCAGGTTAGAGATTAATACCTATAACAAGCCAGGAGAACCATCTGTGGATAATCGATTGTAGATTTATACCTGTAACAAGCCATGAGAGCTATCTACATGAAGAGATTGAAGATTAAAACCTGTAGAAAGACAGTAAAACTATCTTTCTTTCTCAGGTTATAGATTAATACCTGTAACAAGCCAGGAGAACCATCTGTGGACGACCGACTGTAGATTAATACCTGTAACAAGCCAGGAGAGCTATCTACATGAAGATATTGAAGATTAATACCTGTAACAAGCCAGTAAACTATCTTTCTTTCTCAGGTAAGAGATTAATACGTGTAACAAGCCAGGATAACTATCTCAGCGACTGACAATTTTCAAGTTCCAAATTAATACCTGAAACCAGACAGGACAACTATTTGCGAGCAACTGATTTGTAGATTAATACTTGAAATCAGACAGGAAAACTATCTACATAACCAGACGAAGAAATCTCACACGGGTTCCTTCTCATCATCCTGATGCATACTAACATGGACTCATCCTGGAACAGCCCTACACAGGCTCTTTCTAATACATTTTTAGGTAACGGTTAATTCCATTATCCCCAGCAAGTTATTGTGAAGCCTGGATTTCAACCAGAAAGCAGCAAACTTTCATCTCTCCAGACCAGAGATAACTCCTCAGTAGAGCCTTAGACAATTGAAGTTCCTAGACCCTACTCCCCATAGAGTTTTCCTCAAGTAGGAGAACAACAAAAATCAACATTCCCCAACGGAGTCCTCCTTATACAGCAGGAACAGGAATCCCCGTGAAGAGACCTCTTATGAAGTTAACATCTACTTTGGATGGCATCTTTAAGCCCATCTTCGATGACTCTCAGTCATCTTCTCCAAGTGGCATCTGTAATCCCATCTTTGATGACTCTCAGTCATCTTCTCCAAGTGACATCTGTAAGCCCATTCCTGACATCATCAACCATCAGTGTTACTTCATGCGAGTGCAAATTTCCGGGCCCTCTAGTGTTCAATCCTCTTCCACCTTCAGATCATGAAAGGCAGATAAGCCAATCTAAACCCTCAGGTCTAAGAAGATTGAACAGGGGCAGTTGTTGTACCCCAAAATTTTCCCTCCCATTTTTACTCAAGACATGCTCCTAGAGGTTCTCAATTGCTCAAGGTTGGCCAAGAATTTACCAAACAAATTCTCCTCCTAAGCAATGAACCTCTAATTAGGGTTTCACTTTTCATCAAGGTGTTTTGAGCTCCAAAGGTCTAAAATGTTTTCCATTGTCCTGATATTCCTTCAATATTGTCCATGACAAATTTAATGCCTTACACTACAAGTTTGCTCAGTCAATTGCTCAAAGGTTTGAAAATCAACTATAGTAGGTCAAAAGTCAAATGTGGCCCATATACAATCAAACTTAAATATTTTTGGTAAACATCAACATTTTAAAGTAACATCCACCATTTAATCAAGGGTTGATCATGATTCCTAAAGGAATGCTCTTAATTTATCAAAAGTCAAGAATTGCTAAATTAGGGTTTCTATAGGAATAGTCAACTGAACTTTGACCAGGCATAAATTTCACATACTTCATCCATTTTTCCACAACCAAAGCTCATTTTGAATAGAATCCAATTCCCTACGACTTTTTTTTTGCCCTCAAGTCAAAGAAATGCACCATTTGAAATATACAAGCTCATACATTACATGTCATTTTCAGAAACTCAACAAAAGGCACTTTTTGTCAAGACCATTTACATCAAGATAAATTCTTCAAATGAAAAATTAATAAAAAGAGGGATTGAAGTAGACATCTTGGTATTTCCAAAAAGTCCAAGATCCACATCATGAGATCAAAATTGAGCAAGTTATGGCTTTCCCAAGTTGGGAAAGTTTTGGAAATTTCAAGAATTGTGCATTGAGCAAATTTAAACTTTTAGGTCAATGGCTTAATTTCTTAGACTTCAAACATCTTATTTAACTTATAGAGGACCTACAATGTTATTTTTACATTTCCCTACCATTTTTATCTATATTACTCATATTTATTTTGATTTATTTGAATTAAATACAAAGTAAATTGTATAAAATAAATGGAGATGCGCTTTAGCATTTGGGCTGATGATTTTGTCTTGCCTAGAAGCCCATAATTTAGTGCAAATGTGTCCAGATATATCCAGCTCCCAACATGGCATGAAAACACCAAAATGGCAATTTTTCAAAATGACATTCATGGCTTTAAACCATGGCTTAATGCCTTGATTTCATTCCTTCTTACCTTGTCTCCTCGATCCCTACTATATATACATCACACTTGCAAGTCAAACGGACGCAACATATAGCCTGAAAGAGCTTAACAAAAAATTCCAAAAATTTGAACCAAAGTGGTCAAAACTGAAATACGATTTGCAGGCGCCCTAAGTCCAAACAAAGGACTCCAACATCTTCCCGAGGCTTCCAGGAACTCAACCCAACCCTCGAGCAAGCTTGCAACGTCACAGGTCAAGAAGATTGAATCTCACCATTTGGTAACATTCTCGAATCTAGGACTCTCATTACAGGCCGTCTAAATCCATACTAAGCATGTATTTATCTTATTAATGATGTTTGTTTGTGTTCTAACGTATTACATGAGCAGTTAGGACCTTGAATCACGTTTTGCCATGGTTAGGGTTTGGACCTCCGAATTTGGGTTTTTTAAAATAGCCAAAATTAGCACAAATCAAGGATATCATCATGTTTAGGAGGTCAAGGCCAAAAAAATATAAAAAAATAAAAATAATCGAGTTTCCATGTGGAATTTTAAAAAATTATAAAATTAACGTCAAGCACCACATATACAAATTCTGCTGAAATCTTGACTCAAGGTCAAGTTTGAGGGAATCTTGTTTTGTTGAGGGCTAAAAGAAAAAAAATTAAAAGGGGGATAAATCAAAACTCGTTACTATTGTAGGGGGTAAAATGCATTTAACCCTTCTATATAAATGCATGCATAAAATAAGCTTTAATGCAATTAACAAAAATAGTGTTTTAATGAATTTAGAAAATAATATAATTTATTTAATAAAGAATAATAATATAATATTTAAATATATTGATAATGTATAATTAAGATATATATAATAAGCATTATAAACAAAATTATATATAAAATTATAAAAAATAATAAAAATAAATAAGATATAGAAATTAAAAAGTGGTGAAAAATATTTTTTTTTAAAAACGTAGGGGGTGCAAAACATAATGGGCTAGTAAAAGGTAAGGGTGCTAATAGAAAGGGTCTGAATTGAGATTTTGAATTCAGGCCCAAAAGGCCAGGGGTGCATTTTATATTTAGTCAACAAAAGAGGGGGTGCGGAAAATAGGAGGGTCCAAGTCCAGATATTGGACTTGGCCCTCTTGACATAGGGGTGTATTTTCGTGAGTGTTTAGCAAAACAAATAAAAGAGTGGCGCAATTAGATTATGAATGGGCTAGGCCCAAAGCTGGGAGTCCGTTTGTACATTATACACAGTTGCACGGTAACACGATGGACACGCGTTTTGAATCGTGCGATGTTAATCAAATGGCGATTATTCACGGGCGCATGTTAAAGAATATGAGGTGGCATGCATCGGAGTGTCAAAATTAATATATTATTTTTATCAAAATAGAAACATCATTTCACTACTTCCCACTCTCTCTTCGTCTCGTTTCTACATCTTCTTACCTTGTCCCTCTTCCTCTCTCAACCCGGAAGGACATAACAAAAAAAAACCCTAAAGACTAAATGCCGGCGACAGAAATATTTCCAATCACCCCCTTCTCGCCCAAGTCAAATCCTACCCAAACCATCCAAAAAAGTTTAAGCTGAGTATTTATTACCTCTGACTATAATTTCCTTTGAAGCTTGTGAGCGCTCGAATCGCTAATCTTTCCTCTCTTTTGTTTGCAGGGGATGATGAGCACGGCGGTATAGTGGCAGCAATTTGAAGAGATCTTGGGGGTTTCAGATATTGAAACCCTAGATCTAGTATAAGATGGTGGCTTCTTCGTGTTGAATTTCTTCTTCGTAACTTATTTATTTTGTAATTTCTGCAATGATTTCACCCTTTTCTCTACAATCTCTTGTCTATTTTATAGTGATTTTTTAGGAATAGTTTTATGAAATATTTTAAGTGTGTCTGTAAAATAATTTCCAGAATTGATTAGGGTTTTTAAATTTGGGAAATTTTTTGAATGTTGTTTGTAGATTAGTGAATTCGATTCAAAATGTTTCTATTTTTAATGTTGATTCTGTTGTAAATGTTTGATTCTGATTTGAATGATATGTTTGTTTGTTGATTAAGAATATGGACAATGATTGCCTATTAAAGCAAACATTTCTTCTTTCTTTAAATTTGTGCGTTTATTCCCTTTTAAATTTGCACAATGATTGTTTGTGTTTTGGGACATAACGTATTCAGACTTAGATTGGGCTGGGACTGTAATGGCTTGAATTTGGACCGGGCCAATGATGTGGACCAAACGTGTGTTATTACCTTTTGATTTTATACAGTAAATGTTGTCTGTTTTGGTTTTTGGGCCTGGGCTGTAATAGAGCAGAACCGGTCAAGAAAAATAATTTTCTCAATTAAACAAATCAATTTTTATCTAAGCTATAAGAATAATGTTAATAAAACAGAAACTTGAAATGGGCCAGTATTTTTTTTAAGTGGACCATATGCGTTTTCTAATTTGGACTAGGGCTTTCAAGTTTTTTTGATTTGGATTGGGCCAGTAATGTGATGGCTTCATATGAAGTAAGAGTTTTTAATTAATACAACCAAAATATAATTAAGTATAATGATACTATTAATAATAATTTAAAATCAAAAGTCAACAAAACCAATACAATTTCTTAAAACAAACTAAAACTGGCCCGTTTTGTCCACTTACTGGGCCTTAATAAAATAAATTGCTCATGGCCTATTTGATTGGGACATACACCCCTCCTTACTATTTTAAGACAAACCTCATTATTCCAATGGGTCATTCTGATATAGAAGGCCCATGCATCCTTTGATTAACATCCCCTCTTATCAATATCCAAATCCATCCTTAATATAACACGAGTTTAAAAATTTACATGGGCTTTTCTGATTTAGAAAACCCGTTAAACCCCCCTTTTAAAACTGAACCACGTTAGTGTATCACAAAGAAAAAAAAGGATATTTCTTATGGATGAATGATTGAAAACTAGTAAGGGTAAATTTGGGGTATGACACCGATCGATGATGCCACTCAATTAGAATTGAGATAACGACTTTGATCCTTTGCATTCCCTCATAGGTTTTTGTGGCTTTATTATTTTGATGATGGATGATGTCACTCAATTAGAATTGAGATAACAACTTTGACCCCTTTGCATATTCCCGTAGGATTCACTTGTTTCTTTCCCGATGCAATTTTTGTCTTGTCACTTGTTTGAGTTTCATCTCTTTTCATCACGTGAGCTTATCTTGATTAGGTGATGTTTGTTAACATGTAATTCCTTAATGATAGTTTATGATGTCTTAAACCATGTTTAGACTTAGGTATCTACCTTTTGTCTCTTCCATGCTTGCATGTTTTATCATGGTGTGAAGTTTTGTCTTCTAATTACACACTTGCACCTCTACTTACCTGGTTAGGTAATTTATTCTACTTCTTGACCCATGATTCTATTCTTATGGTAGTCTAATGTTTTTAACATGTTAAGGTTAGAACCTATATCATGTTTTGATGTTCTTTTATTCCATGCCACTTTGTTTGCTTATCGTTTCTTTCTTATCTCTCTTCTTTACTTCCTCAAGTTTGTTGGTGAGATCTTTATCTCTTATATGTTTCATCATTGTGCCTTGTGTGTTTGTTGATGTGTTACAATCTTACTTGTTTGATGTTTTTTCATCTTTTATTTGATATTTTGTCTTCCATACATGATGTTTTATCATCTCTTACATGATACTTTATCATCCATACATGATGTTTTATCATCTCTTACATGATATTTTGTCATCTCTTACATGATGCTTTGTCATCCATACATGATGTTTTGTCATATTTTACATGATGCTTTGTCATCCATACATGATGTTTTGTCATCTCTTACATGATGCTTTGTCATCCATACATAATGTTTTGTAATCTCTTATATGATGTTTTGTCATCTCTTACATGATACTTTGTCATCCATACATGATGTTCTGTCATCTCTTATATGGTTTTTTTTCATCTCTTACATGATGCTTTGTCATCCATACATGATGTTTTATCATCTCTTATATGATGTTTTATCATCTCTTACATGATGTTTTGCCATCCAGGCTTGATGTTTTGTCATCTCTTATATGATGTTTTGTCATCTCTTATATGATATTTTGTCATCTCTTACATGATGTTTTCCATCCATGCTTCATGTTAATACTAACTATATGATGTTTTTTAATAAACCCTAAACCCTAAATCCTAAATCCTAAAACTCAACTATAGGATCAATATTGCATGATAACTTTAGGACTACTTTGCTAGTCTCCCTTTAGACTTTTTCTTTCTTCTTTTACATTCATGTTAAAACTAAAATTTCTTTTTCTTTTCAAACTTATCAAAGTACTTAATAATAAATTATGAGAATCTCACTGCTATTAAGTATGGGAAATGATAAGCGAGTTTCTTCTCGATCTTATCGTTCTTTCATTCTTAGTCTTCGGTGTGGTTCAAATCTCAAACATTTTTCAAGGTAAAAAAACACCAACCAATGCAAACCTTTTTTTTGTCTTCGGACTTTTTCTTTTAAAAGATTTCAAAAAGGACATGCTTTGCTGGCATCGTTCATAAAAAAAACACAACAAATGGAAACTTTTGAGCCGAACTACGGTGCTCTGATTCCTTAAAAGGGATACGTAGGCATCTGGTCGCGGGGCTCAATCGAGCGAAACTTTTGTAAATATTTCCTTCTTTTCCCCGTGTTTTATTTTGCATGTAATCCCTCTTTTCATTTTTCTTTTTAGATTTTAAGCATAGATTAGAGACACCCTTAGATTACAACAAACTTAATTGGATCCTGTGGAGTACCAAAGACATGAGGGGTGCTAATACCTTCCCCTTGCGTAATTGACTTCCTTATCCTTTCTCTTGGTCGTGAGACCATGCTTTTTCCCTTCCTCGGGTTTACTTAGTGTTTCCCTTCCCTCTCTTTGGATAAATAACATTGATGGGGAATCTTCTATTCCTTTCGCCTCCATTCGTGCTTCGATGAAAACCCCAGACGCGACACATAATAGTCATGCATTATCCAAGCATGCTACTATAGATAGGATCGAAATCTGCACATTCTGATCCACGAAGTCAGACTCCATTTTCTAACAACAAAGTTGATCCTCAATAATGATAATCTTAGACCTCTTTTAGGGATAACAAAATGATGTTACGACATCATTTAGGACATCAGCTTTTCTTCACAGAACCCAACCATTTGGTTCTTGATTTTTCATCCAAGGAGCTCATTATACTTGATAATCCTTTCAAACAAGAAGATCTAAAAAATGTACACCTTTTGCAACTTACTCAGGTAATCATAGACACCTGAAAACCAAATGAGAGAAAGAAACTCTCATAAACTTTCTGAAACTAAGAGTTCATAAAGCATATTTGCAGCCATGCCTTAGATAAGTACCCAACTCCCGACAAGGTTTTTACCATTAGTCACATGCTCATCTTCAACAGATTAATACCCAGCTCCCGACAAGGTATCTATCATCAGAGGAAAAACTTCCTCACACACAAAACTGCAGATGAAACTTCCTTTCAATAGATGTTAGAACATTCGATATGACATCCTTCTTCTTCACATTCCCAGCACAAGAGGATTCTTCACAACATTCCAGACTCGGTCAGTGAGTGGACTTCTTACTCTATCATAGTTAAATATTCCAAATTTTGGAATTCATTGGTGATCAACAATGCTCATCCCATGATCTTTAGTATAGCTTCCTTACTTAACTATGGTTTTGGAGACAACACCATAGTAATCCATACACCACTCTTGAGGGAGAGCACAAGAGAACCATACTTCAGCAGCTGACCATATATGCAAATTCCAATCAGCAGTTGATACCACACCTCATGAGGCTTCTTCATAAGCACAATATCTAGACCTCCTATAAGGTTTTATCCTCCTGAACACAAATAGGAGATTCCCTCTAAAACGCAGAGCATAACAATCATGGTATTTGCTGAACATCATACCATGAACAGACTGTCTAGAAGAGTCTTTTTCTCTCATTCTTCTGCCTTAACTAGTTTGGAAATTAAGCAACTTGGACAATAATCATTTGGCTAAATCACATCATTAAGATTGTAAGTTAATCATCCAGAATATTAACTTACCTCAGGTTGATGCATCTCTATTGCATACAACCCCAAGAGTGTTTCTTCTATTTTAATAGAATAAGAGTTCAATGTTCTCATAGACTTGATGAGAGATATCAAGTTTGAGTAAATAACCTCCATCATGTGTGAGAAAAACACCAGTCAAATAAAATTGAGAAAAATAACTTCTCAACATAAATATGTCAAGACATTACATCTGACATTTCTCCAAGACCCCTTTAACTCCAGACCAGGGACTTTCTTCAATAGCTACTAAGAACTTTTGAGTATTATAAATTATCCCCCTCAAACGTAAAACTACATGTGGTTAGTGCATACAACCATTACTCTCTTTAGATATAATCTGTTTCATGGCCATAAATAAGATTCCATACAAATATGGCTTCTTTGATCAGAATAAACCAGATGTCAGAGAAAATGTCCTTGACATTTGACCTTTATGTACAAGGAATTCAACCATCCCACCAATCTAAGACATGTTCTCTGGATAAAACATCATAGATACACATCCCAGATGCCTCCTCTTTCAAATTAGGAGTAGGTTCCAAACATATGTGATCATCACACATTTGTTTAGCTCCCAGAGCATCTGTTATGCAACAGGGATCTGCAAACCTGCGGACATGATGTCCCAACATCTGGTAGTACACTAGTTCCCTACTTCTAGAGCATAAAACTGAGCTTGGTTCTGAAGCCATTGCTGCTTCTAGAAAATCAAAACATCCCTTGATCACCTTCAAGGTCTTAAAAAATACAAGCTCCAGCTAAACCAACAACATCAAGACTCAAAATCACTTTCCTAATTAGGTCAAGAATTAGGAAGAATCTTTTAGAAGCCAAAATAAATGACTCTATCCTTTCTTCAATAGTCTGTCAAATGAATGTCAGGTTTCTTGAAAAATACAGCAACCACACACTAAAGTGACTTTATGAGTGGACTTGAGAAATAAAACTCAAGTTTCGTTGGTAACTTTACACAGTTGGTTAAAACAGTATTTCACAAATCCCATCACCATAGGATAAACCTGCTGAGGAGACCAAACCCTAATGCCCTTTCTTTACTCGCGCCACAAGAAATAACCAAGGTTACATCAGATACCATGTAGCGGAAACACACATCAAATCCTCCTCAACATCCTTCAGGCACCAAACAAAACCCTGCACACAATCATGACAGTCCAAGTGTAAGCAAAAAAACCTTAGTCTTGAAAATAAATCAAACCAAAACAGCTACTCCCCACCAAAGCTACAAGCTTGAAAACAACAGACAGGTCCAATACAAACTTTTCACGAATAGCCCATCCTCCACTTCTAGGGACCATTCAACCAACAATATGAACTCTCCAAGTTCAAACATCTTTTCAGTAATACCTTCTTCTTGCCAAACTAGAAAGTATCATCCCAGGATCTCACTCAGAAACAAAATAGGATGCCTGCTCTGATACCAATTGAAATTATGGTATAACAGACTTCAGATGTCTTATGACATGTTGAGACATCTGATCTGAATTAAACACACATGCAATGTATAAACATATTAAAACAGTACTGAAAAGTAATAAACGACACAACAAAATTGTTAACCCAGTTTGGTATAACTACCTACATCTGGGGGTATACCAAACCAGGGACAAATCCACTATGATAGTATCAATTCGAAGATAAACCAATCCCAAGTTTAAAACTTCTCACTTAATCACTACCCGTGTTATATTTATATCTAATACTCACCTAGATATGAGGCCCTCCTCAATCCCTCATCAATCACATACAGTGATTGGAGAACAACGTAGGAAGACACATTTCCATGACAACAAAATAGAAGACACACTTCCGTGACAATACCTAGCTAAGACACAAAGCTAAACTCCCATGTTTACAACTTTACTCTTAACTAAGAACAATACTTAGATTTTCTTAAAAGCTTCCTCCAAGAATAATACTCACTCTTCCTTCACAACATCGAAGAGAACAAAGTGACCATCTCACAACCTGAGTGGTTCACTTACACCAACTCTCCTAGAGAGTGGCAACTGACTCAACCATAATGATTACATCTTTAAATTCAAGGCTGGTTCAAATCCTATGTTACAATTTGTAGCGGTAGATATGTTCAAAGACAAAGCCATTGGATTGACTAGACTTTATACAAATCAAAATAAAAATCACCACCGCGCTTTATTGTTTCCAAAGGAATGGGAAAAGAGATAATAACCCAAAAAAGAGGGGGAAAGATTCAAGGTAATGGGGTTGGTTATGCAAAGGGAAGGTATTAGCACCCTAAACATCTACGGTACTCCGCATGAGACTCTTTGTAAAATCTGTATATTTTGGCTATAAAAACTATTATATATAAATGGGTGGTGGAGGTGAGAAAAGAAATATATTTTTTTATAATTTTTTCACCCGCCGCGGTTGCGAACCTTTAGTGCCTACATACCACATTTCGTGCAATAGGGGATCAGGGTACACGTAGTTCCTCTTTTAAAAATTTAAAACACAAATGTGTTGGTTAATTTTATAAGATAAAACATCATCGTCATTGTCCATGTGGAAAACATACCTACCACCCACAATCATGAGAAAGGAGAATTTGCATCATCTCAAAGTGGAAGATATGGCTTGGATTTCAAAATCAACAATGCCTCACTCAAAACCCAAGTGAAAAATATCTCTCTTCACTACATATTGTAGAAGTATAGTTGTTTGCATCACTACAAGGATCGACAAGAGTTTAACCTTTTAAGAAAAGTTTTAAAGGTACAAAGCCAAAATGGAAAAATGGTTTGAAATGAGATTGATTGACTTTTAGTCTTCTCACAAAAAAAAAGATGTCAAGGTATTATTAAGTTGGTTGGAGTTTATTTATGAAAATGTTTTGAAAATGCATGGACATAAGTCCATGTTTATTATGAAAATGGTTCAAGTTTCAAAACAAGAAGAGTTTTTAAAAGGGGGAGAAGATTTTGAAATTAAAGAAGATGGGAGGAGAAGAAGAGACTATCCTAAAGCATAAGGTAAAAGCTAGGGATAAGAACCATCTAACCAACAAAAAGCCAATACTTGACATTATGAACCAAGATAGAATTCTCATTCTTTGGATTGAAACCAAGCAAGCCAAGATACTAGACCTCTTGAGAGAACCAAACTTCAAGTGTATTAAGTCTTCACAAAAATTGGGCAGAGTAACGGCTGTGTACGGGTGAATTCCAGATTACAAACAGAGAATGTAATCACAAAAACCTGCACACAAAAACATACAAGCAACCCAATATCTTGAGGTAAACCTCAAGAACTCCAGACAAAATTAATCAGATAAGATCACAAGGTCTCCAAGATAGGCCAAAGTTTCTAATCCTAAGTCCAAGAAAAAGTCCCATGCTCCATAATGCCAAAGATAGTAACCAAATAGTCCAAGTACCATTAAAGATTTTTAGGATTTATGTTGATTATTAAGTATCTTAAGAAAGGAAAAGAAAATCTTAAGTGAGTGAAGTAAAAATGGCAAGAAAATAAATGTTCAAATGAGCAAAGATGAAAATGGCATGAAATGTAAATGCTAAAAGTAAATAGTACATAAAGCATAAAAAAGAATAAAAGCATAAGGTAAAACAAGTCAATAATTAGTGGTTAGTTGGATGACCATCTTGAAACTTGCGTTTGGAACTCATTAGAGGATTGGTAGAACCAAAGCCTCCACACAACAAGTTGCATTTGCTTTTTGTCAAGTATATCATCCATTTGGAATTCTCATAAGTACCATTTAATGATCAACGATGTTTAAGTGATCCGCGTTGACCAAAGGTGTTATAGATCAATTAGAGGATTGGTAGAACCAAAGCCTCCACACAATGAATCTCAAGGTTATTGGATCAAAGAGATCAAATTAACATACTTGGGCTTGCAATCATAAGTTTGGGGCATGAATGATCATTTATTCGAATCAAGACAAAATTTAGCGCTATGTTAAGCAATCGTAAGTGAACTTATATAGAAGTCGCACCTATTTTGAGGCGGCCAATAGCAATCTATGCACCATTTATTTTGAGACATGATATATAGATCATGCTCCAACAACATCTAATGCAATAAGAAAGGGATGAGATGAAGAGGGATGGGAAAAAATATACAAACCACATTTGAATTAAATTTTAATCAAACCATTATTAAAATCATTCATCCATTTTTGTGGAGTTAAACTCAACACCATGGATCCAATGATGTTAATAAAGTTCATGATCCAAAATCTAACCCAAGATCAGCCAGAAAATAATCACAAAATAATATCACATTTAACATACACAAAAAAGGATTTTTAAAATAGAAAATAATGAGAAAAATATCAACTATGTTCAAATTAATCAAGAAATAAAAAGTAAGACCATAGAAAAATCAGAAAAAGGCTCAAATAATTTTACAAATTTTTTGGTAATTTTTTAAAGTCAGAAACTATTTTTAAAATAAAAATAAATGGGTAAAATAAACAAAAAATGGTGAAAAATAGTAAAGTCAGAAACAAAAATAAAATAAGATCACCAATATTTGTCACAATATCATTGGATCATTCCATAATATTTTTCAGAATTTTAAAATGTATAAAAATATTTTTAAACATTTAAAAAAATCAAATAAGTGTAAAATTTATAAAAAATACCAAAACATAAAATTAAATTGTGAAAAAATAAAAATCAAAAAGATAATAATCAAACATATTTTTCATAATTTTTTCATATTTTTTGAACTAAAAATGAATTTTCTATTATTTTTTGAAATTTAAAACAATTAAAATATAAAAATCAGTAAAAGAAAATAAAAGTAAAATACGTGGACCATTGGATGAGAGTCAAAACACATTAGTAATCAAATCCAAGGGATCGGCGTGCTGTGCATATCATGGTCATTAGTGAATAATGTACATAATCATTAATTAAATCAGATTTGAAAAATACAGATGGCGCGCCTTTATTGGTTGGAAGATGACGCGTTGGTCATCTTCAACCTCCAGCCATCACAAATTTCAGGTCTCTCAAACTGTAAAATCAGAAGCTCAGACCTATGCCATTCGCTTCGTCTCTTCAAGACGAAGACAACCACACCCTCGCGCCAAATTTATATAAATTGTAGCTCAAGCAATTTGGAAGGAAAGTTTTGAAAAGGGATTTGAAATTTCATGGTCAAAACGTGTTTCCAATAAAAGGTAAGTGTTGCGACTAGAACCAAGTCAATGAGAGCAACACAATGATATCATAGTTTTGAAGAATTGATGAAGGAATCTACCTATTGAAGTTGATTTGCAGAGCTCTGAAGCTGAACTTCTATGGAGCAATATAAGGCACGATTCTTGAATGTAATTATGTGGTTAACTTCAGGGAAGATCAAGGAAGGTGAATTGATGGAAAAATTGGATTGAAAAAGGCTCGAGAATGGATTTTGAAGTTACAGAAAATTGAGTTATGGAGCAAGTTTGGCAGGGTGATTCTGGCTATCCAAGCTTGGGAAATTGAATGAGATAGTTCATGTATTTATAGGAGAAATGAATGGGATCAAAAGGAAGAGGGAATGATGCGTTTTGGAAGGAATTCGTGCAAACCTGATGCACGAGTGAAGTGTGATCCAAACTTCATCAAAACATATCCAATTCTTGCGTTTTGATGCACTAATCCACTTGGGAAAGTTGGCTAATCATGTTTAGACCCAAAACGCGTGTTAATTTGAGGTTTAGAGGTTGTAACATGAAATTCAAATTCTGACTTGCAAGGAAACTTCTATTCCAAGTTACCATTTTTGAAACTATGGCATTCTCAGCTCAAGGGGTCTCAAGGCATGATTCTTGATGCTTTGGAAAGATGAGGTTACAAGCTTTGCAATGGAAAAAGAATGTAGTTAAATGGATGCTTGAGCTGAAAGTTACATTGAGTCAAAGTTGAAGAAAAAGGGTTGACTTTCCATACTTAGAAATATTTCAAAATCTTCTTCAAAAATGACCTATAATCTTTTGCATCCAAACATAGCCTTCCACTTGGAATTTGCTCTTGACCAAAAAATATGGAATGAAGTAGATCTTTTGAATGACATTTTGAAACTTGAACCACTCAAAATCTCCAAAAATTGAGAAAGTTATGACTTGTTGAAGTTGGCCAAAAATCATGAAATGACCTATAATCTTTGGCATATTTAAGGCAACTTACATACATTTTACCACTTTGCACATAAAATAAGGCATAAAGTTCACGTCTTCAAGATCATTATGGAAAAGTAATGGACTCAAGGTGATGAAAATTGACCATGTTATGATCATTTGAAGTTACTTATGTAAAATTGTGGATTCATCTAGATGACTTGTAATCTTTCTTCTTCACCAAGTTTCTTTCACATGAAAACTCTTTGGAATTTTTGAAGTGATCTTTTAATAACCCTTTAAAGAGAATGATGTATTTATAATCACTCAAAAATACCAAAAGGTGAGCAAGATATGCTCCTTTGAAGTTCAAAACCCTAGCTTCTAGATCAAGATAATGCCTTGAAGAACTTTGACAAGTTTGAACAAACTTATTGTACCAATATTCTTGTTTTGTGAATAGAAGTTGTTGAGGATGATGATGAAGACTCATAGCCACCAGAACCACTTCCATATCTTGAATTTTGAGAGAAATATACTCTTGTGACCAATAAGAACAAGGCCTTGTCCAAACATGACAACTTCTCCAATCAAACCCTTGTACTTCTGAGTCAAATCTAATAACCTTGAAATGTGATGAACCAAAGAAACCTTGCCATGAAAATTCTCCAAAAACCAATCCAATAGTGAGGTTTAAACTTCTCAAGCTATATTGACTAGGGCATGGAAATAAACTCATGAACCCATGGAGTAACTTGTTAAATTTCATTGCCCTTACCTACATGGATAACAAGCAAGACAAGCCAATATTGTATTTTATTAGTTAAATGAAGAAAACAAAAAAATATACATGATCACAAAAGGAACATAAGTCAAGGTGCTTGGTAATCCCTCAAAAGGAGCAAAACTCAAAGTAGGGAGGCGAACCAAGAATCCTAATGTGATCTTGTTGTGAGTGAATCAACATGGTATGATGAAGGGATCTTAGGGGGGAAAATTGGGGTACAACACAATGCTTATATTTATAACCTATACCCAACTAGATTTGGGCCTTCAAAACACAACACATTTGCTGTTACAAATCGGTAGAAACTTCTCCTACAAACAAGGTCTTCAATCATTAGTTTCCTAATATGTCTCCATATTTAGAAACCGCATATTCTTAAATATTCTTCTTGACCTATAAAACAAAGCCACATAAGATGAAATAGTATCCTTAAAATATATTATGTTTTGGTGACTTAAAAGAATATAACAGTCAGTTCATCTCAGGCGCGACGTCGTATGTTCCTTCATAGGACATATGATTCGACATGTTGCTCCAGATGATGAGAACTTCTCATCTCAACATAAGATAGGACTTATTGCACACCTTCTTCCTGTTAACCAGTTAACACATCCTGTTGTACCCCAAAATTTTCCCTCCTATTATTCAAGACATGCTCATACGGTTCTCAATTGCTCAAGACTACTCAAGGATTGATCAGACAAATCCTCCCCCTAAGCAGTTGACCTATAACTAGGGTTTTTCTTCTCTTAAGGAAAATTATACTTATAATTCCTCAAGTTGATTTCATGGTTTCTCATATGTCTCAGAGAATCCTCATGTCAAATTTCAAGCCTTACATCACAAGTTTGCTCAGTCAATTAGTCAGATGATTGAGAATCAACTGTATTGGACAAAAAGTCAACTTTGACCAATTTATAGTCAAACTTCAAGATTTTTGGACAACATAAACATTTTGAAGTCACATTCATCATTTGATCAAGTAATGATCATGATTCATCTAGAAAACTCAAGATTCATCAAAAGTCAAAAGTTACTAAATTAGGGTTTTCTTAAGGAGAAGTCAAATGAACTTTTACCGAGCATAAATTTCACATAATTCATCATAAATTTCTAACCCAAAGCTCATTTTTAAGGAAATTAAATTCTCTACAACTTTGCCTCTCTAATATCAAGGCCAAAAATGCTTCATTTGAGAGATATGGGCCAAAACATTACAGGTCATTTTCAAAGTCAACAAAAAGACACTTTTTGTCAAAGAAATATACATTCAGATAAAGTCTTCAAATGAAAAAATGACCAACATGAAGGTTGTAGGGGACATCTTGAGGTTTCCAAAAAGTCAAATACCACCTTCATTTGATAAATTTGAGTGATATATGATTTATACAAGTTGGGTAATTTCAAGAAAATGCATGAAGTTCAATTTGAGCAAATTTGAATTTTTGGACTAATGGGCCTATCATTTAAGGTCCAAGCGTGTTCTTGACCTCATAATGGACCTGTAAGTCCATTCATGCACCATTTTAATTTTTATTTCATTTATTTTTATTTTTATTCATTTAAATTCAAAATTAAATCAAATAAATATCAAACAAATGGACAAAGCATAAAAGGCTTGAGATTTGATTTTGTTTGGGGGCACAAGATCATGTAGAAATCGTGTGAACCTATTTACAAACCAAACATTCATGGTTTTGAAGGATTTCATTCAATTTTCAAACAAAATCAAATATGTGTTTTCATACAAGGTCCAAGCCTATCTTTTGACCTAATCTCTTCTCCTATATAAGAAACAAAAACACATGAAAAAGGTATGCAAGAAACAAGGGTTGTGAGATTGAAATTTTGTCCAAGCTAGGGCCAACTTGAAGTCCATCGTACATCCATCCTCAAGCTAAACCATCCACTCAAATTTATTCCTGAGGTATGATAGAGTAAGTCTTGATCGTTCTTGATGATCAAAGAGGCCTAAAACCTACATTGCATGCATCGCCTGTTTCATGTTTTTTTTTCAAAATCATATTTTAATTTTTACTATGCTTTGATTGAAACTAACAATTGTAACATGTTACTGAGGAAAAACATTGCAGGTTTGATCCTTTGCATAAGCCCCATAACGCTAGGATAGCCTAGCATCATTGTTGAATCGATTTGTGGTATCTTGTTTGTATCTCATTATGCAGGACGGTTTAGCCAAAACTAAGGCCACTATTAGATTCGAAAGGGTTGATTATGGGGGGGGGGGGGGGGGGGGGGGTAGGATCCTTCTTATTCATTAACGTGCATTATATTTGAAGGTACAAAAAAAGGATCACCGGAGAATACGACCGGAGCTAGGGCTCCAACGCCTCTCTTGTCCAAGTTTTTATTATATTTATTAGTTTCTATTATGTGAACGGATGAGAGTGTAGCACCGCTGGTCAAGGCGAAGGCAAATTATGTAGAGGGTGTGGGTTCGATCCCTGCCTGTTACAAGGTTTTTTACTATTTTTCTAAATACATGCAGGTTTTCTATATAATATGCAACGCCTATCTTCAAACACCAACGAGCGCCTGACTCAGTGGAAAAAGATGCAGTCTGGAGGTT
Organism: Vicia faba; assembly: GCA_948472305.1. NCBI lineage: Eukaryota > Viridiplantae > Streptophyta > Magnoliopsida > Fabales > Fabaceae > Vicia > Vicia faba. The sequence continues at coordinate 1,257,851,283 of OX451736.1, read as the reverse complement.
AGACGACGTGGGTTCAACACGCACCCCATGCAATCTTTTTTTCTATTTTCCTTTAACCTGCCTTCCTTGATTTTTCTAACCCTAAAGCATAATATTTTTTAATTATTCATTAAACTAACCTTATTTTTCTTAATACTTATAAACTAGGTTTAAGGTTTTTTAGATGACATTTAATTTTCTTAATTTTACTAAATTAATTAATTGATCAACCTTTTTCCTTAAACATTAAAATTAATTAGAACTTAGGTTTTTTAAATTATTTTTATCACTTGAATTATTGTTCTAAAAAAAAGATCACATAAAAACATTTTTCTATTTTCTGATTTTTCTTATTTCTATTTAATTTTCCTAGATCAAGAGTATAGGACGCACTCTCCAATGTAAAAAGCTTAGACTTATTTTTTTCACATTTTTTCTATTATGTAACTGCTCACAGGATGTAATAGCGTAGGTTTATTTTCCGCATTTTTGCCTACTTATGTACCTCTCCCAAAGCCATCTTAGAACTTTACATTCCTCACTTTACATTCTGTACATATTCAATTGCTAGTAATTAGGATTTGTATGGAAAAGACTAAAAACAACTTAGAAAACCCTAATTTCTAGATAAATTAACTGAAATCAATACACTTTTAACACTTACACCTCTTGGGCATCCTCTCTTGTTGCCTTCCGAATATTGGTCATGTCCCTCGAAAGTAGGGATAATTTAGCAAAAAGAGCCTCGACCAAATCATCATAGTCTCTACGATACAAAAGATAAAAGTCCCTCAATGTCCCTCAAGTTGTCTACGAAAAGATGATCTAGTCCCTATTGTTGTACCCCAAAATTTTCCCTATCATTTTATCAACATTTCTCATCACAAGGCTCTTGGAATTCAAGTACAAGCCAGGGTTTGCTCTACTCAAGACACCTCATTGCACTGTTGACCTAAATTAGGGTTTGTGTTTGCACAAGGATTTTTGGACCTTCAATGCTCAAAGTGACTTTCATACTTCATGTTGGACTCATAAGTTTGCCCATACCAAGTTTCAAGCCTTGAATCAAATTTTTGCCCAGTCAATTGGACAGTTGACCTAGAAATCAGCTGTATTGGGGAAAAAGTCAACTGTGGCCAATTTAAAGTCAAAACTCATGACTTTTGATCCACATCAACATTATGAACTCATATGAACCATTTGATCAAGTTTGGATCATAAATCCACAAGAAATTTGATCAGATCACCAAAAGGTCAAAATGGTCATTTTTAGGGTTTTGACTGCGCAAAGGCAATTTTTGACTGTTTGACCTAGCCAATGGCAAATTAAGCTCAACCATGGACTCAAGGACTCAAGGGCATCATCTTGACTTATTCAACAAGTTCAAAAGATCTCAAATGCATGGGATTGACATATGAATTTTTCAGTCAACTAATCAAAATTTGACTGTACACTGAAAAGTCAAACTTTGACTTTTTGGTCAAAATCAAGTGCCAAGGGTCATTTTTCATCAAGATGTGTCAAATTATGAGACTTTTTCATCAAGAAACCCAAAATTGCAAATTAGGGTTTGAAATTGAAAAAATTTCATAACTTAGAAATTTTCTAAGTTATGAAATTTTCTTAATTTTTCCTAACTTTGCCCCACATTTTCACCATGATGCAAGTGGATTCAAACAAAACTTACAACATGAAAGTTGTAGTCCTCCAAAAAGTCTACAACTTTGATTCACAAAGTTTTATCAAAAGAAGCTTGGATCTCAAGTTATGATTTTTGGAACAAGGGTCCCTAAAACTTTTAACTTAGAGAAATTTTGCCCTAGTTTAGGCAGGATTTTGCCCTATCTTCTTGGCCATTTTTCACATAGTTCCACTTGGAGTCTCAAGTTACATTTCAAAGATGGATTATATTTCATGTTTCAAGCTTTCCAAATTGTCCAAGAACTCCTCAAACACATTTTTGGTTAGGGAATGCTTGAAGTTGGAAAAAACTCACTTTGATCCATGGCATTTTCATGTTGACACAAGTTGCAAAATCTGTCCAAACTAGCTTTGTAATTGATTACAGGTGTCTAAACCAATTCACACTCTGATCAACAAAGCTTGGCACAATGAATAAATCCATTTATGCCATAAAGGTAGCATTTCCATTTACATAAAGCATGCTTTATGTCAAATTGCATTTCTTGAGCCATACACCAAGCCCTTTGCTGCAAACAAGGCTCCCTAATGTTAGGCAAAGTTAAACCACTTTGAGCAGCTAGAGTACAAGCCAGTATAACCATAGCATTGTCGACTCTCATTTCTTACTTCAAAACCAAGAAACTTGTAAAATACAAGACAACTTGAGCATCTGATATAATCAACTCTTGCCAACATTCCAAACAGGTTTCTCACATTACACTAAGCCAAAAACACGAGCTAGCAACCTCTAAAACACCCTTGTACACAAAAATCCCAAGTTCTTGCAAAACAGGGCAAGTTCTGCAGTTTCACTCCCATCTTCACATTGCCTCGTGCGTTTTGCTCCAAACCTCTTCCAATACACTCCATACAACATACCTAAGCTATCCCAACCATTCCCAATTCACTGTAACTCCATTTACAGTGTTCACCATTTTCAAATTCTGAGTTTGCAGGTTGAGTTCTACAAGAAGTTTCAGACCATTTCAAAGCAAGCCAAGCATTGGGAAAGGTCAAAGGAACATCAAGCAAGCTCAAAAGAACCTCAGGCCTCACTGAAAGTTGCTGCATTGCCATACTCGAGCTTGAATGAAACAAGTATTTCTCAAACTTCTATCTCTCTATTTAGGAACATTTAGCCTTAGGTTTGTGAATGAAAAATGTATTATTCAATGCCATGAAGCTATAAATATGCTCAGTTTTCATTTATATTAAGCATGCTAAGAGAATTTAATCCATGAACATGCTGAAAAAACTAGGTCATATTTTAGGGCCAGAGAAATTCTCTCTGGTCTTTGAGAGTTAGATTAAGTTTTTTATATGGTTAGAATCGTGGTTTAATGCTCTACAAGTTTCATGTTTTGAGTTTTGGCAAAAGATCACAAATATAGGAGTTAGCAGTTTGAATACAGGGCGCGCATGTTTCAGTCACAAGGAAGAAGATGAAGTGGAAATGGGCTGGGCTGGCTTGTTTCTGCTTCTAACACCCCCATTTTCAGTATTACACCCCCTGGCCCAATTTCTTTATATTTTGTTATTTTTTGTATTTTAATTTCATTTCTGATTTTATTTATTTATCCCCAAATATAAAAAATGCTTAAAAATATTTTCATTTTTTTATATATTTATTTGGCATTTTATTCTATTCTTTCTAACATTAAAACATTTTTAATACTTTTTATTATTTGTTTAAATTTAAAAATAATGTAAATGATACTTTTACTTTTATTTTTATTTTTTCATTCATACTGAAAATATTATTATAAAATATAATTTATTTTTTGTAAATATTTTATTTTATTTTATACATACTTAATATATTTAATATACATATATATATACATATATACTTTTATTTTATTAAATACTTAGAATAAGAATACAAAAATATTACATTTTTATTTTTTATTATTATTTATACTAAAAAATACCTTTTTTAAGTATATTTCATTTTTGTACATATTAATATATTTCTTGTATATAAATAATATAATATATTATTTTCTTAAAGAAATTAGGGTTCACCCATTTAATAAATAAAATTAATCTTTTTTTTTTATATTTATTTCTTTATACTTCTTTACATTGAAAATACTTTTACATACATAACAAATAAAAACTTCTTTTTGCATAATACATTTTATTTAATATTTGTTTATTTTGTTATTTAAATATTGTACATTTAAATATTGATGCAATTGAGAATTCAATTTGGATGTAATAGTAACTAGGGTTTAGAATTTAAATTCTCGCACTTTTACGCTTTCAATTATGCCATGATTAGAGAATTAGGGTTTGTATGCCAAAATCAAATTAACAAATAGTTTGACCTAATCAAAGAAAAAATGCATGAAAATCAAACACAATGCACACTTGCACCCATAGGGTTACAATCCACTTGTTGCCTTCAGAAATGGGCCATGGTATGCATGTTGAGTACTTTGGCAAAGCAAAAACAAAACAAAAGATCATAGTCCCTCGATGACGCCATCTTGGTTGCCTAAACAAAAATGATCAAGTCCCTCAAGAAAATTGCCAAAGATACTTGACACAATTGCTATCATGGTCTATACGATGACCCGCGTTTGTCCCGTTTAACATCCTAACACAAAGGTTGTTAACCAAATGCAATGGTGAAACAACACTGTTAAAAGGGTTAAAAACATAAGAAAGATCTTTGAGTAAAATAGGGTAGATAGCTCTTAGTTACTTGATTAAAGCTTGCAAAACATCCTTGCTATTTTCAAACACACTTCACAACACAATTTCAAAATCCAACTTTCAAACATTGAAAACTTTTCAAAAGACAAAAACACCTTTGTATACATTCAAACAAGAATCATTACAAAGGTTTCCACAACGATGGCCTCTTTTCAAAACATCTTTCAAAACCACACACAAAGCACCATTTCAAACAATTGAAAAGCACCATTTCAAACAATTGAAAAACAAAGCAAGTGATCTAAACAAGTAACTAAGAGCCCATGTAAAACCATGGATGAAAAGGGTGCTTGTACCTTCCCTTTTCATAATCTACTCCCCGAACCCAAGAAAAAATCTCAAAGGTCTTTCATGTGCTTTTTGACCTTTCCTTAGGATAAAATAAAAAGTCGGTGGAGACACTTGCTAAACCGAAACATTTGCGAACACAAACACTAAACCTCAAGTCAGTTCTCCCACCGTATCACACCTACGAATAATATGGTGATAGTCCCTTCGAATTGCTAAGGTATCCTTACATGTTGCCTTCGATGACCATTCGATGATCCTACGCATGTCCCTTCACATCCAATAGATAGGGCTACCTACCAACTAATGGTATGGATAGTACTATCTCTAAAGGAGAAGGAAAATAATCAGAAAGACTTTAGTGGGTAAGAAACCCTTAATTACTTGCTCACAAACTTTTCTCAAAACAACTTTTCACACTGCACTTTCAAAACGAAATATTTTCTAAAAACACTTTGTATACATTCTTAAGGACTGATACAAGAATTACTACAAAGTCAGCCTTACATTGGCAATTTCAAAAATATTTTCAAACACATCACACACACAAAGAAAGTTTTCAAAAGTAAGCTAAGTAATTAAGAGTCTGTAGATAACTATGGGTGAAAATGGTGCTAACACCTTCCCTTTTCATATCTTACCCTCCCGAAATCAAAATCTATCAAAGGTCTATCCAGTTCTTTTCACATTTCCAAAATATTGGATAAAAAAGTCAGTGCCGACTCTAGCTATCCGCACATTTGGATAAAACAAAAAAGTCAGTTCTCTGACTATATTACAGAACTGGCGACTCTGCTGGGGACGACAACTTAAAAAATAGGGGTTACCTTAGGGTTTAGATCACTTTTACTTGTTTAATTGTTTGCTTTACATTTAAGGGCTTATTTGGGTATTACTTGCTTATAAGATCCTACACCCGGATCTAGGAATACCTTAGGTAAGTAGAAATAGATCATAAAGGTTGTACGGCATAGACCGATATGGATAATATGATGGCTACGTTAGTGTGACACTTTGGTTTGTGCTGATGTTCCTTAAGTTAGTCAAGGATAACATTAGGCTTCCGCGTGGTTTCATTAACACTAAATTACTTTCAGAACCTTAATTGGCACATCTTGGCCATTAGAAGGTAGTGAGATAGCTGACTTTGGTGCAGTCCAAAGTTGGTCGATACTCGAAACTACGCTCATTGAGATTTGACTTTCGGCATGTTTTAGTGGCAAGCAAGTTGTTGTGCTAAAATAAAGCCTGCGAGAAGGATCAGTGATATGAGATTCCTAGAACCTGGTTACTATTATAGGACAGGTTGAGCCAACTTAACTTTAATGGGGAAGGGTACATACCTATGGACTTCATGCAAGCTTTTAAACCTAAGGCTCTTGTGTGACTTTTTTGTGTTTGCTACTTATCTAACATGAACATCACATCATAACATCATACCATCATAACATAACATTTTCACTTACCATTTCAAGGGCCTAGGGACTTATATTTGTTCTTTGTTGCAGGTTATGGACTCCACCTGCAAAAAAACTATTCGGATCAACTTTGTAAGGATACCTTCCCAGCTTAAGGAGTTAGTCTCAAAGGCTCCCAAAAACTCTTAATTCACCAAAAGGTATGGTTATCTATTCAGTTTGGCTACCTCAGGTTTTGAAGAAGACGTGATGAGTGTTCTGTTCTAGTTCTTTGATCCTGAGCCTCATTATTTTACTTTCCCAGATTATCAATTGGTACCCACAATGGAATAATTCTCTAAGCTACCCAGGGTACCTATTCTTGATCAGACACCCTTCACCGGTTTAGAGAAAGTTCCAAAACCTGAAGATATTGCAGCAGCCTTACATCTGAAGCAGTCTGACATTGTATCTAATTGGGTAACGAGATGTGGAGTCAAGGGCCTTCTTGCTAACTTTCAGATAGAGAAGGCTCAATTGTTTCTAGATGCTATGAGTTTTCATGATTTCGAGGAGATCTTGGCTCTGTTAATCTATGGTTTGGTACTATTCCCTAATTCAGACCAACTCATATATGTGAATTCCATTAAAATATTTCTTACTCATAATCTTTGCCTACTTTTCTTGGAGATATTTTGCATTCTCTTCACACTCGTACTATGAGAAAGCAAGGGACTCTTATGTGTTGCATACCTTTACTATCCAAGTGGTTTATTTTGCACCTTCCCCGATCAGTGATAAAGAATGAACAAGGTTTGAGGTGGTCTCAAAGGATGATGTCACTCTCTCATTCATATATCTATTTGTGTTCCCGGTCTCAAGAGGATATCACTATTATTGACTGTTGTGCAAAATTCCCTAATGTGACACTCTTTGGCATAAGGGGAGGTATCACTTACAACCCTTCACTAGATCTACGTTAATTTGGTTATGCTCGAAGAGACGATCCTCATGATATACTCATCTAAGGTATTATATTCAATTACGAGAACGGTCCTCAAGATTACCATCAAAGATTTATACGTGCTTGGGGCATGCTGAATAAGATTTATAGCAAGACTTTGGGACAGAAAAACTCCATCCCTCTGGAGCCCTACCTTAGATGGGTGCGATCTCATGCTCAAAATCTTATAATGCCATATCCCGCTATCCTACCAGTAATTATGGAGCCTGTTGCTGGAGGAGATACTCCTTATACCGTTCTTCATCCAGATATGCGTACTGACCTTGAAGAGTTACAAAAGTCTTAGATTCAACTAAAAGAAGAAAGGGGCACCTTCGAGACTCGGTTCTATGCTAGTGAAAAGAAAGTATTAGAGCTGACCAAACGCCTTCACAAAGAGAAGATCCTTAATGCATATGTCAACACAAAGAGGAAGCGTCCATGGGAGACTTGATTCATAATTTATTCCTTTGTAACCCTTCTTTTTGTTTTCATTGTAAGCCTAAAAGGCGTTTATAATATGAACTTACTAACAAGAATCTTTGTTGTTGTTTCTTTTTATTAAAAAATTTAAATCCCACGAGGTCCTTGAAAACATTGCATATGCATCTACATATTATACATATCATTACATAATAGGTTTCCAAGACAAGTTTTCTCATCTTCTTGCTGATTTTTTCAGTAGAAAAGTGGCTCTTGAACAGACAGTCAAAGATCTCCAGGCTCAAAATACCCAGCTCCAACAAATGTTCCTCAGCTTAGCCAAGGGGCAAGAAGAACTAAAGGCACTCATCGCCAAAGAGAAGAAGAAGAAGACAAATAAATCAGTTGGCATCCTTAACATGGGTTGAAGGTTCAGAGGTCCAGTCAAGAGAGCTCGAGATCTTGATATCCCATTGGATGAAGACGATGAACAAGTCGAATATGGTAAGAGTGTTAAAACTGAGAAACAAAGCAACCATGGTTCTGACAAATGTTCTGATGAAGAGGAAGAAGACTGTCTGCATGAACAATATCCCCCTGCTGACGAGAAGTATAAGCTGTTAGAAGAACATCTGAAAGCTATGGAGATCCAGAGGCTGCCTGGCTTGAACTTTGAAGAATTGGGTTTAGTCTTAGGAGTCGTCATTCCTCCTAAGTTAAAAACTCCTACCTTTTCTAAGTATGACGGTTTTTCTTGCTCGAAGCTGCATTTGAGATCATATGTTCGGAAAATTCAATGACACACTACAAACAAGAAATTATGGTTGCATTTATTTCAAGAGAGTCTATCTGGAACACAACTAGAATGGTATTATCAACTTGAAGGTACAAATATTAATACTTGGTAAGATTTGGCTGAAACTTTCTATAAACAATATCAATTCAATTCTGATTTGGCACCAACCTGCATGCAACTAAAAAGTATGTCCATGGGTTCTGAGGAAGGCTTTAAAGAGTACACATATAAATGGAGAGATCTTGTAAGCAGAGTTCAACCTCCTTTGACTGATAAGGAATTGGCTGACATGTTCATGAGCACACTAACATTCCTTTTCTATAATCACCTACTTGGAAGTTCTTCGGACGGTTTCACTAAACTGATAATAACAGAAGAACGTGTTGAGAAAGAAGCGGTAAAATTCAGGTGGATACATCTTTGAATACTGTGAAGAAGTCTTATAATGGTAAGAAAGAATCCAATGTTATGTACGACCAGAAGGGTCGTAGTAAGAGTGATCGCAACCAACCTGTGGGGGCATTTTTGATCTCTAATCCGATGCCAATATAATAACAACAACATAATAATTAGTGTAGGTAGGTCGCACTCAGGAGACAGTTCACCAAAATCAACATGCTGTTGTATCAAGCATTACAACACATGTTGAAGGCATAGATGATTACATTGAAAGATCCTCCTCAGAATCCCAATACTTCTTCTCACAGTTATAATCCCAATGCAAGGTATGCATATCACTCCAACAGTCCCGGACATGACACTAACAACTATTGGGCTCTTAAGAATAAGATCCAAGACATGATTGACACTAAGGAGATTGAGTTCTACCCTCGTAAGACTCCTAATGTGATCAATGCGCCTATTCCTAATCACGACAAAGGCATTAATACTATTGATGATGTTTCTTATGTTTCTGTTGTGAATGACTTGACTACTCTTCTGATGATTGTTAAGAAGAAGCTGCTGCAAGATGGTTTATTTATGGGTTGCATTAAAATATGCTACTACTGTGCGTCCCAATCTAATGGTTGTGTGATGCTAAAGAAAGGTATTTAACATTTGATGGATGACCATGTGATTCTATTTGAGAAGACTCCTTCTGTGGAGAGTATGTCTCAAGACCTGAATCTTGAAGACGTATATGCAATTTCTGGTACTCCTATAAGGATCACTTATAAGAGTCATGTGAAAATTACTTCCAAAACTAGGTTTGCTCCTATGATCATTACCGCGCCTGGGCTAATCCCATATTTCTCTGACAAGGCTATCCCTTGGAATTATGGAGTTGATGTCTACTACCATAGCGTCAAGCAAGAATCGTTGACTGTCAAAGATAAAAATACTGAAATTATTGATCTCAATGTTGAAAATATTGCTGGGACTAGTAAAGTTACCAGAAGTGGAAGGGTTTTCTTTCTAGAGATCTCTCTAAAAGCCGTTACTACACCAGTTCATATCACTATCACTGAATCAACTATTGAAACTCAAGGCAAAGAACATATGATTGTGCCTGCCCAAACTGAGGAACCAAAAGAGGTTACTATTGAAGATACCTCCAAGCAAGAGATGGAGGAAGTACTAAAAATTATTCTAAAAAGTGACTACAAGATTGTTAAACAGTTGGGGCCAACTTCCTCCAAGATATCTATGCTATCTCTGTTGTTATGCTCTGAAGTCCATGCTCAGGCTCTGGTAAAGTTCCTTAAACCTGCTCATGTACCGCAGGAAATCTCTATTGATCAGTTCGAAAATTGTGTTGCTAGCCTGACAACTAATAATGGGCTAGGCTTTTCTGACGCTGACTTAACTCCCATAGGAAGGAACCATAATAAGGCCCTGCATGTCTCTATTGAGTGTAGGGGCACTACCTTATCCCATGTATTGGTGGACACATGTTCCTCCTTGAATTTATTTCCAAGAGATGCTTTAGACAAACTTGAATGTGAAGGGATTATGATAAAACCCAGTGACATTGTGGTAAGAGCTTTTGATGGTTCAAAGAGAATGGTACATGGGAGAGGTTGATCTTCCAATAAAAGTGGGTTCCAAGGTCTTCGACTCTACTTTCTATGTGATGGATATTCATCCAGCCTATTCCTGTTTTCTTGGACACCCTTGGATTCATGGGGCAGGCGTTGTTACTTCTACTTTACACCAGAAGTATCCCGAAAAGGAAAAATCATTTCAGTTTGCGACGAAGAAGAATACATAGTGAGCCATTTGAATTCCTTCAAGTATGTTGAGATGGACGGTGAATTCTTTGAGACTCCTTGCCAGAAATTTGAAGTTATTCCTCAGACGACATCTATTGACAAAGCTACCCCTACCATTCCTAAGGTTACCAGGATTCCACCAAGAATGGCTTCTCTGAAAGACGCTAAGGTTGTGGTAGAAGAAGGTGGTTGCACAGTTTGGGGTCAGCTTCCCAACATCCCTTATAATTCCGATAAATTTGGTTTGGGTTTCAACTCAGAGGGTTAGAGGGCTTTCCGTGGTGCTCTTCCTAATTCTGGGAGATCTCCATTACGCATCAACAACAATGGAGTTCACAAAAATCAAGTTAACGTTGTGGAAGACGCTGATAGCGATTGTGACATAGACAGTTGGATTTTCCCAACTACTGGCAATGGACTCAACAATTGGAAGGATTAAGACTTTATACCAATCTCCTTTAGTCAGGAATAAATTCTATTTTCTATTTTCTTGCTTTCATGTTTTTGGTTATGTTATTTAAACAATAACTTTAAACCTTGTGCCTTACCCGCGGTACAACGGTCCATTTGTTAAGGTTGTCATTTTTCATCGCATATTTTCATTTAATAAATCATTGGACATTTGCATTCAAATTGTGTGCTCTTTGTCTTTCTTTTACTTTATTGATTTCAAAATAGCCATGTGTACTTACACACACCCACACAAAAAATTGCAGGTTCATATCCACCCTGAATTCCAATGATAACAATTATGCTATTTCCAGTTATGACTTCGAAAATTTGATCTACCAAGCTGAGGACGAAGTTGAGGAAGATTGTGTAGTACTTGGAGAGCTTGCTAGGATGTTAATGCAGGAAGAAAGAGCCATAAAACTGCATGAAGAGCCAGTTGAGGTTATGAACTTGGGTATTGAAGAGGACAAGAAAGAAGTCAAGATAAATGCCAACCTAGAAGACAGTGTCAAAAAGAGATTAATCCAGGTGTTGCGTAACTATGTTGAGGTTTTTTTTTTGGTTGTACTAAGACATGCCAAGGCTTGATACTAACATTGTGGTTCACCGTTTGCCGATGAAGGAAGGTTGTCCTCCTATAAAACAGAAGGTTCATCGTATACGTCCTGAGATGTATGAAAAGATCAAAGTTGAGGTTATGAAGAAGTTCAATGCATGTTTCTTAGCTATTAAGTCCTATCCTCAGTGGGTTGCGAACATGGTGTCAGTGCCTAAGAAGGATGGCAATGTGCGTATGTGTATAGACTACAGAGATCTGAATAGGGAAAGTCCCTAAGATGACTTTTCGCTTCCGCATATTGATGTTCTGGTTGACAACACCTTTCAATATAAAGTATTTTACTTCATGGATGGTTTCTTTGGTTATAATCAAATCAAGATGGCACCTGAAGACATGGAGAAAACTACCTTTGTCACACAGTGGGGCACTTTCTGTTACAAAGTTATGCCTTTTGGGTTGAAGAATGTCGGTGCAACATATCAGCGTGTTATGGTAGCTTTGTTCCATGATATGATCCATCACGAGATAGAGGTCTACGTTGATGACATGATAGAGGTCAAGTAGTGAAATGGAATGATGACTTTCAGATAGCTTTAGACAAAACCAAGGAGTACCTCCAAGAACCTCTGATTCAGATGCCACCAATGGGGTGTGTATTGGGGCAACATGATGAGTTTGGTCGAAAAGAGTATGCAATATACTACCTTAGAAAAAAGTTTACCGACTGTGAGACAAGAGACTCACTGCTCGAGAAAACTTGTTGCGTTTTGGCATGGGCTGCTCTCCGACTAAGACAGTATATGTTAACTCATACTACTTTGTTGATCTCTAAGATGGATCCAATAAAATACATATTTGAGAAACCCGCTCTCTCCGGAAGAATAGTGTTGTACCCCAAAATTTGCCCTCCCATATTCTTCAAGATTTGCCAAGGTCAATCTCCAGATGGTTCAAAATCTCTCAAGGGTTGCACAGTCCAATTGCCTCCTAACACAGTCAAAATTAGGGTTTTGGTTCTGGCAAAGAAATTGAAGTTTCCAAAGGTCCAATCAAGTCCCACATGCCTACATACATTGCCAAACATCCATATGTCAAGTTTCAGGACTCACAACATCAAATTGCACAGATAAAACCCTAATTGCTCCACAGTCAACTGCAGGGGTAAAATGGTCATTTGACAGTCAAAAGTCAAAAATTTTGGTCAACATCTCATTTTGAAGCCACAAACATCATTTGATCAATTCTTGATCATGATTCTCAAAGCATGGTTCAAAAAGTCTCAAGATGCAAAAGTTTCTATTTTGGGACAGTTGAAAAAGTCAACTGCAAATTGACCAGGGCATAACTTCTTCATGGTTTATCAGAAAAATCCCATCCAAAGCTCATTTTGAAGAGAATGACATTTCCTACAACTCATCTTCACATTCCAAGTCCAAGAAATGCTCTCACAAAAAGTTATCAATTTCAACATTATAGGTCATTTTCAAAAGTCAACAAAAAGGGACTTTAAGTCAAAGACCATAATTTGAGATTGGTAAATCAAAATGACATGGGACCAAATACATTGGTTAGAGGACTTCAAGAACTTTCCAAAATGTCCAAGAACATGTTCATAGCTTCAAAATTGAGCAAGATATGCATTGGAGAAGTTGGGAAATTTTTGTGAAATGGCCAAAGTCAATTATCCTTGAAACTTCATTTTTGACAAAAGGGGCCCACTTTTTCCACTTGTTTCAACTTGGCCATGCTTCCCACGTGTCCCACAAATTATTTCAAGATTTAAAATTAATTTTTCCATTTTTATTTAATTTTATTTGATTTAATTCATTTTAAATCTTTTAAAATCAAATAAAAATCAAGAAAATTAATTAAAGGGTATATTTTGTGTTGAATAGATTTGAATCACCATCATTTGCATCCCAAATTCGTACAAGGCCTAAATCAAGCAAGAATTCAAATTTTGACACAAAAGTGGAAAGTGCTTCAATGGAGGTTATGGCAAATCTCAAACATGAATGCATAAGGTTAATGGCCTTAATTCTGATTGAAACTTGTTACATAACATATGTGCAAGCTATCACAAAAGAGGTCACGACCTAGAGAGCCATACAAACTGAGAACCAAGTTACAAAATTTACACAAAAACTTGAAAACTGAAATCATAGTGGCAGCGCATTTCAAGCCTCCATTTCAATCCAAACACACTCCTGGCATCCCTAGGAAGCTTTTGCAATCAAACATCAATCTAAACGTGCCCAGAATCCTAGAACTCAGGCCAAACGGTTTGCAATATTTTCTTGATTTCTATATGATCATTCATGCGCTTTTAACATATTTTTTGAATTGATTTATACTCATAGGGACATTCTGAAGCTTTTTGTACCATTCAATTGAACTATAGCATCCTCTATCAAAAACTGCCATTGATGGACATTAGGTTTTCAGAAGCTCAAAATTAGGCGTTTCCTCATACGGAAAAATTAGGCTACCAAACTGGTACCATTGAATTCGTGACATCTAAACGAATCATTCCATGACCTCGCGCTCAATTTATGTTGCTTCCTCTCCTAATCGCTATTTTTCGCTATGTGACTTAGTGGGGGTTTAAAACCCCCGCTATCTCATTCATGTTACAGGTACAAACAGAGAAGAAGGCTGAGGTGTCCAGGCGTGAGTGGAAGGTTCAAATCCACGCGCGCAATTTTTTGTTTTTCAGCATTATTGGCTTTGGTTTTATATAATATTTGTTTTTCATATTATTAACAAATGCAACAAAGTGCCTCAGTGGTTGGGAACGTGTCATGCCATCTTTGGGACCTGGGTTCGATTCCCAGGTCCCCTTACAATTCCCATATTATTTTTCATTTGACTTTCCTGTGCAGCGCTCCAAGGAAGGTTCATCATAAGCCCTATAGATCCAACTAGCCAGGTGTCTTCAAGGCAAATCCAAGGGCCCAGAAAGCAAGAACACCATGTGCCTGGTCAACAGCATTCCATTTAATTCCCAGGGTCAAACGAGCTGGCTTCCTAATGGGCCAAGATTCAGCATCACACCCACATTTCTGGCCCAGCACCCCCTCCATTTGGTTTATTATTTTCTTTTCATTTTATTTTTCAATTTAATTTCTAACCCCTTTTTATTTTATTTATTATTAGTAATTAATCAATTAACCATTTTCATAAAAAAACCAAAAAAATAAAATTAACATTTTTATTATTATTATTTTTATTTTGTAAATAAACCATAATTGAATTAGTTTTTAATTAGGCCATTTTAACATTCTTTTTAATAATTAAAATAGATTTAGATTTAGGTTAACCTAGAATTTTATTTCTTTTTCTATTTTATTTCATAAAAAACATAAAAAACAAAAAAATATTTTCTTTTAATTAAAATAATTAATTAGTTTTTAATTTCATTTAATTATAAAAAGACCAAAAAATTAATTTCCTTTTCTTAAAAGGGTCGACACCCTTAAACATTCCCGATTAATTTATTCGCGCGCATTTAATTTGTTCGATATTATGTAATTGCTCAATCCATGTAATAGTAATTAGGAATTTATTTATTTTTCCGCATTCTTTATAAAACGGGTCTTTGTAATTTTTGGCGATGTATAGACCCGCGCCTTGTTACAGCGTAGGATTTTACTTCCCTCAATTTACTTTCCGCATCCCCTTTAACTGTTAACTTGTATGAAAGAATGCATGCTAATTAAAAACAAGCGTAGATCACCATGATACATGTACAAGATAAAACATAACATGAAAATAACACACAAATTCACACACCACTTCTAAGGTACGCCTCACCTGTTGCCTTACCTTCGAAACGTGGTCGTCGAGTATAGGACGTTTTAGTAAGTCCTTATGTCCATGACATGATCCAGTTGCCTCGAAATGGTTGCCTCGGAATAAAAAAGGATCAATGGCATAAGGGTAGCTTCTAAGGTGTCCTACTGTTGCTCTGGTGACCACACTGTCCCTAAACTCGAATTGACCCGAACACCTCCAACGGTGGTGCTACCTACCTCTCAATGGTGGGATGGCACTACCTTAAGGACATTTACACAGCCTAATTCCTTAGGGTAGGTAGATGAATCATAGATACTTTCTCTATTTCAAAAACAAATCAAAACTCTTTTCACACCGACACTTTTCAAAAAGCTTTCAAAACCATTTTTCAAACACTCTTGAGGACTGATACAAGAGTCGATCTAAAATCTTTAAACGAAACTTTTTTCAAACCCACTCACACTTTGAAAAGAAAACACTTTTGAAAACACAATGAGAAAGTATCTAAGAGCCCATGGATAACCATGGATAGAAAGGGTGCTAACACCTTCCCTTTCTATAAATCTACCTCCCGAACCGAGAAACTATCTCATAAGGAATTTTGCTGTGCTTTTGTCCTGTCCATGTTGGAGAAAATAAAAGATGGTGGCGACTCTTGCTTACCGCGACATTTCGTGAAACCAGCGTTAAACTGTCAGTTCCAGATCCACCGATCACAGAACTAGCGACTCTGCTGGGGAAACTTAAAGTGAGGTGTATCCCAGGATAGCTCATACTTGTGTTTTCAATTGCTGTGTTTGTTTGCTTTATTATTGTGGGCTGTATCGGAGTTACATAGATCCTAACCCGGATCTGGGGATACCCTGTTAGGTAGCATAAGCTGTGAGGGACCTGTCCGGCGTAGACCGACACGGGTGAAACAGTGGCTACGTTGGTGTGACACCTTGGTATGTATCGATATCCCTTGTGTTGCAACGAGGAGAATATGGGTCTTCTAAGGAGTCGTTAAGCACCAACCGACCTTAGAACCCTAAATGACCCAACTTGGCCAATAGAACAGTAGCAGTATGCTACACCCATTGAGGCTAAACTCTCGCGATGGTTCTGGCCGCAAGAAAAGATTGCGATGCTGGAGTTATGACCGATTGAGGGTAGTCAGTGATATTGGGATCCTCTAGAACCCGGTTACTTTTGATTAGGACAGGTCTTAACCAACAAACTGAAAGAGGGTAGTACCTGAACTCCATGCTGGCCTAAACTCTAAGGGCTGTGGTGTGACTTGTGTGCCTTATCATGTTTGCCTTTGTGAATATTTGTGGTGTGCTTTATCATAACATCATGCCATCATGAACATTGCATGCATCCTGCATAAGGACTGACCATTTCAAAGACAAAAGGGTTTCACCTTTGCTCTGTTTTGTAGGACATCATGATGCCTATGCGAAGGAACACTATCCGGTTCAACTTTGTTCACCCACCTGAGTTGCTTGAAGAGTTGGTTAGCAGAATTCCAAATACCACTTCCTTCATCCAGAGGCATGGTTCTCTTATAGGCTTAGTCACTGCAAAGTGGGACCAACAACTGACGAGTGTCCTGACCCAGTTTTATGACCCTCTGTACCAGTGCTTCACCTTTCAAGACTTCCAGCTGGTCCCTACCCTGGAAGAGTTCTCTGATTTGCTTGGCATCCCTATCCTGGATCAGACTCCCTTCACTGGTTGGGAAAAGACTCTTAGGCTCGAGGAGATTGCTGCAGCCCTTCCCTTGATTAACTAGTAGGTAATGGACAACTGGGTGACTAGAAGCGAAGTTAAGGGATTCTTGGCTAAGTTTCTGATTGGTAAAATTAACAGTTTATGGAATGACTTAGACTTCAGGGCGTACGAGGACATTCTGGCTCTCTTAATTTATGGGCTAGTGTTGTTTCCAAACCCTGATAACTTTGTCAATATCAATGACATAAGGATCTTCATGTCTCGGAACCCTGTACCCACTCTCTTGGGTGATGTCCTGCAACAACTCTATGCTCGTACTGCCCAAAGACGAGGAACTTTGTGGTGTTGTACTCCTTTGTAGGTGAGGTGGTTTATTTCGCACCTCCCCAAGTTCGTGCTAAAGAATCAAGAAGGAAGAGGCTGGGCTCATAGGTTAATGTCTCTCACCAATAATGACATCATTTGTACTTTCAGGGGTTTGGATGAGGTAGCTGTTATTGATCGTTGCGGAGAATACCCTAATGTTCCTCTGATTGGTACTCAAGGAGGAATCTCTTATAATCCATGTCTAGCTCTCCGTCAGTTTGGAAGAGCCAGAAGAGCAGGACCTCATGAGATGCTGGTGCCTCACATCAGTTTTGAGTTTCAGAAAGATAGTGACGAACTGCTCCGTAGATTCATCAAAGCTTGGGACAGAATTCACAAAGCTGACCCACAAGAGCTGAGACCGAAGACTTATCTACCTATGGAGGCCTACTACAAATGGGTACGCATCCGTGCTCAGAATTTAGGTATGCCATATGAAGCTGTCAGACCCATCATTCTTGAGTATCCTGATAGAGATGGGGCTCCTCCAACTGTTCTCCCTCCTCAGATACCCACTGATGTTGATACACTAAAGAGGTCTTGGGCGCAACTACAGGAAGAGCGGGATTATTATCAGGAAAAGTTCAACGAACAGGAACAGAAGATCCAGAAGCTGACCAAGCAATTGGAGAACGAGCAAACCCTGAATGACTATATCCGTACTGAGAAGAGGAGGCCATGGGAGCACTGATGAGCTTTGGATGTTTCTTTTACAGCTTTATTTCCTTTTCAGTATTTTCATTCTTGTAACGCCTAAGGGCAAATTGTTGAACAATTTAAAGTTTAAATCTAATAAAGTGTGTTCCTTTTGTTTACAAAGTTGATTCCCGATTGTCTTTGAAAACATAATTCATACGCATTTCATTCATCATATGCATTACAGGTGCCCTTTTCCTACATGTTGCTTAATCTTCTTCGCTGTTTATTTCAGCACTCAAGCATCATGAATCCTGAACTCACTACCGAGCAAGCTATCAAGGCCCTCCAGGCCTAGAATGCTCAATTTCAGGAGATGGTCATGAACTTGGCCCAAGGACAACAAGAGTTGAAGGCTTTGCTTCTGAAGAAGAATAAGAAGAAGAAGAGGACTGTGCTATTCAACACTAGGAGAAGACTCGGGAACACAGTGCAGAATGAGGCTGAGAGGACCACTCCATCTGTGGGGGAAGGTAGTCACCAAGGGAGAGAGGTCCCTAGTCCTGTGGTCTCTGACATTGAGACAGACTTCAACGACGAATAGTACCCTCCTGCTGAGGACCGGTACAAACAACTGGAGGACAGGTTAAATGCTATGGAGATTCAACGTGTGCCTGGGTTGGATTTCGGAGACTTGGGTTTATCTTCTAGGGTGGTGATCCCACACAAGTTCAAGGCGCCTGCCTTTGTGAAGTATGACGGGGCTTCCTGTCCCAAGATGAACCTCTGTTCTTATGTAAGGAAGATCCAGCCTTACACAGCAGACAAGAACTTATGGATCCACTTCTTCCAGGAGAGTCTTTCAGGGACTCACCTCGAATGGTTCTATCAGCTGGATGGAACCAACATTCGTAACTGGGAGGATTTGGCCACTACTTTCTACAAGAAGTATCAATATAATTCCGACCTCGCTCCTACGCGTACCCAACTCCAGGGTATGTCGCTAGGATCGGGAGAAGGTTTTAAGGAGTACGCACAGAAATGGAGAGATCTGGCTGGTAGGGTGCAGCCACCATTGACAGATCGTGAGCTAGTGGACATGTTCTTGAGGACCCTATCCGATCCATTCTTCAATCATCTCATTGGTAATTCCTCTGCTGGGTTTACTGACCTGATCCTGACTGGTGAAAGGATCGAGGCTGGTATAAAATCGGGAAAGATACAGAAGGGTACCTCCTCAAATGCTGAAAAGAAACCCTTCAAGAAGGAGGCCAGTGCTGTGTATGGTCCAAGAAGGAAAAAAAAACCGGAACGCCGCCAAGCTGTCAACGCGGTGGTTATTTCTAAGCCTGCTGCTGCTCCTCAGCAATATAACCAGCCCAGAGCTGAGAGGCCCAAAAGGCAGTATACTCGGCTCATCATGACTCTCTCTCAGATCCTGCCGCAACTGCTGTCAACTAGCCTGGTAACAGTCAAGGAAGCTCCGAAGATGGTAAACACAGCATCTCCGAAGTACAACCCCAACGCCCGTTGCGCTTATCACTCTGATAGCCCGGGACATAACACAGATGATTGTTGGGCTCTGAGGAATAAGGTTCAAGACCTTATTGATGCTAAAGAGGTTCAGTTTGAGGCGCCCGAGAAGCCTAATGTGGTGACTGCTCCCATGCCTAACCATGGAGTAAATGCTATTGGGGATGAAAACAAAGTGGAAGAATCTGAGTTTGACAACTGGATTTACTCAACAACCAACGGTGGACCAAGCAAATGGACTGCCAAAGACTCTATGCCTGTTACTTTTGTCACCCAGTAATGAACTTCTTTGTTTTGGATTTGTAATAAACAATAATTTGAAACTTTATGGCCCGGTTGTCTTACCCGGGGCACCGTGGTTTTATTTGTGAGGGCTTTTGTTTGTCACTTTCATATATCATGAATAAAAGCATTGGACGTTTTTCACATTTCAAATCTTGCGCTCCCTTTCCTTCTTTATACATATTGCAAAACAGCTGTATTTACACACACTCACTCGTACAGGTTTCAATCCACTCTGGATCTCACTGGTAACGACTCTGCTACTGCCAGTTATGACTTCGAAAATCCGATCAACTTAGCCGAAGACGAAGGTGAAGATGATTGCGAAGTGCCTGGCGAGCTTGCAAGACTGTTACTTCAGGAAGAGAGGGCCATTCAACCACATGAAGAGCCAGTGGAAACGGTAAATCTGGGTACTGAGACAGACAGGAAAGAAGTCAAGATTGGTGCTAATCTAGAGCTCAGTGTGAAACAACGGCTGATCCAAATGCTGCATGACTACATGGAAATCTTTGCCTGGTCTTACAAAGACATGCCGAGGTTGGATACCGACATTGTGGTCCATCACTTGCCTACCAAGGAAGACTGCCCTCCGGTTAAACAAAAGGTCTGCCGTATGCGTCCAGAGATGTCCGAGAAGATCAAAGCTGAGGTTATGAAGCAATTTGATGCCGGGTTTCTAGCAGTGACTTCTTACCCTCAGTGGGTTACCAACGTGGTTCCAGTGCCAAAGAAGGACGGTAAGGTCAGAATGTGTGTCGACTACAGGGATCTGAATAGGGCCATCCCCAAGGATGATTTCCCTCTACCTCACATCGACGTTCTGGTTGACAATACTGCTCAGCACAAGGTGTTCTCCTTCATGGATGGTTTTTCAGGTTATAATCAGATCAAAATGGCTCCTGAAGACATGGAAAAGACTACCTTTGTTACTCAGTGGGGCACCTTCTTCTACAAGGTCATGCCATTCGGGTTGAAAAATGTTGGGGCAACCTACCAACGTGCCATGGTTGCTTTATTTCATGACATGATCCATCATGAGATTGAAGTGTATGTCGACGATATGATTGCAAGGTCTCAAACAGAGGAGGAGCACCTTGACCATCTGCAAAAACTGTTTGACCGTCTGAAGCTATACAAGCTAAGGTTGAATCCAAACAAGTGCACCTTTAGGGTAAGATCTGGAAAGTTGCTAGGCTTCGTCGTAAGTGACAAGGGTATTCAAGTGGACCCTGCCAAGGTTAAAGCCATTCAAGAGATGCCAGTTCCCAAGACAGAGAAAGAAGTCAGAGGCTTTCTAGGACGTCTGAATTATATTGCCCGATTCATCTCGCATCTAACTGCCACCTGTGAACCAATCTTCAAGCTGCTGAAGAAGGATCAAGTAGTACGTTGGAATGATGAATGTCAGGCCGCTTTCGACAGAATCAAAGAGTATCTCCAAGAACCACCCATTCTTATGCCACCGGTTGAAGGGAGACCTCTAATACTATACTTGACAGTACTTGACAACTCATGGGGTGTGTGCTGGGGCAGCATGACGAGTCTGGCCGAAAAGAGCACGCCATTTATTACCTTAGAAAAAAGTTTACCGACTGTGAGACCCGATACTCACTGCTCGAGAAAACTTGATGCACTTTGGTATGGGCTGCTCGCCGGCTGAGACAGTATATGCTGACTCACACTACTTTGTTGATTTCAAAGATGGATCCAATAAAGTACATATTCTAAAAGCCTGCTCTGTCTGGAAGAATAGCAAGATGGAAAATGATCTTGACAGAATACGACATCCAGTATACAACTCAGAAAGCTATCAAAGGAAGTGTATTGGCAGACCACTTGGTACACCAGGCAGTAGATGACTACCAGTCAATGAACTTCGAGTTTCCAGACGAGAGCATCATGATAGTGACTGATTGCGAAGTACCTGGACCGGATGAAGGACCTGAGGAAGGATCCCGATGGTCTATGCACTTTGATGGAGCCTCCAACGCTTTGGGTAATGGTATCGGCGCTATGATCATATCCCCTCAAGGCACTCATACTCCACTCACTGCCCGACTATGTTTCAACTGCACCAACAACATGGCGGAGTATGAGGCATGTATCATGGGTCTTCAAGCTGCGATTGACTTAAGGATTAAGTTTCTGAGTGTCTTTGGAGATTCCGCTCTCGTGATCAATCAGGTCAAAGGCGAGTGGGATACGAAACACCCAAACCTTATTCCCTACAAAGAATGTGTATTGACATTGATCCCCCATTTCACAGAGATAACTTTTGAACATTTTCCAAGAGAGGAGAATCAGTTGGCGGACGCGTTGGCTACGATGTCTTCTATGTTCAAAGTCAAGTGAGACAATGAGGCTCCCCGGATCATTATCTGGAAGTTGGACGAACCGGCATATTGTTGTGATCTTGAGGCTGAGGCAGTAACTGAAAAACCCTGGTACCATGAAGTGAAGAGGTACTTAGAAGCTCAAGAATACCCTGAAGGTGCATCCATCAATGATAAAAAATTTCTGAGAAGGTTCGCAGCGAAGTTCTTCCTCAGCAATGGCATTCTGCACAAACGAAACCATGATTCGACCTTACTGCGTTGTGTGGATAAGACTGAAGCAGAAAGAATCATGGCAGAGCTGCATGAAGGTACCTTCGGAACGCATTCCAGTGGACACACCATGGCAAAGAAAATCCTTCGGGCAGGATATTTCTGGTCCACAATGGAAGCCGACTGCTACCAACATTCTCGGACATGTCATAAGTGCCAGATCTATTCAGATAAGGTGCACGTTCCTCCAGTTCCTCTGAATGTCCTGACATCACCTTGGCCTTTTGCAATGTGGGGCATTGACATGATCGGTGAGATTAAACCTACAACATCCAACGGGCATCGCTTCATCCTGGTGGCGATTGATTACTTTACAAAGTGGGTTGAAGCAGCTTCCTATGCTACAGTAACAAAGAACGTCGTGGCACGGTTCATTCCGCATAATCTGATCTGTCGATACGGCGTCCCTGAAAGAATCATTACAGACAACGGTACCAATCTTAACAACAAGATGATCACTGAGCTCTGCGAGCAGTTCAAGATAAAGCACCACAACTCTTCTCCTTACCGGCCAAAGATGAATGGGGATGTAGAAGCAGCGAACAAGAATATCAAGAAAATTGTGCAGAAGATGACAGTGACCTATAAAGATTGGCACGAGATGTTACCGTTCGCTCTTCATGGGTACCGTACCTCAGCAAGAACGTCAACCGGGGCAACTCCCTTTTCCTTGGTCTATGGCATGGAGGCTGTCTTGCCAATTGAAGTGCAGATACCCTCTCTCCGGATAATGAAGGATGCAGATCTGAGGGAAGATGACTGGATCCAGACTCGACTTGATCAATTAAATCTAATTGACGAAAAGAGACTCACTGCTATTTGTCATGGTCAAACGTACCAAAAACGGATGATCAGGGCATTTAACAAGAAAGTCAGACCACAAGAGTATCAAGTTGGGGATCTGGTTATCAAACGCATCATTCTTCCTCAAAGTGATCCCAGGGACAAATGGACCCCTACGTACGAAGGGCCATTTATGGTTAAACATGTGTTCTCAGGAGGAGCCATGATTCTAACCACCATGGATGGTGACGACCTTCCTCACCCCGCCAATGCAGACATAGTAAAAAGATACTACGCATGACAAAAGACCCGCTAGGTTGACATACCTAGGCAAAAATTAGGGCTTCCCGGCGAACCAAAAGGGTTCGGGCAAAATGAGGGATGAAATGAAAAATCTGTACACCCGGCAAGTCGAAAACCTGAAAAGGCGGCTTGGGCAAAAATGGGTATCCCGGTGGACTGAAAACCCGAAAGGGCGGTCCAGGCAAAAGTTAGGGATTAAAGCGTAATACTATGTCTCATTGGATCATCTTGCATCCAGAATCCGGTATCTACATCAAGTTCAGACGGCATAGATCAGTCAGCTCCATCTTCAACTGAGCAGCAAAGTGATGAGACGCTCGAAGATATAAAGGCGATAGCAGAGTTGGAACCCAGTGGGATTGTTCTTTTCACATAGCTGTTTTGTTTTTTCTTTGTACAAATTGTATAAACTCTGTTTTTTCTGCGGCGTTCTCTTACTAGGACGTCAACCCCTTGTACATAAACACCTATTCACAGGCAAATTCAAAAATCAATACAAATTCACTTTTTCAGCTAAAATTGCCAATTGTTTTCCTTTTCTGTTTTGTTTTGCGAAGAACGTCCAAGTTTCAATTTGTGATATATGCATTTGACACTAATTGCTAAACTCATAAATATTTGCATGCGAAACAAAGGATTAATTACAGGTAACATTAGAAACAGGGGCAATAATGGGTTGTCTAAGTGATCTAATTGCTCTGTCCACCAAGGTACCAAGGTAAGTTCGGCTGAAGAATGTAACCAAGATATCTTAATTCCCCAGAGAGTGATCCAAGATTCAACAATTCTCCCCGAGCAGTTGGTCTCCAATCAGCCCTGAACAAGGCACCGTATCTCCAGCAAGTCAGCGATACTCTCCCCAAGCAAAGTTATACTGTCAGCCTTAAGGAAATTGGGTATCCCTAGCAGATCTCAACATTCCTCAACGGAGTCTACAAACATTCTTAATAAGCATCCCCGGCAGTCTTGATCTAAGATTGTTCCCCGGAGGTTCACCAGACATTCAATGGAGCCACTTCCCCAGTATATTCAAAAATTTCCCCAGGAGAGTCCAGTCCGAAGGTTTCCCCAGGAAAGTTGAATCAAACTCCCCAGCAGGAAGCTTATCCCCAGTAGATTCTGGAAGCTTATCCCCTGCAGAGCGAACGCGTCCCCCGACTTTATTCAAAAGGTTATTTCCCCACCAGGATATAACTGGGTTATCCTCAGCCAATTGCCACGGAAAGATCGTCCCCGGCGAAGTATTCCTATCCCCTCAACGGAGTTCATCAGTTCCTTCAACATAACACATCAATCGCATTCCCAGCGGAGTTATCATCAAATCTCAGCAAAGTATCCCTCTCCCCACAGAGTATTCCCCGCAGAGTAATCTCTCCAACAAGTTTATTCCCCAACGGAGTCATCTTCTCCTACCTGTATTCTTGCAACCATCACCCCCAGCGACAACAAAGCTCTACTCTTCAATAGCAGCCCAGGAGTTAACTGCCCGGCAACCGTCAAGGATTTACCTTCCTAGACAAAACATACATTCATGAGCATCACATCTTCATACATTATAGCATGCACATACGCATCATGAACATACAATCTCATTTATTTCGAGAACATCACGTATGTCACACATCATGACATCACATACAACTAACGTTTTGTCTTTTCAGGACAAAGGTTAATACAAAGATAATGGCTATCAACGGTCGCAACTAAAGATCTGATTCCTGTATCTTGCCAGGGTGTATCTGTTGACGACTAATTCCAGACTCGATTCATGTATCCTGCAAGGGCACGTCTGAAGAGTTCGAAGATCCGATTCCTGTATCTTGCCAGGGTGTATCTGTTGACGACTACATTACCAGACTCGATTCCTGTATCTTTCCAGGGCACGTCTGAAGAGTTCGAAGATCCGATTCATGTATCTTGCCAGGGTGTATCTGTTGACGACTACATTACCAGACTCGAATCTTGTATCTTGCCAGGGCACGTCTGAAGAGTTCGAAGATCCGATTCCTGTATCTTGCCAGGATGGATCTGTTGACGACTACATTACCAGACTCGATTCCTGTATCTTGCCAGGGTACGTCTGAAGAGTTCGAAGATCCGATTCCTGTATCTTGCCAGGGTGTATCTGTTGACGACTAATTCCATACTCGATTCCTGTATCTTTCCAGGGCACGTCTGAAGAGATCGAAGATCCGATTCCTGTATCTTGCCAGGGTGTATCTGTTGACGACTAACATTACCAGACTCGATTCCTGTATCTTGCCAGGGCACGTCTGAAGAGTTTGAGGATCTGATTCCTGTATCTTGCCAGGGTGTATCTGTTGACGACTAACATTACCAGACTCGATTCCTGTATCTCGCCAGGGTACGTCTGAAGAGTTTGAGGATCCGATGCCTGTATCTTTCCACGGTGTATCTGTTGACGACTATTTTCCAGACTCGATTCCTGTATCCTGCCAGGGCACGTCTGAAGAGTTCGAAGATCCGATTCCTGTATCTTGCCAGGGTGTATCTGTTGACGACTGACATTACCAGACTCGATTCCTGTATCCTGCCAGGGCTTGTCTGAAGAGTTCGAAGATCCGGTTCCTGTATCTCGCCAGGGTGTATCTGTTGACGGCTATATTCTCCGGAATCGATTCCTATATCCTGCCAGGGCACGTCTGAAGAATTTAAAGATTCGATTCCTGTATCCAGCCAGGGCACATCTACATAAAGAGTTTGAAGATCAACTCCTGTAACAGGCCAGGTAATTATTTTTCTTTCTCAGGTACGCAAGTTTCTCGCTAAGGAATCTCTTACGCGATCGACACTTAGATGGCATCTATAAGCCCATCTTCACATACCGACAGTCTCCAAATGGCATCTATAAGCCCATTTCCGACAAGGTTCTGTCATACTTCCAGATGGCATCTATAAGCCCATCCTCCTGTCCAGCATCTCTCCAAATGGCATCTGTAAGCCCATTCCCACCATCACGCTGCTGATACTCAACTATGTGAGTGCAAATTTCTGGGCACTCTAGTGTTCAATCATCTTCCACCTTCGGATTACGAAAGGCATGCCAGCCAATCTACATCCTCAGGTCTAAGAAGATTGAACAGGGGCAACTGTTGTACCCCAAAATTTCCCCTCCCATATTCTTCAAGATTTGCCAAGGTCAACCTCCAGATGGTTCAAAATTTCTCAAGGGTTGCACAGTCCAATTGCCTCCTAACACAGTCAAAATTAGGGTTTTGGTTCTGGCAAAGAAATTGAAGTTTCCAAAGGTCCAATCAAGTCCCACATGCCTACATACATTGCCAAACATCCATATGTCAAGTTTCAGGACTCACAGCATCAAATTGCACAATCAAAAACCCTAATTGCTCCACAGTCAACTGCAGGGGCAAAATGGTCATTTGACAGTCAAAAGTCAAAATTTTTGGTCAACATCTCATTTTGAAGCCACAAACATCATTTGATCAATTCTTGATCATGATTCTCAAAGCATGGCTCAAAAAGTCTCAAGATGCAAAAGTTTCTATTTTTGGACAGTTGAAAAAGTCAACTGCAAATTGACCAGGGCATAACTTCTTCATGGTTTATCAGAAAAATCCCATCCAAAGCTCATTTTTAATAGAATGACATTTCCTACAACTCATCTTCACATTCCAAGTCCAAGAAATGCTCTCACAAAAAGTTATCAATTTCAACATTATAGGTCATTTTCAAAAGTCAACAAAAAGGGACTTTAAGTCAAAGACCATAACTTGAGATTGGTAAATAAAAATGACATGGTACCAAAGAAATTGGTTAGAGGACTTCAAGACCTTTCCAAAATGTCCAAGAACATGTTCATAGCTTCAAAATTGAGCAAGATATGCATTGGAGAAGTTGGGAAATTTTTGTGAAATGGCCAAAGTCAATTATCCTTGAAACTTCATTTTTGACAAAAGGGGCCCACTTTTCCACTTGTTTCAACTTGGCCATGCTTCCCACGTGTCCCACAAATTATTTCAAGATTTAAAATTAATTTTTCCATTTTTATTTAATTTTATTTGATTTAATTCATTTCAAATCTTTTAAAATCAAATAAAAATCAAGAAAATTAATTAAAGGGTATATTTTGTGTTGAATAGCTTTGAATCACCATCATTTGCATCCCAAATTCGTACAAGGCCTAAATCAAGCAAGAATTCAAATTTTGACACAAAAATGGAAAGTGCTTCAATGGAGGTTATGGCAAATCTCAAACATGAATGCATAAGGTTAATGGCCTTAATTCTGATTGAAACTTGTTACATAACATATGTGCAAGCTATCACAAAAGAGGTCACGACCTAGAGATCCATACAAACTGAGAACCAAGTTACAAAATTTACACAAAAACTGGAAAACTGAAATCATAGTGGCAGCGCATTTCAAGCCTCCATTTCAATCCAAACACACTCCTGGCATCCCTAGGAAGCTTTTGCAATCAAAAATCAATCCAAACGTGCCCAGAATCCTAGAACTCAGGCCAAACGGTTTGCAATATTTTCTTGATTTCTATATGATCATTCATGCGCTTTTAACATATTTTTTGAATTGATTTATACTCATAGGGACATTCTGAAGCTTTTTGTACCATTCAATTGAACTATAGCATCCTATATCAAAAACTGCCATTGATGGACATTAGGTTTTCAGAAGCTCAAAATTAGGCGTTTCCTCATATGGAAAAATTAGGCTACCAAACTGGTACCATTGAATTCGTGACATCCAAACGAATCATTCCATGACCTCGCGCTCAATTTATGTTGCTTCCTCTCCTAATCGCTATTTTTCGCTATGTCACTTAGTGGGGGTTTAAAACCCCCGCTATCTCATTCATGTTACAGGTACAAACGGAGAAGAAGGCTGAGGTGTCCAGGCGTGAGTGGAAGGTTCAAATCCACGCGCGCAATTTTTTGTTTTTCAGCATTATTGGCTTTGGTTTTATATAATATTTGTTTTTCATATTATTAACAAATGCAACAAAGTGCCTCAGTGGTTGGGAACGTGTCATGCCATCTTTGGGACCTGGGTTCAATTCCCAGGTCCCCTTACAATTCCCATATTATTTTTCATTTGACTTTCCTGTGCAGCGCTCCAAGGAAGGTTCATCATAAGCCCTATAGATCCAACAAGCCAGGTGTCTTCAAGGCAAATCCAAGGGCCCAGAAAGCAAGAACACCATGTGCCTGGTCAACAGCATTCCATTCAATTCCCAGGGTCAAACGAGCTGGCTTCCTAATGGGCCAAGATTCAGCATCACACCCACATTTCTGGCCCAGCACCCCCTCCATTTGGTTTATTATTTTCTTTTCATTTTATTTTTCAATTTAATTTCTAACCCCTTTTTATTTTATTTATTATTAGTAATTAATCAATTAACCATTTTCATAAAAAAACCAAAAAAATAAAATTAACATTTTTATTATTATTATTTTTATTTTGTAAATAAACCATAATTGAATTAGTTTTTAATTAGGCCATTTTAACATTCTTTTTAATAATTAAAATAGATTTAGATTTAGGTTAACCTAGAATTTTATTTCTTTTTCTATTTTATTTCATAAAAAACATAAAAAACAAAAAAATATTTTCTTTTAATTAAAATAATTAATTAGTTTTTAATTTCATTTAATTATAAAAAGACCAAAAAATTAATTTCCTTTTCTTAAAAGGGTCGACACCCTTAAACATTCCCGATTAATTTATTCGCGCGCATTTAATTTGTTCGATATTATGTAATTGCTCAAGCCATGTAATAGTAATTAGGAATTTATTTATTTTTCCGCATTCTTTATAAAACGGGTCTTTGTAATTTTTGGCGATGTATAGACCCGCGCCTTGTAACAGCGTAGGATTTTACTTCCCGCAATTTACTTTCCGCATCCCCTTTAACTGTTAACTTGTATGAAAGAATGCATGCTAATTAAAAACAAGCGTAGATCACCATGATACATGTACAAGATAAAACATAACATGAAAATAACACACAAATTCACACACCACTTCTAAGGTACGCCTCACCTGTTGCCTTACCTTCGAAACGTGGTCGTCGAGTATAGGACGTTTTAGTAAGTCCTTATGTCCATGACATGATCCAGTTGCCTCGAAATGGTTGCCTCGGAATAAAAAAGGATCAATGGCATAAGGGTAGCTTCTAAGGTGTCCTACTGTTGCTCTGGTGACCACACTGTCCCTAAACTCGAATTGACCCGAACACCTCCAACGGTGGTGCTACCTACCTCTCAATGGTGGGATGGCACTACCTTAAGGACATTTACACAGCCTAATTCCTTGGTGTAGGTAGATGACTCATAGATACTTGCTTTATTTCAAAAACAAATCAAAACTCTTTTCACACCGACACTTTTCAAAAAGCTTTCAAAACCATTTTTCAAACACTCTTGAGGACTGATACAAGAGTCGATCTAAAATCTTTAAACGAAACTTTTTTCAAACCCACTCACACTTTGAAAAGCAAACACTTTTGAAAACACAATGAGCAAGTATCTAAGAGCCCA
The DNA here is from genome assembly GCA_948472305.1 of Vicia faba. NCBI lineage: Eukaryota > Viridiplantae > Streptophyta > Magnoliopsida > Fabales > Fabaceae > Vicia > Vicia faba. Next base: position 1,257,821,208 of record OX451736.1, on the reverse strand, counting down.
TGGATAACCATGGATAGAAAGGGTGCTAACACCTTCCCTTTCTATAAATCTACCTCCCGAACCGAGAAACTATCTCATAAGGAATTTTGCTGTGCTTTTGTCCTGTCCATGTTGGAGAAAATAAAAGACGGTGGCGACTCTTGCTTACCGCGACATTTCACGAAACCAGCGTTAAACTGTCAGTTCCAGATCCACCGATCACAAATAGCAAGATGGAAAATGGTCTTGACAGAATATGACATTCAATATACTACTAAGAAAGAAATCAAAGGTGGTGTATTGGTAGATCATTTGGCTCATCAAGCTGTAGATGACTATCAATCTATGAATTTTGAGTTCCCATATGAGAATATTATGCTAGTTACTGATTATGAAGAACTTGTTCCATATGAAGGACCTGAATCAGAATCCTGATGGACTATGGTTTTTAATGGAGCTTCCAACGTGCTTGGTAATGGAATCAGTGTTGTGATTATCTCTCCCAGGCGTTTCCATACACTCTTCACCGCCAAGTTGTGTTTTGACTGTACCAACAACATATCCAAGTACGAAGCATGTATCATGGGTATAAAAGTTATCATTGATATGAGAATCAAGTTCTTAGATGTATATGGGGACTCATCCCTGGTGCTCAATCACATTAAGGGAGAATGGGATATGAAACATCCAAATCTCATTCCTTATCAAGAGCATGTGTTGACGTTAATTTTGTACTTCGAGGAAATCACTTTTGAACATATTCCACGAGAAGAGAATCAATTGGCAGACACATTAGATACCATGATATCTATGTTAAAAGTCAGATGGGATAATGAAGCTCCTCAAATTGCTATTGAGAGACTAGAAAAATCGGTGCATTTCTACAAAGTTGATACTGATGGAGTAGAGGAAAAGACTTGGTACCACGAAGTAAAAAGATACCTTGAAACTCGAGAAAATCCAGAAGGAGAATCTATCAATGATAAGAAATTTTTAAGGAGGTTCTCTGCCAAGTTCTTTCTGAGTAACGGAATCTTGTACAAGCGCAACCACGATTCGACTTTGCTTCATTGTGTAGACAAGAAGAAAGCTGAGAAAATTATGGAAGATATGCACGAAGGATTCTTTGGTACTCACTCCAGTGGGCATACAATGGCTAAGAAGATTCTGAGAGCGGGTTATTATTGGTCTACTATGGAAACTGATTGCCATCATCATTCTAGAACTTGCCACAAATGCCAGATTTATGCTAACAAAGTACATGTGCCTCTGGTTCCTTTGAATTTCTTGACTTCTCCTTGGCCATTTGCAATATGGGGCATTTATATGATTGGAGAGATTAAGCCTACTGCTTCCAATGGGCATCATTTCATTCTAGTCGCTATCGATTGCTTCACGAAGTGGATTGAAGCAGCCTCGTTTACTTACATTACCAAGAATGTTATGGATTGGTTCAATAAATACAACCTTATTTATCGATGTGGCATCCCTGAAAGGATCATCACTGACAATGGTACCAATCTTAACAATACTATGATCATGGAACTTTGCACGTAGTTCAGGATTAAGCATCAAAATTAATCTCTGTGCCGACTGAAGATGAATGGTGCAGTGGAAGCCGCCAATAAGAATATCAAGAACATCTTGTAGAAGATGATAGTGGCATACAAAGATTGGCATAAGATGTTACAGTTTTCTCTTCATGGTTATCGCACATCAGTACGTACATCAACTGGTGTAACCCCGTTCTCTCTAGTCTACGGTATGGAGGATATCTTACCTGTTAAAGTCCAGATTCCTTCCCTAAGGATTATGAAAGACGCAAGTTTAGATGAAGATGAATGGGTTCAGACTCGACTGGACCAAATAAATTTGATCAATGAAAGAAGGCTTGTGGTTGTTTGTCATGGTTAGATATATCAGAAACTCATGATCAAAGCCTTTAACAGAAACTTCATACATCGGGTATACCAGGCTGGTGATTTGGTAATAAAGCGTATTATCCTACCACAAGGTGATCCAAGGGGAAAATGGACTCCCACATACGAAGGGCCATTTATGATCAAAAAGATATTTTCTGGTGGTTCTATGATGCTTACTACCATGGACGATGAAGATTTTCCACACCCTGTGAACGTGGACATAGTCTAAAAATACTACACATAAAAAATACCCGCTAGGTTGAAAGGCCTAGGAAAAAGTAAGGGCATCCCGGCGAACCAAAAAGGTTCGGGAAAAAGTTAGGGATATATATTGTACATCCGACAAATCGAAAAACCTCAAAATGAGGCTTGGGTAAAAAAGGATATCCCGATGGATTGAAAACCCAAAAGGGCGGTCCAGGAAAAAGTTAGGGATTAAAGCGTACGACTATGTCCCATTGGATCACCCATCTACTTACAAACAACTTCATTACTAGCGTCAAGTTCAAACGATACAGAACAATTCAATCATCTTCTTCCAACAACAAGTGATGAGATGCTTGAAGACATAGGGGAAATAACTAAGTTGAAACATGATGGGATTGTTTCCACATAGCTATTTTTCCTTTTTTTTCTTCTTTGTACCCTTTTTCATTCTTACGACGATTTCCTCTTACTAGGATTTCTATATCTTTGTACAAAACTGACTGCTTATAGGCAAACTTTCATAATCAATGCAATTAGATTTCAAAATTCAAAATAGTTTTACTTTTTGTTTTGATTACAAAAACGTCCAATGATTACATTGAATGAACATATGCATTTGAACATGATTACTGTTAACAAAATATATGCATAAAAACAGGATTAACATTTACTAAACACTCTAGGAGTTCGGATAATGTTCAAGTCATCCACAAATATCCAAAGAGCAATCTCCACAGAACTATCTCTGTAGAATTATCTTCACAAGCTCATCCCTAACAAAGATATATTCCCCAAAAAATATTATATGCCATCAGACACAAATTGGGGCATCTTCCAGCGGTTCACCTCTATATCCCTGACGGATAGCTCGACATGATCATCTTTCCTAATAGGTCCTCTAGCAGATAAGGAAGTTTAATCATTTCCCCAGCATACGGTGGAAACTCCCTCAGTACAACCTATGAAATCCTGATCCCTATTAGAGATTATCTCCTCAACATAGTTTACAGGAATTCTCTTCCCCAGCAGGGTTTATTTCCCCAATGTATTTTAGTTCTCCGATATTGCAATTCCCCGACAGGATTCACTTCTCGGGCCATATGTCATTTAACTTTTTCCTCCCCAGAAGAGTTGACATCCATATCTAAAACTTGGTATGATAACACATCAGAGGATTATCCATCTCTTTTGTCCCCAGTCAGGGTACATAAGAATCAAATCCCTCAGAAGAACTATGAACGACAATTTTTTCTGGAATTCTTCTATCCCCAAGCAGAAGTCAAACGTCGGAGTGTCCTCAAACAGAAAGCGGAAATCCCCAGCAAAATCATTCTAGCAGAAATTGAAGATTCATATTCTTCATCCCCAACAACAGGAAGGGATTTATTTTCCCCAGCCAAAGATGTTATATGAAGCTACCGATACATTCCAGCGACATATTGCACCCATACATCATTTACAAAATATAATACGGTATGCATACAAAACACATAACATTCTGATGTATTTTGAGAGCATCATTACACAATGCACCACATAGATTATGACATTGCATAAAACTATCTATTTTTCCAGGTTAGTTCACAAAAAAATGAATATTGTCAACAATTTATCATCCTTTAGAAAGAATCAGTCGATGATTCATTCTGATACTCCTTTAGATACAGTCAGAAGAAGACTCATTCCAGTACATCTTCTAGATACAGTTCAGATACGATCGAGATATAGATTCATTCAGATATTCATTTTGGTACATCTTTTAGATACAATCAGGCATAGACTCATTCTAATACGGATCTCAGATATAGTCGGGCGAAGACTCACTCTGATCCTCTTTTAGATACAATCAGGTGTAGACTCATTCTAATATGGATCCTGAATACAGTCGGGCGAAGACTCATTCTGATCCTCTTATAGATACAGTCAAGATATAGACTCGTTCTAGAACATCATTCAGATACAATCGAGACATAAGATTCATTCTGATACTCCCCTAACACATCTGCTAGATACAATCAGACACAGACTCATTCTAGTATACTTCTCAGATACCTTCGAAACTAAACACATTCTAATACTCCTATCAACATTTACTTTGGATGGCATCTATAATCCCATCTATGAAGAAACTTTATAACCTCTCTAAATGTCATCTTTAAGCCCATTCAAGCAACACAATCAACCAACAGTGTTACTTCGTGCACGTGTGAGTGCAAATTTCTGGGCACTTAAGTGTTCAATCCTCTTCCACCTTCAGATCACGAATGGAGAGAATGCCAATATAACTCTCCAGGTTTAAGAAGATTGAACTGGGGAAGTTGTTGTACCCTAAAATTTTCCCTCCCATTATTCAAGACATGCTTCTAGGGTTCTCAATTGCTCAAGACTACTCAAGGATTGATCAGACAAACCCTTATCCTAAGCAGTTGACCTACAACTAGGGTTTTGCTTCTCTGAAGGAAAACTGGACTTCTAATGCCTCAAGTGGATTTCATGGTTTCTCATATGTCTCAAAGAATTCTCATGTCAAATTTCAAGCCTTACATCACAAGTTTGCTCAGTCAATTGTTCAGATGATTGAGAATTAACTATATTGGGCAAAAAGTCAACTTTGACCAATTTACAGTCAAACTTCAAGATTTTTTTTCAAAATCAAAATTTTGAAGTCACATTCATCATTTGATCAAGGGTTGATCATTATTCATCAAGAGAACTCAAGATTTATAAAAAGTCAGAAGTTACTAAATTAGGGTTTTCTTAAGGAGATGTCAACTGAACTTTGACCAAGCATAACATTCACATACTTCATCATAAATTTCTCAACCAAAGCTCACTTTGAAGGAAATTCAATTCTCTACAACTTTGTCTCTCTAAGCTCAAGGCAAAAAATCCTTAATTTGAGAGATATGGGCCAAAACATTACATGTCATTCTAAAAGTCAACAAAAAGACACTTTTTTCAAAGCAATTAACATCATTAGAAAGTCTTCAAATGAAAAAATGACCAACATGAATATTGTACGGGACATATTGAGGTTTCCAAAAAGTCAAATATCACCTTCATGTGATAAAATTTGAGTGAGATATGATTTGTGCTAGTTGGACAATTTTGAGAAAATGCATGAAGTTCAAATTGAGCATATTTGAATTTTTGGACTAATGGACCTATCTTTTAGGGTCCAAGCGTGTTATTAACCTCATAATGGACCTTTAAGTCTATTCATGCACCATTTTAATTTTTATTTCATTTATTTTTATTTTTATTCATTTAAATTCAAAATTAAATCAAATAGATATCAAACAAATGGACAAAGCATAAAAGGCTTGAGATTTGATTTTGTTTGGGGGCCCAAGATCATGTAGAAACTGTGTAAACCTATTTACAAACCAAATCTTCATGGTTTTGTAAGATTTCGTTCTATTTTCAAACAAAAATCAAAGATGTGTTTTCATACAAGGTCCAAGCCCATCTTTTGACCTAATCTCTTCTCCTATATATACCCTCCATATTCAGACCAAAATCAAACAATAAGGTGTGCAAGAAACAAGGGTTGTGAGATTGAAATTTTTTCCAAACTAGGGAAAACTTGAAGTCTATCGTAAAACCATCCTCAAGCTAAACCATCCACTCAAATTGATTCCTAAGGTATTATAGAGTAAGCCTTGATCATTCTTGATGATCAAAGAGGCCTGAATCCTACATCCCATACATTGTTGGTTTCATGTTTTTGTTTAAAATTGTATTTTAATTTTTACTATGATTTGATTGAAACTAACAATTCTAACGTGTTCCTGAGGCAAAGCGATGCAGGTTGGATCCTTTACATGAGCCCCATCACTCCAGGATAGCCTAACACCATTGTTGAACTGATTTGTGTTATCTTGTTTGTATCTCATTATGCAGGACGATTTAGCCAAAACTAAGGCCACCATTGGATTCTAAGGGTTGATTTAGGGGGGTAGGATCCTTCTTGTTCATTAATGTGCATTATTTTTGCAGGTACAAAAAAAGGCTCACATGAGAAGACGATCGGAGCTAGGGCTTCGACGCCTCTCTGGTCCATGTTTTTATTATATTTATTGGTTTCTATTATGTGAATGGATGAGAGCGTAGCACTGCTGGTCAAGGCGAAGGCGTATGATATAGATGGCATGGCTTCGATCCCTGCCTTTTGCAACATTTTTTCACTATTTTTCCAAATACAATCACGTTTTTTATATAATATGAAGCGCCTATCTTTAGACACCAAAGAGCGCCTGACATAGTAGAAAACGATGTTGTGTGAAGATTAGAGGGCGTGGGTTCAACACCCACCCCATGCAATATTTTTTTATATTTACCTTTAACCTACCTTCCTTTATTTTTCTAACCCTAAAACATAATATTTTTTAATTATTCATTAAACTAACCTTTTTTTCTTAATACTAATAAATTAGAATTAGGGTTTTTTAGCTAAAATTTAATTTTCTTAATTTTACTAAATTAATTAATCGATCAACCTTTTTCCTTAAACATTAAAGTTAATTAGAACTTAGATTTCTTAAATTACTATTATCACTTAAATTATTTTTCTAAAAAAAAAGACCACAAAAAAACATTTTTCTATTTTCTTATTTATCTTTTTTCTTATTTCTATTTAATTTTCCTAGATCAAGTGTATAAGACGCACCCTCTAATGTAAATAGCTTAGATTTGTTTTTCTCGCATTTTTTCTATTATGTAACTGCTCACAGGATATAATAGCGTAAGTTTATTTTCCGCATTTTTTCCTACTTATGTACCTCTCCCAAAGCCATGTAATAGCTTAAAACTTTATATTTTGCCCTTTACATTCTGTACATATTCAATTGCTAGTAATTAGAGTTTGTATGGAAAATACTAAAAACAACTTAGAAAACCCTAAATTCAAGATAAATTAACTGAAATCAATACACTTTTCACACTTACACCTATAGGGTATCCTCTCTTTGTTGCCTTATGAATATTGGTCATGTCCCTCGAATGTAGAGATGCTTTAGCAAAAAGACCCTGGACCAAATCATCCTAGTTCTTACGATACACAATATCATAGTCCCTCGATGTCCCTCAAGTTGCCTACGAAAAGATGATCTAGTCCCTACGAATAATATGATGATAGTCCCTTCGAATTTCTAAGGTATCCTTACATGTTACCTTCGATGACCATTCGATGACCCTACGTCTGTCCCTTCATATCCAATAGATAGGGCTACCTAGTAACTAATTTTATGGATAGTACTATCTCTAAAGGAGAAGGAAAAGATAAGAAAGATTTAGTGGGTAAGAAACCCTTAATTACTTGATTACAAACTTTTCTCAAAACAACTTTTCACACTACACTTTAAAAACAAAATATTTTCTAAAAACACTCTGTATACATTCTTGAGGACTGATACAAGAATTATTACAAAGTCAGCCTTACATTGGCAATTTCAAAAATATTTTCAAAAAAATCACACACACACAAAACATGTTTTCAAAAGTGAGCTAAGTAATTAAGAGTCTGTAGTTAACTATCGGTGAAAAGGGTGCTAACACCTTCCCTTTTCATATCTTACCCCCCCCCCCCCCCCCCGAACTCAAAATCTATCAAAGGTCTTTCCTGTTCTTTTCACCTTTCCTAAATATTAGATAAAAGAAAAGCCAGTGGTGACTCTAGTTATCCGCACATTTGGATAAAACCCAAAAATCAGTTCTCCCACCGTATTACACACCCTATCTAACATATTGTTGCTATATTAGTTTTACCAAACATAATGCAAATTACATAACTCAGAGAATTAACAACAACATAAGTTATTGGTTGCGACTCGACAATGATAGTTTCTCCTTTGTTTAAGACTGTTCGTTCTTGCTGGAACTCGCTTGGATATATCTAATCTTCTTTCATTTTTGAGAGTCATTCTAAATATGACATCTCAAAATTTTTGATCCTTTTTGTGTTGATTAACTAATACAAAGTGTTACTGTAAAAAAAATCTAATACAAAGTGTTCACTTTGTCTCGTAGATAAGTAGTGCACCTTGTTTTATCTATTAGTTCTGTTTTATATTTTGAATCTTTTTGTTGCCTTAACCATATATTTTATTGTTGAATTTAATCACAATTTGTGTATTAATGATATTTTCGATAGTTTTTCTTGTAATTTGTATTGAAAGTTGATAATAATTCAAATAGATTGTGGAAGTTTCTAAGTTCGTTTTGTACAAAACAACTTATTTGAAAAATACTTCTGAAAGTTGCAAAGATTATGTGTTTCGAAGGAGAAATTGATTTCCCAGTTTGAGGAAATTAGTTTATGCCACGTGGTTTTGACTTCCTTTGTGTATTTCTATTGGGGAAATAGGATTCCCTGTTTTAGGAAACCGGTTTCTGACATGAGTTTTTTAGTTTTTGTTGTTTTGTAGGACATGTTTGGTTCCAGAGGTGTTTTAATTGTATCCTATATAAACCCTCATGTAATGTGTTTAGTGTTAATGTAATTTTGATATTTTCTCCTCAATTACTCTCTCTCTCTCTCTCTCTCTTATAATCTCTATAATACGGTGGGAGAACTGACTTGGTTTTGCATTTTATCGCAAATGTTGTGGATAGAAAGAGTCGCCATCGACTTTTCTTTTATCCAATAAGGAAAGGGTGAAAAGAATAGGAAATACCTTCATCGATTTTGAATTCAAGGGGAAGGTTATGAAAAGGGAAGGTGTTAACATCCTTTTCATCCGTAGTTATCTACGGGCTCTTAATCGCTTAGCTCACTTTTAAAAATTGTTTTGTGTGTGTGTTTGAAAAATATTTTGAATGCCAATGTAAGGAGAACTTTGTAATAACTCTTGTATTGGTTCCCAAGAGTGTATACGAAGCATTTGAAAATATTTTGAAAGTGTTTATGAAATGTTTTGTTTTTGTGAGAAAGCGATTAAAAGTATCTACCTACCAAGGTTATTTTTGTAATTCTCATCCTCCTTTAGATAGTGTTATCCGTACCATTAGTTAGTAGGAAGTCCTATCTTTGGATGTGAAGGGACATGCGAGGGTCATCGTACAATCATAGAAGGCAACTAGTAAGGATGCTTTAGAAATTTTCGTAAGGGACTGTCATTGTTTTATACGTAGGCAATTCGATGGACTAAATCATTTACCAAAAAGAAACATCAAAAGGGTCATCGAGGGACTATGATATTTTTGTATGATGACTTGATCGAGGGCTTTGCTAAAGCTTCCTCACATTTGAGGGACATGACTGTTATTTTTCCGAAGGTAACAAGGGAGGTTACCCTAAAGGTGTAGGTGTGCAAGTGATTTAATTCAGTTATTTTATCCTTGAAGTTTAGGGTTTTGCTAACATTCGTTTTTTAGTCTTTCCATACAATCCTAGTTACTAATCAGTAATATAGAATGCAAAAAAGTAAAGTGAGGAAAGTAAAAAGCATAAAAGAAAAACCTAAACCTATTACACGACTTTGGGGCAGTTACATAATGGAAAGTACGAAAAGGTAAATCTAACTATTACATCCCGGGAGACAGATACATAATAAGGAAGAAAAAGGAAAGTGACAAATAAAGTTTGCATTCACGAGACCTATACAGTCGAACATAAAATTAAAATTATAGGAAATATTTGTTTTTTGATGTTTTTTATGCAAAAAAGTTTTTGATGATGACTCAAATAAACCTAAAAATACTAATTAATTTTAAATTAAAAAAACAAGATAATTAATTAAATTAATTAAAATGTTAATGATAAAAACCTAAAAAAACCTAATCATTTCTAGGGTTTACAAGAAAAACAAATATTCTTAGGTTTGTAAAAAGGTTTTCGGTTGTATGGTTAGGTGAAATTAGGGTTAATGGGAAAAGAATTAATTAACTTTAGTAAAAAAAATTTTAGAAAATGATTAAAAAAACATCTAAAACCTAATTTGGTTAGGGTTTTTAAAAAATTATTTAAAAAATTATTTGTATTCTAATTAATAAATAAAAACAAATCAAAAGAGAAATGAAAAATATAAGAGAAAAAAAGGAATGGGCCTGAGTTAGTAAAGGGAGGGGTGCAAATTGCAAAAAGGTTTAGGCCCACTAGTTCCAGTGCTGGATTCATTGTGAGCAGCTCCAAGAGGTTCACTGTGTGCTTGCATTTCTGGTACATTGATATTGGTTGATGTTAATCACGTAGTTGTAGGGAAATGGTGCACGGTTGATGCTATGGAGCGTGTTGCATTTGATCTGCAAAAGTCACAATATATTTTAAAAAACACAAAAGGCAGGGATCGATCCCACACCCTTGTATACAAATGCCCTAACACGTGTTGCCTTGCCACTAGGGTGGCTATACATTCGGTAGTATTCCTAAAATGATTTAAATATAAAATAAACAATATTGCATGGACTAGAGAGGCGCCGGAGCCCTAGCTCCAGTCGTCTTCTCCGACGAGTTCGTTCATGGCCCTGTAATATCAAGCTTCTCAAATGATTCTCAATGCATTTTTTTTTATGAAGACAAACTATATTGGCAAGAAGGTAAAGATGTTGATCAAGCTAAAAGCATCAATGGATAAAAGTCTTTGGTTCAAGCTCTTGGAAAATTTTATAAGGTATAATAACAATTCTTGCTATGAACTTAAGTCTTAGATACTCAATGATCAAAAGAAGTGTTCTTATCTTGTCCAAACTTTTTCTCAAGTTTTCTAATAAAAAATTCAATTCTCACTTGGGTGTAATCGATTTGCATGTTGGCAAAATCGATTGCATGCTTCACGTTTTCAAAATGTTAGCTACTGTTTCTAAGTGCAATCAATTTTCATGTTTGTGCAATCGATTGCTCTCTATCAAATTTTGCTATTGTTTTAAAGTGAAATCAATTTACACACATGTGAAATCGATTGCTCACTGAAAAATATTTGAATTTTTTAGCTGTTAAAACCCATGCAATCGATTTACACAAGGTTGCAATCGATTGCATGCTGAACGTTTTTGAAAATCAGCAGCCTTGAACATACCTTTTCATAACACCATTTCATGGAAACTTTTCATTGAAACTTGGCAATTGTTCATGATTCATTTGCAGAAATATATGTTGTTTCAAAGAGGTGCTATGAACATATAAATACTGAATTTTCAAAATCATTTTGTACCTCTTCAAATCAATATTTTCTGAATTTTAAAATATAAAAACTCAAGCTTTCTCTTCACTTTCATACACAAATTTTTTCTGCACATTTTTTTATATTGTTAAATAGAAAACTTTGAACATTAGTCTTGAGTCATTGTATATTATTGTTATTGGAAGAGAAGATCAAGTCATTGATAAAATCACTCAAAGTGATTATTTCACTACAAACTCTATCAGTCAAATATTGCTATACACTTTCTTAATTTTCAGGATTATTGAAAATAAGTTCAAGTGGTTTTTTAATCTTGTTTTTTCCAGGATTGTTGGATACAAGTAAGGTCACCTTGAGAGGATTTATCTCATTGTTGACATAGTGAAAATCCGACAGGATTGTTCTTGGTTTTGGTAGTTCTTGTTTAAGTTTGCCAACTATAAGGAAATCTCTTTCATGTTGAAAGGGGACTGGCGTACTCTCGGACTATGAGGGGAACCAGCATATATCGCTTGTGTCTCTTTATTTTTCTGCATTTTACTCATTCATAAACTCACCATAAACCAGAAAAATAATATCCATCATCACTAAAACCAGAAAAATTTTAAAGTACCTAATTCACCCCCCTCCCTCTTAGGCGCACTTCGTACTTACAGGCCCCTGCAAAATAACACACATTAATGCGTAAAAGGTCCCATCCGCCTAAATCAGGCCTTGTGAATTCAATGGGAACATCATTCTTGGCCAAATTGCGCTGGTTTATGAGATATGACAAAAATAGCATGGATCGGTGTAAGCATGGCAGTTCATGGTTCGTCCATCATGGAAATCACACGATAGGTTTTTCCTACATATTGGAATCTCATAAACACATTAGCAAGGTTAGTTTGCATAAAAACATAAAGAAAAGTAAAAATGCAAATTCATGCAATGATGTAAAACCGGAGATGCGGGTTCATGCATTTCATGCCTCTTGGATCATCACAATCGATCCCTACTTACCCTACAGTGCCTCTGGAAGTGAATGGAAAGGTTGGTTTGCCTTGAGAGTGGCTGAAATTGAGGGTTTCGATTTTCCATAATTTTAAGAATTTTTGGAGTTTTTCAAAGGGTTTCTTGTTGCAAGGGTTCGTGTTTGGATGGCTGAAATGATGAGGATATATAGAGAAGAATTAGGTTAAAATATTGTGGGCTTGGACCTTGTATGAAAACCCTTGACTTTATCTTATTTAATTTTGAATTTAAATTAATAAAAATAAAAATAAATAAAATAAAAACCTAAGGGGTGTATGAGTAAGATTTGAGGTTCACTATAAAGTATATAACACACATGGACCTTGGAATACAAGCCCAATAGCCCAAAATTCCAAGTTTGATTACTTTTAGTTTCATGCATTTTCTCAAAATTTCCCAATTTTCACCAATCATAACTCTCTCAATTTTTATCATTTGAAGGTGATCTTATACTTATTGGAAAGCTCAAGATGTCCTCTACAATCTCTGTTTTGATCATGTTTGCTTTTGAACATTTTATCTGGATGTAAGTTGCCTTGACAAAAAGTGTTTTTTGTTGACTTTTGAAATGACCTATAATATATTGGCCCATATCTCTCAAATGAAGCATTTTTGAGGACTTGAGCTTAGAAATTCAAATTGTATAGAATTTAATTTCCTTCAAAATGAGCGTTGGTTGAGGAAAATCTGATGAAACATGAGAAAGTTGTGCTTGGTCAAAGTTCAGTTGACTTCTTCTTAAGAAAACCCTAATTTGACAACTTTTGACTATCGATGAATTGAGAGTTTCCTTTATTGATCAATGATCAACCCTTGATAAAATGATGACCAAAAATCTTGAGGTTTGACTGTATGTTGACCACAGTTGACTTTTTCCCAATATAGTTGATTTTCAGTCATCTAAGAAATTGAATTAGAAAACTTGTGAAGCAAGGATTGAAATTTGGAATGATAATTCTTAGAGACATATAAGAAACCATGAAACCAACTTGAGCCATTAGAAACCCAATATTCCTGGAGAAACACAAAACCCTAGTTGTAGGTAAATTACTTAGGAGGAGGGTTTGTGATCAGTTCTAGAGTAACCTTGAGAAAATGAAAACCCTAAGAGAATGTCTTGAATAATGGGAGGGCAAATTTTTGGGTACAACAATCTCCAATTCCTCTCTAAACTTCATTTTCTCAATTAACCACTTTCACCATTGATTCACCAATTTAGTTTTTGTGTATGTTCCAACATTTGGCATCAAGAGCCTTGGTTCTGATCCATTAATCCGCTGTAAACTTGTCTACCGCTTCCAATGATAGAACCCCTACCAACCTTACAATTTTTTATTCCAAGAACTATGACAAGTGGTGAAAACAAATGAATGTTTTGTTTGGGTATCAAGATGTTCTCAAAGTAGTGAATGATGGTGTTACACCACTTGGGGTAGAAGCTACAGTTGCTCAACAACTTACATTCAAGGAAGAGAAGAAGAAAGAATATAAGGCACTCTTCTTGATACATTCTTGCATCGATAGTGAAAACTTTGAAAAGGTTGGTGATTGCACGTCAGCGAAGCAAGCTTGGGAGATCTTGAAGAAAGCATATGAAGCGGATGATAGAGTGAAGGTTGTGAGGTTACAAACTCAAAAGAGGCAGTTCGATCTAGTGCATATGGAAGAGAAGGAGTCGATCAATGATTACATTATGCGTATAACACGTGTGGTGAATCAAATGAAGTTTTGCGGTGAACCGTGTCCGTGCAGAATGTGGTAGAAAAATATTATGTTTTTTAATGTCAAGATTCGACAACATAGTGGTTGCAATCGAAGAATCAAAGGATCGTCTTACCATGAGCAATGAGGATATTCAAAGCTCATTATAGGCTTATGAACAAATAATGGATGAAAGAGGAAATTACAAAGCCAAAGCAGAGATTATGTTACAAGCACGACTCAATGAGAAGAACAAGAGATCAAAGGGAAAATGGTCTTCAAGAGGGAAGACAAATTTCCATAATTCTGGTGGAAAAGATTCAAAAAATTCAAAGGGTTATATGGTATAAAGAGGCGAGAGTAGCTCCAAAGGTAGTGGTCAAGGAAACAACACGAAGAAGTTTGACAAGAGTTATGTAAAGTGTTTCAATTGTCAAAAGCTTGGACATTTCACAAAGGAATGTAATGTGAAATCAAAAGAAAATCAAGGTGATGATGCTAAGGTTACACGAAAAGAGGTGGATGATGATGATACACTTCTGTTCATGATCATAGAGGAGAGTTATAGCATGGATAAGTTTCTGGATAGTAGTAGTAGCAACTGTCAGAAGCTGGGCAGCAACGTCTACAGTGCAGAAAATTCTGCAGAAACGCGTTCGGTGCAAAACACAATAGTAACCATTCAAGATGAAGTCCAAGGCAGTGATGAGTGGTACTTGGATTCTGGTTGTTCAACACATATTATGGGTAGAAAGGATAGGTTTGTTAAAATCAATCAAGCTACGAAGAATAGAGTAAAATTCGCGGATGACACCACTTTAGCGGCCGATGGTATGGGTTATGTTTTGATCATGAAGAAGGATTGGAGTCACTCCTTGATAAATATGTGTTATACATTCCTAGAATTAAATTTAATCTCTTAAGCATTGTCCAATTGCTTGAGAATAATTACATAATTCACATGGAAAATAAGATTTTGCGCATTTTGGACTGAAATAGAGTCTTAATTCTTAGAGCACCCATGGCTGCAAATCATACTTTCAAGATTGAATTGAAAGTGATGGAGCAGAAGTGTCTTGCTACAATGGCAAATCGCGATGAGTTGTTGTTGCATTACCATCTTGGACATCTCAATTTTCGAGACCTCAACGCATTATAAAGGAATGGTATGGTGACCGGGCTGCCCAAGATCAATATTCCAGCTGAGATTTATGAAGAGTGTGTTCAGGGAAGCAACACAAGAATAGTTTCAGCAAGGATGTATGTCATAGGACCAAACATCATCTTGAGGTGGTGTACTCCGATGTTTGTGGTCCAATGCATGTCGACTCGTATGGTGGAAATAGGCACTTTGTCACTTTTATTAACGATTTTAGTAGGAAGCTATGGATTTATCTAATCAAGAGGAAAGATGAGGTGTTTGATGTGTTCAAAAGTTTTAAATCCATGGCGGAGCAGCAAAGTGGTCACAATTTGAAAATTCTCAAGACTGATGGTGGAGGTGAGTATACCTCGAGTGATTTTGGGAATTATTGTGATGTTGAGGGTATAATGTGTGAGGTTGTACCACCTTATACGCCTCAAAAAATGGTGTTACCGAGATAATAAATCGTTCAATAATGAATATGGTTCATAGCATGTTGAAGGGAAAAAGCTTGCCGAAGGAACTATGAGGGGAAGCCGTATCTACAGCCGCCTATTTGTTGAATAGGTGTCCTACTAAGAAGCTAGACAAAGTGAAACTAAAAGAGGTATCGTGTGGCCATAAACCAAGTTTGATTCATTTGAAGGTTTTCGGTTCGGTAGCATTTCGACATATTCAAGGTCAGCTTCGAAAGAAGGTGAGTAACAAAGGAGAGATAATGTTGCTAGTTGGTTATCATCCTACCCGAGGCTACAAGTTGTTTGATGTGAGTAATAAGAAGATCGTGATAAGTCGAGTTATGGTCATGGATGAGTTAAGGTTATTTGACAACAAGAAAAACCCATGACGCTACTGGAAACCGGTATCTTGAATAAGGGTAACCGGTTTCCTCCACGGGTTTTACATCCTAAAGTTGCTGGAATTGAGACTCACAAAGCAGAAACCGGTTCCACTGTTTCTAGAAACTGGTTTCCACGGGAAAATGCAGAAATGCAGAACTCTGCAAGTGCAATTCAGCAGCCGATCAAAGTTGAAAATGGTGAATCCAGTAGATCTCTAACAAGTCGCAAAGGTCTACCTCAAAGGCTATGATATTGTGAAGTGTTCCTTGATAATGAGATCGACCATGATGGTGATCTTATTGACTTTGCGGTTATGGATGAATCCGAGCCCGTGAGCACGAAGGAGGCATTAAGAAATTCAAAGTGGGTGTGTGCGATGAAAGAGGAACTGGAATCGATTGATAAAAATAGTACTTGGGAGCTTGTCAATTTACTGGAACAGAAAAAGCCAATCGGTATGATATGGGTCTATAAAGTGAAGGCAAATCCAAAAGGTGAAATAATCAAGCGTAAGGCTCGACTATTAGCAAATGGATTTTTGCAAAGAGAAGGTATAGACTATGATGAGGTGTTTGCACCAGCAGCTAGATTGGAAACTATACGGCTGGTTGTTGGTATTATGAATAGCAATAATTGGTTAATGTATCAAATGGATGTAAAATCTGCATTTTTGAATAGTCCACTTGAGGAGGAAGTCTATGTAGAGAAGTCCCCTGGTTTTGTGGTGAAGAATCAAGAGGGGAGAGTCTACAAATTTAAGAAGGCACTCTATGGTTTGAAACAAACACATAGAGCTTGAAACAAATGTGTAATATGGTGGGAGAACTTACTTTTTTGGTTTTATCCAAAATGTATGGATAGCTAGAGTCGCCACTGACTTTTCTTTTATCCAATATTTAGGAAAGGTGAAAAGAACAAGAAAGACCTTTGATAGATTTTGAGTTGGGGGGGGGGGGGTATGATATGAAAATGGAATGTGTTAGCACCCTTTTCACCCATAGTTATCTACGAACTCTTAATTACTTAGCTCACTTTTGAAAACTTGCTTTGTATGTGTGATTTTTTTGAAAAATGTTTTGAAATGCCAATGTAAGGCTGACTTTATAAAAATTCTTGTATCAGTCCCAAAGAATGTTTACAAAGTGTTTGTTTGAAAATATTTATTTTGAAAGTTTGATGTGAGAAAATGTTTTGTTTTGTGAACAAGCATTTAAGAGTTCTTACCCATTAAAGGTCATTCTTATTCTTTTCCCTCTCCTTTAAAGATAATACTATTTATACCATTAGTTGGTAGGTAGCCCTATCTATTGGATGTGAAGAGACAGGCGTAGGGTCATTATATGGTAATCGAAGACAACATGTAAGGATAATTTAGCAATTTCGTAAGGGACTTCCATCATATTATTCGTAGGAAACTCTAGGGACTAGATCATTTTTCCATAGGCAATTTGAGGGACATTAAGGGACTATGATATTTTGTATGATGATGATTTGATCGAGGGTATTTTGCTAAAGTATCCCTACTTTCGAGGGACGTGACCAATAATCGTAAGGCAACAAGATAGGGTATCCTAGAAGTGCAAGTGTGAAGAGTGTATGGTTTTCAGTTATTTATCTTTGAAAATTAGGGTTTTCTAAGTTCAATTATTAGTCTTGCCATACAAACCCTAGTTACTAGCAATTAATATGTACAGAAAAATAAAGTGTAGAATGTAAAGTCCTAAGCTATTACATGACTTTGGGAGAGGTACATAAGTATAAAAAATGCGGAAAAGTAAACCTACGCTATTACATTACGTGAGCAGTCATATAATAGAAAAATGCCGAAAATAAATCTACGTTATTACATAGGGAATGCATCATATACACTTGATCTAGGAAAATTAAATAGAAAAGAAATAAGAAAATAGAAAAAATAAAGTTGAAATGTTTTTATGAAATTTTTATAGAAAATAAATTAGATGATAATAATTAATAAAACCTAAATTTTAATTGATTTTAATATTAAAAAAAGGTTAATTAATTAAATATCTCATGAAAATTAAATATTAGTTAAAAAAACCTAATCCTAATTTATTAGTACAAAAATTAGGTTAGTTTAATAATTGGTTAATTAAAAAAATAGAGTTAGAAAATAGAAAAAGGAAAGAAATTAGGTTAAGACAAAAATAGGAAAAAAACTGCATGGGGTGGGTGTTGAACCTACGCCCTCCTGGATTTTTACTACATCGCTTGCCACTAAGTCAGGCGCTCGTTGGTGTTTGAGAATAGGTGCTGCATAATATATGTGAAACCTAAATTAATTCATCTCAGGAACACATTAGAATTCTTAGTTTCAATCAAAGCATCATGAGTATTAAAATATTAATTTCACAAAAAAATATGAAATTGACGATGCATGGAATGTAGGTTTCAGGCACTTTTGATCATCAAGAATGATCCCAACTTACTCTATGGTACCTCAGGAATTAACTTGAATGGTCGCTTAGCCATGAAGATGGTTGAATCTTTGATTTCAAGTTTGCACTAGTTTTGACAAAAGTTGAGATTTTGAGATTTTTTAGGATTCTTCTTAAGAAAATTTCGTGACTTTTGATGGCGTGAATGTGTTCTCTATTTAATGGCCATGAATTAGGTCAACAAACATGAATCAAATCTTTGTATTTCATGATAAAATAATTGATTTGATTTTTTTGCATGAAAACATATCTTTTTAAGCTCAATCTTGTGCCAAATACAATATTCATGATCCCTCACAATTTTTTAGCATGACTATGTGGTATTGGACTCATGATTTGATTCAAAATAGATCTCCACACCTTGTATCATTTATTTGATATTTTATTTGATTTATTTTTATTTTAAATGAATAAAAATAAATATAAAAAGAAAGAAAAACCATAAAAATAAATGAACGGATTTAGGAGTCTATTATGAGGCCAGGAACACATTTGGACCTTAAAAGATAAGCCCATTAGCCCAAAAATTCAAATTTGCTCAATTTGAACTTCATGTATTTCCTCAAAATTGCTCAACTTGCACCAATCATATCTCACTCAATTTTATCATATGAAGGCGATCTTTGACTTTTTGGAAACCTCAAGATGTCCCCTAAAATATCTATGCTAGTTATTTTTTCATTTAAAGACTTTATCTTGATGTAAATTTCTTTGACAAGAAGTGTCTTTTTGTTGACTTTTAAAATGACCTATAATATTTTGGCCCATATCTCTCAAATAAAGCATTTTCTGGCCTTGAGCTTAGAGAGTCAAAGTTGTAGAGAATTGAATTTCCTTCAAGATGAGCTTTGGTTGAGAGTTTTTTGATGAAGTATGTGAAAGTTATGCTTGGTCAAAGTTCAGTTGACTTCTCTTAAAGAAAACCCTAATTTGGTAACTTTTGACTTTTGATGAATCTTGAGTTTTCTTGATGAATCATGATCAACCCTGGATCAAATGATGAATGTGACTTCAAAATCTTGATGTTGACCAAAAACCTTGAGTTTTGACTGTATGTTGACCAAAGTTGACTTTTTGCCCAATATAGTTAATTTTCAATCATCTGACTAATTGACTGAGCAAACTTGTGCTGCAAGGTTTGAAATTTGGCATGAGGATTCTTTGAGACATATTAGGACCCATGAAACCCACTTTAAGCATTAGAAGCTCAATTTTTTTTAAATAAATCAAAACCCTGGTTGTAGGTCAATAGCTTAGGAGGAGAACTTGTCTGATCAATTCCTTGAGCAGTCTTGAGTGCTTGAGAACCCTAGGAGCATGAGGACACCTATTGGAATAATTTGTATTGAATAATGGGAGGGAAAACTTTGGGGTACAACAAAACGCATATCTGCTTTTCTAGTTGAGGTTGGCTTCAAGAAGTGTGTATCCGAACATGGTGTTTATGTGAAGACGGATGCAAGCAAATAAGTGATTATACTTTACTTATATATGGACGACTTATTGATTACGGGAAGCAATGAAGTGAATATTTATAATTTCAATAGTGAGCTCATGGAAGAGTTTAAAATGAGTGACCTTGGAATCATGACTTACTTTCTTGGAATAGAGTTCCATAAGTCAAAATTGGGGTTGCTTATGCATCAAAGAAAGTATGTGTAATATGGTGGGAGAACTGACTTTTTGGTTTTATCCAAATATGTGGATAGCTAGAGTCACCACCTGTTTTTCTTTTATCCAATATTTTGGAAATGTGAAAAGAACAGGAAAGACCTTTGATAGATTTTGAGCTGGGAGGGGTAAGATATGAAAAGGGAACGTGTTAGCACCCTTTTCATCCGTAGTTATCTACGGGCTCTTAATTACTTAGCTCACTTTTGAAAACTTACTTTGTGTATGTGATTTGTTTGAAATTATTTTGAAATGCCAATGTAAGGCTGACTTTGTAATAATTCTTGTATCAGTCTTCAAGAATGTATATAAAGTGTTTTAAAAAATATTTCGTTTGAAAGTGTAGTGTGAAAAGTTTTGAGAAAAGTTGTGAGCAAGCAATTAAGAGTTTCTTACCCACTATAGTCTTTATTATTCTTTTCCTTCTCCTTTAGAGATAGTACTATTCATACCATTAGTTGGTAGGTAGCCCTATCTATTGGATGTGAAGGGACAGTCGTAGGGTCATCATAAGGTCATCGAAGGCAACAGGTAAGGATACTTTAGAAATTCGAAGGGACTATCATCATATTATTCATAGGGTTACCGAGGGAGTAGATCATCTTTTCATAGGAAAATTGAGGGACATCGAGGGACTATGAACTTTTGTATCTTAAGGACTATGATGATTTGATTGAGGGTCTTTTGCTAAAGTATCTGCACTTTCGAGGGACATGACCAATGTTTCGTAAGGCAACAAGAAAGGATACCCTAAAGGTGCAAGTGTGAAGAGTTTTTGTTTTCATTTATTTTATCTTGAAATTAGGGTTTTCTAAGTTCAATTATTAGTTTTGCTATACAAACCCTAATTACTAACAGTTAAAAATATGTACAGAAAAATAAAGTGTGGAATGTAAAGTGCGGAAAATTAAACCTAAGCTATTACATCCTGTGAGTAGTTACGCAATTGGAAAAAATGACGAAAATAAATCTACGCTATTACATTAGAGAGTGTGACCTATACACTTGATCTAGGAAAATTAAATAAGAAATAAGAAAATAGAAAAATAGAAAAAAGAATGTTTTTTATGATTTTTTTGTGGAAAATAATTTAAGTATAATAATTAATAAAACATAAATTCTAATTGATTTTAATATTTGAGAAAAAACCAATTGAATTAATTAATTAATTAGGAAAATTAAGTATTAGTTAAAAAAACTTAATCCTAATTTATTAGTACTAAAAAAAATGAGTTTACTTTAATGATTGATTAATTAAAAGAAAATTAGGGTTATAAAAAGAAAAATAAATAAGGTTAACAAAATAGGGCAAAAGGATTTGTATGGGGTGGGTGTTGAACCCACGCCCTCTAGCTTCATGCGCTACACTGCTTGCCGCTAGGCCAAGCGCATGTTGGTGCTTGGAAATAGGCAGTGAATAATATATTTGAAACCTGCATGTTAGTTTGGAAAAATAACAAACACATTGTGAAACACAGAGATTGAACCCACGCCGTTATGTTCACAAACCCAACACCTTGACCAGTGGCGCTACGCTCTCATCCAGTTATACAAATCAAACAAATAAATATAATATGAACAAGTGGACCAGAGAGGCATCGGAGCCCAAGCTCCGATTGTCTTCTCCTGTAAGGTGATTGTAACCTATTAAATTAGCAAATGTTGCAGATTAAGAAGGACCCTATCCCCCTAAATTGACCCTTGTGAATCCAATGACAGTGTTAGTTTTGGCTAATTCGACTTGTACAAAGAGATATGATGAAAATAATGAAAATCGATTCAATAATGAAGATGGACCATTCTGGCGTCATGGGTCTCATGCAAGGGATCAAACCTGCATTATTTTGTCTCAGGAAAACGCTAAAGCTATTAGTTTCAATT
Organism: Vicia faba; assembly: GCA_948472305.1. NCBI lineage: Eukaryota > Viridiplantae > Streptophyta > Magnoliopsida > Fabales > Fabaceae > Vicia > Vicia faba. The sequence continues at coordinate 1,257,799,269 of OX451736.1, read as the reverse complement.
AAAGCATCATGAATATTAAAATACGAAATTCACAAAATATACAAAAACAATGATGCTTGTAATGCTTGTTTCAGGCACTATTTTTTTATCATCAAGATTGATCAAAACTTACTCTATGATATCTCAGGGATCAATTTGAATGGTCACTTGGCCTTGAGGATGGCTAGAAGTTGGATTTCGAATTTTCCCTAGTTTTGACAAAAGTTAAGATTTTGAGAGAGTGTTATTGAGGAAAATTTCATCCCTCTTGGTCTGAATGTAGTGAGTATATATAGTGGAAGATTTAGGTCAACAAAAGTTGAATAAATCTTTTATATTTCATGATCAAATCTTTGATTGAAGTTTTGCATGAAATCTTTCTTTTTTAGGCCAATCATGTACCAATCAATCTTTACACATTTTTTGCAAGTTGTTACCAGCTTTTTAGACTTATGATTTGATTAAAAAATAGACCTGCATGCCTTGATTCATTCACTTGGTATTTTATTTAATTTATTTTGCTTTTAATTGAATAAAATCAAAAATAAAATAAATAAAAACCACAAAAATAAATGAATGGACTTAGGAGTCTATTATGAGGTCAGGAACACCTTAAAAGATAGGCCCATTAGCCCAAAAGTTTAAATTTGCTCAAATTGAACTTCATGCATTTTCTCAAAATTGCCCAACTTGCACAAATTATCTCACTCGATTTTTATCATATGAAGGTGATCTTGGACTTTTTGTAAACCTAAAGATGTCCCCTATAATCTTCATGTTGGTCATTTTTTCATTTGAAGACTTTAACTTGATGTAAACTGTTGTGACAAAAAGTGTCTTTTTGTTGACTTTTAAAATGACCTGTAATGTTTTGGCTTGTATCTCTCAAATGAAGCATTTTTGGTTTTGACCTTAAACAGACAAAGTTGTAGAGAATTGAATTTCCTTAAAAATGAGCTTCTGTTGAGAAATTTCCGATAAAGTGTGTGAAAGTTATGCTTGGTCAAAGTTCAATTGACTTCTCCTTAAGAAACCCTAATTTAGTAACTTTTGACTTTTGATGAATCTTGAGTTTTCTTGATGAATCATGATCAACCCTTGATCAAATGATGAATGTAACCTCAAAATGTTGATGTTGACCAAATTTTTTGAAGTTTGACTGTAAATTGGTCGAAGTTGACTTTTTGCCTAATACAATAGATTTTCGATCATCTTTTTAATTGACTGAGCAAACTTGTGCTGCAAGGCTTGGAATTTGGCATGAGAATTATTTGAGATATATGAGAAACCATGAAATCCACTTGAGACATTATAATTCAAATTTTCCTTGAGATAAGTAAAACCCTAGTTGTAGGTCAATTGCTTAGGAGGAGGGTTTATGTGACCAATCCTTGAGTAGTCTTGAGCAACTAAGGACCCTAAAAGCATGGGGATACCTGTTGAAATAATTTCTCTTGAATAATGGTAGGACAAATTTTGGAGTACAACAATATGCTCTTGAGATTTTGGAAAAGTGTTATATGGAGCATTGTAATGCTGCCATAACACCAACTGAAGCAAGGTTGAAGCTGTCCAAAACTGAAAGCAAGGTGTGGATCCAACACAATATAGGATATTGGTTGGATCATTACATTAATTGTGCAATACGCGGCATGATTTTGCGTTTAGTGTCGACATTGCAAGTAGATTCATGGAGAAACCAAAGGTTTCTCATTTGGCAGTAGTTAAGAGGATCCTAAGATACATCAAAATAAACTCTTGGCTGTAGAATTCTCTTTCTCGCAGCTGATACAGGAAGAAATCGCGAGTTACTCGGATATACGAATTTCAATTGGTGTGGAGATAAGGATGCTCAAAATTCTACGAATGGTTATGTCTTTATGTTCGACGGAGCTCCAATCTCTTGGTGCTCTAAAAGGGAACATGTGGTTGCACTCTCTTCTTGTGAGGCCGAGTATATCACTGCGTCGATATGTACGTGCCAGGTTGTGTGGCTTATGAATCTGCTGAAGGTGCTGGGCAGCAATGTAAAAAAAGTTGTTACGCTCTTGGTTGATAACATTTCAGCCATTAATCTTGCAAGAAATCCCATAGCACATAGGAGGATAAAGCATATAGAGATGCATTTTCATTACTTTAGGGAACTGGTGTGTGTAGGCCAGCTGAAGTTAGGATACTGTCGAAGCGAAGAACAACTTGAGGATTTGTTGATGAAATGTGTGACAAATGATGTGTTCAAGAAGCTTGTGAGGAGTTTAGGTATGAAGAATATTGAGCATTTGAATTAAGATGGTGTATTGGAAGTTGATAATAATTAAAATGCATTTTGGAAGCTTCTAAGTTCGTTTCATACAAAATAACTTATTTGAAAAGAACTTCTGGAAGCTGCAAAGGATCTATGTTTCAAAGGAGAAACCAGTTTCCCAGTTTGAGGAAACTGGTTTCTCTCACATGTTTTTGACTTCCTGTGTGTTTTTCTGTTGGGGAAACGGGTTTCCCTATTTTACGAAACCGGTTTCTGGCGCGATATTTTTAGTTTTTGTTGTTTTGTTGGGCATGTTTGGTTCTAAAGGTGTTTTAATTTTATCCTATAGAAACCCTCATGTAATGTGTTTAGTGTTAATGCCATTTTGATATTTTCTCCTCAATCACTTCATCTTCCCAATGAACCATTTTCATCATTGATTCACAAATTTAGTTTTTGTGTATGTTCCAACAATTTGATCACAATTTAGCCTTCATAATTTAGTCTCATGTGATTTATATAATGTGGAAAAGATTATAAATGTGATCCCATCTATATGATAAATGTGATAAATGTTGTCTGAGTTGTTAGTGTTGTACCCCAATTTTTGCCCTTAAGATTTCTCTTTCATATCATATCAACTCAATCACAACAAGATCACACACTAGAGTTTGGCTCTTCTCCTTATCCTTAGATTTTCCCATGGGGAATCACCAAGCACCTTGATTTGTATCTTGTTGTCATTTATGTTTTGATTAATTTTTAACTAATAAATACAATGTATATTTGTCCTAATTATTGATATCCTAGGTGAAAGCACAACACATTCTAGCAAGTTGATCCATAGGTTCATGAGTTTATTTCCATTCCTTCTTCAACAAAGCTTCTTTGATATTCAAGCTTCATTATTGAATATATTTTTAAGTAATATCATGACAAAGTCTATTATGATTCATCATGCCTCAAGTTGTCAAATAAAGTTCAAAGGTACAAGGGTTCATTGAAAAAAGTTTGACCTAATTGGACAAGTTCTTGATTCATTGATCACAAGTGAATATTTCCCTCAATTCTAAATATTTGGAAGTGGTTATGGTTTATATGGTTACTCATTATCATCCTCAACAAATTCTATTTATATGACAAAAGTATTTGTGCAACAAATTTGATCAAAACTATAAAAGGATTTCCAAGGTATCTTATTGCTCTAGGAGACAGGGTTTTGAACTTCAAAAGGGTATATCTTGCTCATACTTTGGTATTTTTGAGTGATTCCAAAGACATCCTTCTCTTTAAAGGGTTATCAACAAATAACTTCAAAAGTTTCAAGGAATTTTTTTGTGGAAGGTACCTAATGATAAAGAAAGATTACAAGTCTTCTAGTTGAATCATCAAATTCCCTTATGTGACTTAGAAAGATCATAACTTGGTCAATTTTTATCTCCTTGAGCCCATTAGTTTTCCATAATGATCTTAGATATATGGACTTCAACCCTTCTTTTAAGTGCAAAGTATGAAAATGGATGGAAGACGCCCTAAGGACGCACAAGATTATAGGTCATTTCATGAATTTTTGCCAACTTCAACAAGTCATAACTCCCTCAATTTTTGGAGTTTTTAAATGGTTCAAGTCTCAAAATTCCATTAAATAGATCTACTTCATGCCAATATTTTTTTGTAAAGATCAAATTTCAAGTGGAACACCATGTTTGGATGTAAGACATTATAAGTCATTTTTGATGAAAAAACATAGAAATTTCCTAAGTATTGAAAGTTAACTTATTTTTCTCAACTTTGACTCATTACAATTTTTAGCTCAAGCATCCATTTGATGCCATTATTTGCACATTGTAAATATTATGATCTCATATTTCTAAAGCTTCTAGAATCATGTCCTAAGACTCCTTGAGCTGAGAATGCCATTGATTTGAATTTGGTAACTTGAAACTGAAGTTTCTTCATAAGTAAGAATTTGAAATTCATGTTTTGGCTTATAAACATCAAACTAGCACGCGTTTTTGGTCTAAACATGTTTAACCAACTTTCCAAAGTGGATTAGAGCCTTAACACACAAGAAATGGATGAGTTTTGATGCAAAATAGGTCACACCTTACTCGTGTATTAGGTTCACACGATTTCTCTCCAAACTTCACCATTTCACACTCTTGAACATTCAATCACATTCCCTATAAATATAGGGTCATACCTCATTCATTTTCTCAAGCTTAGAGAGCCAGAATCACCCTACCAAACTCCCTCTTGAACCAAACATTCTGCAACTTCAAATTTGCTCTTACAACCTTTCTCAATCATTTATCTTTGTCAATTCATCTTCCTCTAACCTCACTGAAGCTAACAAAAGAAGAATTAAGCTCTAAAACTCCCTGAATTGTACTAGCCAAGTTAAGTTTCAGAGCTCTGCAACTTAACTTCAATAGGTAGATTTCCTCACCAATTCTCTAAAACTTTGATACTATTATGAAGCTCTCATCATCCTGATTCTAGTCGCAATAATTGTTTTCAATTGGAAGTACATTTTGACCATGAAATTTCAAATTCCTTTTCAAAAATTCTCTTCCAAAATGACTGAGCTACAACTTATATAAATTTTTGCGAAGGTACCATTGAAATCGTCTTGAAAAGACAAAGCGAATGGTACAGGTCTCGTCTTCTAATTTTACAGTTTTTGAAACCTGCAGATTTCATTGGCTGGAGGTTGAAGATGACAAACATGTCATCTATCAACCAATGAAAGCGTGCCACACTTATTTTTCAAAAAATCTATTTAATTAATGATCCTGTGTTTATTCCACTATAGACCATGATATGCACAACGCATTTGATCCATTGGATTAGCTTACTAATGCGTTATGACTGTCATCCATTGGTCTACATTTTTTTGACTTTATTTTTTATTTCTAATTTTTATATTTAAATTGATTTAAACTCCAAAAAATCATAAAAAATTCATTTCTGGTTCAAAAATTATTAAAAAAAAAATCACAAAAATGTTCAAATATTTTCTTTCTGAAATTTATTTTTTCATAATTTTATTTTTAGATTTTATATTTTTTATAATTTTTCTTTGTTTTGGTTTGTTCTTAATTACTTAAAAAAATACTTTTGAACATTTTTAAATTCATCAACATCATTTCCATTATTTCTGACCTTCTGATTTTTTTTAGAATTTTATTTTGAGTTCTACTATTTTTTATCTTTTTTGCATTTATTTGAGCAATTTTAATTAGTTTAAAAATAGTTTCTTACTTTAAAAAATTACCAAAAATTTTATATAAACATTTGTGTATATTTCTGATTTTTCTATGGCCTCATTTAATTTTTCTTGGTTGATTATGATATAATTGCCATTTTCCCATCTTATTTTCATTTTAAAATCATTTTTAAACCTTTTTCTTTATTTTAAATACAATTTTATTTTTTTGTATATATTCTGGCTGATCTTGGACTATGAAATTATGATCATGAGCTTTATTAACATCATTGGATCCATGGTGTTGAGTCTAACTCCATAAAAATGGATGAATAATTTTAATAATAGTTTGATTAATTTTTTTGGTTCAAATATGGTTTAATTCTTCTCTCATCCCTCTTCATCTTATCCCCTTCTTATTGTGTCATATGTTGTTAGAGGATGATGTACATATCATCTGTCCAAGCATATGTCACATAAATTTCTATTGATCAGCCTCAAAATAGGTGTGACTTCTATATAAGTCCGCTTGCGATTGCTTAACATAGTGCTAAATTTTGTCCTGGTTCGAGAAATGATCATTCGTGGTCCAAGCCCATGTTTGTAAGCCCAAGTATGTTGATTTGAATCATTTGATCCAATAACTTTGAGATTCATTGTTAGGAGGCTTTGGTCTTATCAATCCTCTAATGAATCTTCATAAACTTTGGTCAAAGTGAATCACTTAAACATCATTGATCATTTATTGTTGCCTTGAGAATTTTGAATGAATGATATACTTGACAAAAAAGCAAATGAAAATTATTGTTGAGAGGCTTTGATTTTATCAATCTTCTAATGAGTTTCAGATGCAAGTTTCAAGATGGTCATTCAACTAACATCTAATTTCTAATAATTGACTTTATTTTGTGCTTTTATTTTATGCTTTTAATTTAAGCACATTTATTTTGGCATTTACATTTCATGCTATTTTCATCTTTGCTCATTTGAGAATTTTTTATTTTATGTATTTTTTATTATTATTTTTATCATTTGAGCTTTTCATTTCTTTTTGAAGATACTTAATAATCAACTTGAACCCTAAAAAACTTTAATGTTACTTGGACTACTTGGTTATTATCCTTGGCATTATGGAGATTGTGGACTTCTTGGACTTAAGAGTAGAGACCTTAACCTACCTTGAGACCTTGTGACCTCAACTTTTATTTTGTCTGGAGTTCTTGGGGTTTACCTCAACATATTGGGTTGTTTGTTTGTTTTGTGTGCAGGTTATTGTGATTACATGCATTGTCTGTAATCTGGAATTCATCTATATACAGTCGTTACTCTGCCTAATTTTTGTGAAGACTTAATACAATTGAAGCTTGGTTTTTTTAAGAGCTTTATCATATTTGCTTGCTTGGTTTCAATTCAAAGGATGGGAATTCTATATTGACTCATTATGTCAAATGTTGGCTTCTTGTTGGTTAGATGGTTCTTTTCCTCTAGCTTTTACTTTATGCCTTAAGATAGTCCCTTCATCTCCTTCCATCTTCTTTAATTTCAAAAATCTTATCCCTCCTTTTGAAAAATCTTCTTGTTTTTTGAACTTTAACCGCCTTCATAATAAACTCGGACTTATGTCCATGTATTTTCAAAATATGTTCTTAATCAAACTTTAGTAAACTTAATAATACCTTGACATTTTTTTGAGAAGACTAAAAGTCAATCAATCTAATTAAAACCATTTTTCCACTTTGGCTTTTTACTTTAAAATTTTCTCAAAATATTAGACTCTTTCCAATCCTTGTAGTGATGCGAACTACTATACTTCTACGATATGTAGTGAAGTGAGATATTTTCAACTTGGGTGTTGAGCGAAGCTTTTATTGATTTTTAAAATCCAAGCGATATCCTCCCCTTTGAGATGACGCAAATTCTCCTTTCTCATAATTATGGGTAGTAAGTATGTTTTCCACTCGGATAAGACATTGATGTCTTGTCTCTTAAAATTAAACTAACACCCTTGTGTTTTAAAAATTTTAAAGGTGAACTACGTGTGCCCTGATCCCCTATTGCACAGAAGGTGGTACATAGGCACTAAAGGTTCGCAACCATGGCGAGTGCAAAAATTGTAAAAAATATTTCTTTTCTAACCCCTACAATCTATTTTTTATACAACTCTTATAGTCAAAATACACAAATTTCCAAAGAGGTTCATGTGGAGTACCGTAGATGTTTAGGGTGCTAATACCTTCCTTTTGCATAACCAACCCCTGAACTTAGATTCTCTCCACCTCCTTTTGGGTTATTCGCTCTTTTCCGATTCCTTTGGAAATAATAAAGCGTGGTGGCGATTTTTATTTGATCTGTGTGAGTCAAGTCAATCTAATGGCTTAGTCTCAACATTTTTACCGCTAAAAAATGGCAACTTCACCAGGGAAAGCTCGACCTATTGCTAGTCCATCCCTAATTTGTTTGACCAATCCTTGCTTATTTGTATATGTGTTATTATCTGTTGTAAATTATGTGTTGTATATATGTTTGTCTCATAAGTCCTATACCCATACTTGGGCAAACTTAAGATAGGACGGGTGGTATAGTGATGTTAACTTTGAGGGAGTAATCCCAAAAAAGGAGACATGAGATCCCCTAATTAGTGGAGGCTTCTTTAACTGTAGTGTCATTTACTGAGTAATCGGGAAGACATGCTGCTTTCGACCTGGGAGCCAGCTGAAACTGATCACCGTAGAACCTTTAACCCATCTTGGCCTTTTAGGTGTAGTGCGGAAGCTATGACAGAGTAATTCGGAAATGGTTGTCACGCAATACTATACTTGAACGAGTTTTTCTTAAGAATATTACTAATTATTGAGTCAATTAAGATGTTTTTAATATCCGAAGGAAGGATGTAGACTCTGGGAACCTCTAGAACCTTGTTCGACAGGTGATAAACGTTTAGATCATACCTTATGGGTAGTACCTTCAACCTCATGCTCGTGATGTTGAACCTATGAACCCTATGTTTGTGATCTTGTGTGTGATTGTTGCATCATGCATTCATGCACGCATGAGAATCTTCTAAATACATTATGTTTCAAGGGACTTAAAAGTTAACTCTTTGTGAATATCTCATGTATTTTTGACTATGGATTCTGGAAAAAGAAAGACTAAGAAGTACAATTTCAAATATCCCAAGATATAGGAGTTGATAAGTTTAATTCTCGAGATCGAGAGTTCTATAGATGTTTGGAGGAAGTATGGGTCCATCATTTCTCTTATGAAGCTCAAGATGAAGGAGGGTTTTCTCTCAATGTTGGTCCAGTTCTATGATCCAACATATTGATGCTTTAATTTCCTTGATTATCATTTGATGCCTACATTAGAGGAGTATTTTTATCTGTTGGATTTACCTATTACCGATTGTGTTCCTTTTACTGGTTTGGAGGCTGAGCCAAAATCCCATGAGATTGCTGCTTTAATCCATTTGGGGGAGTCTGAGGTTGAATCCCACATGACTACCAAAGGAGGGATTAGAGTATTACCCGCTCAGTTCTTATAGGAGAAAGCTTGCTACTTTTCTAGGATGAATAGTATGGTTGCTTTTGAGGATATCTTTGCTCTACTTTCTTATGGGTTGTTCTTATTTCCCAATGTCTACAAATTTGTGGATATCAATGCCATCAGGATATTTATGATTGGGAACCCAGTCCCTACATTATTGGGTGATGCTTATTACTCTATTCATATTCGGGATTCTTCCCATGGAGGGATGATCATTTTTTGCACGCCTTTGTTGTATCAATGGTTTATTTCTCACTTACCTAAGTATGATTCTTTCTGGGATGTCAGGAAGGAACCTCGTTGGGCTCCAAAGATTATGGTCCTCACTCATTCAGATATTGTTTGGTATCATCAGGCATACTATGATGTAGAGATTATCGACAATTGTGGTAGTTTCCCCAATGTACCTCTTCTTGGTACAAAGGGAGGAATTAACTACAATCTTGTTCTTGCACGACGACAACTTGGATATCCGATGAGGGATAAGTCAAATAGTATTCATTTGAGTGGTTTCTTACTTAAAGATGGATAAGTTCATAAGGAAGCAAAAGAGCATATTGTGAAGGCTTGGCGTCATATTCACAGGAAGGGTAGGAAGAATTTGGGACCTAGAGGGGCTGTTTCTTTCGAGCCTTATCTTCAATGGGTACAAGTAAGAGCCATCCAGTCGAAGATGTCGTATTCCCGTGAAGAACCCATGCCTGATATGTTTGTGAAGACCACTCCTCCACTATTAGATGATGTGGAAGAGCTTCATCTTGCCTTAGTCAGGATGCAGCAGAAAAAGGAAGCTTAGAAGAATAAGTTCCAGACTTTAGAAGTATCCTACCGAGCACACCCGAAGGAGAAAGATGACCAGATCGAGATTCTAGGGAGTGATGTTATAGAGACGATGGAGAGGCAAGAGGATTTATTTTCCTCTAGAGCTCAGTCAGGACCTAGTTTCTCACTTCCTGACTCTGGTGATTAGAAAGTGGTCGCCAATAGGTATGCAGAAGAGAACAAGCAGTTGAAGGCTCGGATTGCAAGACTCATAGGGAAGCTCCAGTATGTGGAGTGATCTTCATCAGCTTTTCTTTTATAGGATTTTAGAATTTATCTTCATCTTAAACTTGGGATTATTGAAACTTGTACTAAAAAGTTGTAATCCTTTTTGAAGTTATTATAATAAAACTTTCAGTATTTCAAATGTGTTGGTACTTTGATATTTGCAAATTGTCTATAAATCTTTGAGTTCCTTGAAATATTAATCACAAAATAAATCATATGCATTGCATTCTTTACATCATATAACAAGTTGTCTCACCAGTATAATACTCTGGCCAATTTCAAAAATAAGATGGATAATCTAGAACAAGAGAATCGCAAGTTGTGTGAAGAAGTTTATGCTCTGAAGGCCGGTATGGCCAATCTCAATGCTCTGATGGAATCGTTGGTGGTTGCTCATAATTATCCACCACTTGCTCAACCTAAACAGACAACGCTTACTTCTGAAGCTCTGATTGTTCTTGTTTCTGCTACTCTGGCTACTGTTGTTCAGAATCGTTTTCCTCAAGGTTATCCCTGGGGAATGCTAGAGAACTTTATGCGGAAGGTTTTAATAAGGATGCTCAATTTTCTCCACTTGCTCAAGCTATTATTTCTCCTGCACCTTCTGTGGTGCATATTACCCCTGCTACTAGAAATGAGATTCACTATGCTGCACCTCCCTCGGTGAATGATGTACCATTTGCTAATGATGAAGTGTATCGCCCTATTCCTGCACCAAGTGAAAGCTTGGGTTTCTATGATCAGATGGACGATTTTTAGGATCAGTTTTATAAGATGCAGAAAGAGTTGAAGGCCCTCAGAGGAAAAGAATTGTTTGTGCAGTTTGTGAATGATATGTGTTTGGTTCCAAATGTGAAAATACCTGCAAATTTCAAAGTACCAGAGTTCAAAAAGTACAAGGGAAACACTTGCCCTCGTTCTCATTTAGTGATGTATGTGAGGAGAATGTCTACTCGTACCAATAATCAACGCTTGTTGATTCATTTCTTTCAAGATAGTTTAACTTGTGCAACATTGAAATGGTACATGATACTGGACAATGCCAATATTCATTCTTTCAATGACTTGGGTGAAGCATTTATCAGATAGTACAAATACAATGTGGACATGGAGCATGACTGTGATCAACTCAGGGAAATGGTCCAGAAGGACAAGGAGTCATTTAGAGAATATGCATAAAGATGGCGTGAAGTGGCCTCCCAGGAAAATCCTCCAATGGAAGAAAAATAAATGAAGAAGATTTTTCTGAAGACTCTAGGTGCATTTTATTATGAAAGAATGGTGGCGAGTGCACCCAGTGATTTTACCGAGATGGTGGGAATGGGCGTTCGTTTGGAAGAAGTTGTAAGAGAAGGTTGTCTGACCAGAAGTGAAAATTATGGTAGTGTGAAGAAAACATCATAGGGATTTGCTAAAAAGAAAGAAGGAGAGACAAATGTTGTTATTTAAGAGAGAAGGGTTAATCATACTAGAATAAATCATCAGCGCCATCAATAGATTGCCTTGTTAACTCCAGTTGTTAATACAGTTCTGACTATAGTCGCTTATCAAAGACCATCCCCTCAAGGAAATCAAGGGCATAATCAGAGGAGAGAGCCTTTTGACTCTATCCCCATGATTTATGTAGAGTTACTCCAAGCATTGATCCAGAAAAAGTTGGTCTAGACTAGGCCACCCCCTGCTATACCATCACCTTTGCCTTGGTACTATAAGGCCGATTTGATGTGCACTTTCCATTAGGGTGCACCAGGGCATAATATGGAAAACTATTATCCCCTGAAATCGAAGGTACAGGAAATGGTGAGGTCTGGTCTTTTATCCTTTAAGGATGCCATCCCTAATGTCAAAGATAATCCTCCACCAAAGCATGGAGGAGAGAATACCGTCAACATGGTTGCTGGTTTTCCAGAGGACTTCCGCATTTATGATATCAACTTGGTCAGAGTAGACTTGGTAAATATGCATGCATACCTTTGCAAGTTTAGTTACTATACTCATGACCATGTTGGTTGTGGTATCTGTAGTACTGATATATAAGGTTGCGATAAGATAAAGGCTTATTTGTAGTAGATGATGGATGAGGGCCTCATCCATATAATCTGGCCTAGGGAAGAATATGAGGAAGAAGTGAACATGGTTTTTGGATGTTCTGAAGAGTTCCAAAGAACACTGGTGCAACGTACCAGAGGTTTATGCCAACCCTATTTCATGATCTGATGCACAAGGAAATCGAGGTATATGTTGATGACATGATTTCCAAATCACATATCGAATAAGGGCATGTGGAAGATTTATTGAAGTTTTTCAGTGTTTGAGGATGTATTGTCTCTGCTTGAATCCAAACAAATGCACCTTCGGTTTCCGATCAGGGAAATATCTAGGTTTCATTATTAGCCAGAAAGGAATTGAAGTTGACTCTGGTAAAGTCAAAGCAATTCAAGAAATGCATGCGCCAAGGATTGAAAAACAAGTTAGAGGCTTTCTTGGGCGGTTGAATTACATTTCCAGATTCATCTCCCACAAGACTGCAACGTGTGAACCGGTCTTTAAGTTGTTAAAGAAAGATCAGGGTTGTCTGTGGATGGATGATTTCCAAAGGGCATTTGAAAGTATCATAGAATATCTACTTAAACCTCCTATCTTGATCCCTCCCGTTGAAGGAAGACCATTGATCATGTATTTGACAGTATTGGATAATCCTATGGGTTGTATTTTAGGACAGCAAGATGAAATAGGAAAGAAAGAATATGCCATCTACTATCTCAGTAAGAAATTTACTGACCGTGAGTCGCGGTATTCTATGCTGGAAAAGACATGTTGTGCTTTGGATTGGGCGGTAAAGCGGTTGCGGAAATATATGTTGAATCATACTACTTAGTTGATTTCTAAAATGGATCCAATTTAGTATATCTTTAAAAAGCCTGCCATTACTGGGAGAGTTTCTCGTTGGCAGATGTTGATGTCTAAATACGATATTAAATACCACACCCAAAAGGCTATAAAAAGCAATTTGCTGGAAGATTATCTTGCTCACCAACCAGTTGATGATCATCAATCTATCAAGTTTGATTTCCCTGATGAGGATGTGATGTTCTTTAAAGAAAAACATTGTGATGAACCTTTGCCTAGGGAAGGTCCTGATCCTAAACCCTGGTGGGGTATGGTATTTGATGGAGCTGTAAATGCTTATGGGAAAGGAATTGGCGTTGTAATTATCACTCCTCATGGATCACACATTCCTTTTACCGCAAGGCTGACATTTGATTGTACCAATAATATGGCAGAGTATGAGGCTTGTATCATGGGTTTCGAGGAAGCCATTGATCTCAAAATCAAAGTTCTATATGTGTATGGTGATTCAGCTTTGGTAGTTAATCAGATTACAGGAGAATGGGATACTCGTCACCCTGGCTTGATCCCTTATAAAGATTATGCTAGAAGATTACTACCCTTCTTTAACAAAGTTGAATTTCATCATATTCCCAAAGACGAAAATCAAATTGTGGATGCCTTGGAAACTCTGGCTTCCATGTATCAAGTGAATACTTGGAACGATGTGTCTCGTATCACGGTGCGATATTTGGATAGACCGGCTCACGTGTTTGCAGCATAGGAAGTGTCAGATGAAAAACATTGGTATTATAATATCAAGCATTTTCTCCAGACTCATGAATACGCAGCTGGTGCGTCAAATAAAGATATAAAGACATTGAGAAAGTTGGTGGGTAGCTTTTTCCTCAATGAAGATGTGATATACAAAAGAAATTATGATATGGTCTTGCTCAGATGCGTAGATAGACACGAAGAAGACATGTTGATGCATTAAATCCATGAAGGTTCTTTTGTTACCCATGCCAATGGACATTCGATGGCGAAGAAGATGCTTGGGGAAGTTATTATTGGCTGGAAATGGAATCTAATTGTTACAAATTTGCAAAGAAATGCCATAAATGTAAGATTTATGCTGACAAAATTCATGTGCCTCCAACGCTTCTCAATGTTATTTCATCCCCATGGCCTTTCTCTATATGGGGTATTGACATGATTGGAATGATTGAACCAAAGGCGTCGAATGGACATCGCTTTATCTTGGTGGAAATTGACTACTTAACCAAGTGGGTGGAAGCATCTTCATATGCTAATGTCACTAAATAGGTGGTAGTGCGTTTTATCAAGAATAATCTAATATGTCGGTATGGTGTGCCAAGCAGGATTATCACTGACAACATCTCAAATCTGAATAACAAGATGATGACTGAACTTTGTGAAGAGTTCAGGATTTTCCACCATAATTCATCTCCTTGCAGGCCAAAGATTAACGGGCATGTTGAAGCTGCTAATAAGAACATCAAGAAGACCATACAGAAAATGGTTGTCACTTATAAAGATTGGCATGAGATGCTCCCTTTTGCTTTACATGAGTATCGAACATTTGTCCGCACTTCAACAGGGGTAACCCCATTCTCTCTTGTGTATGGCATTGAAGCATTGCTCCCTGTTGAGGTTGAGATTCCCTCCTTATACGTGATAATGGAAATCAAGTTGTCAGAGGCTGAATGGATGTAGAACAGGTTTGACCAGTTGAATTTGATTAAAGAGAAGAGAATGACGGCCTTATGTCATGGTCAGTTATACCACAAGAGAATGAAGAGATCTTTTCATAAGAAGGTCAAACCTCATGAATTCAGAGAAGACGACCTCGTGCTCAGGGAGATCATGTCTTTTAACGTTGATTCTAGGGGAAAGTGGACTCCCAATTTTGAAGGCCCGTATGTTATCAAGAAAGCCTTCTCTGGCGGTGCATTGATTCTTGAAACTATGGATGGCGAGGAGTTCCCACATCCCGTGAATGTCGATGCAGTTAAGAAATAATTCGCCTAGAAAAATAAAAAGAGCAGCTCGCTAAGGAGAAAACCCGAAAGGGTGGCTTAGGTAAAAAAGAGCGTCTCGGTAGGTCAAAAACCCAAAAGGGCGATGTTGTACTCCAAAATTTTCCTCTCTTTTCTCAAGACAATTCCTCATAAAGGATCTCCAATGCTCAAGGATTCTCAAGAATTGATCAGACAAAATCACCTCCAAAACACTGAGACCACAATCTATTGGTTTGAAACATTCTTTCGAGGACTCAAACACCACATGTTGACCTAATTTCATGACTCAAGTCATTTCTCCAGATCAAAAGATTGATAGTTGAATTTTTTTATCAACTGACGAAAAGTCAACCAATACACAAAAGTCAAACTTGACTTTTTGGTCAACATGGAATTTCAAAAAAAATGAAAAATTCATCAAGACATTCAAAAATATGAAGCTTGATCATCAAGAAATCAAGAAAGTAAAAATTCAATGAAAGAAAGTCAAACTTTTCAAGACTTAGAAATTTTTCTAAGTGTTTTGTACATGATAAATTCATTACTTCATGGCATTTTTTTCACCAAGGTGCAAGATGATTCAAATGAAACTTTCAACATGAAAGTTTTAGATCTTGATGAATTCTACAACTTTGTATTAGAGGGTTTATATCCAAAAAATGCTTATATTTAAAGATATGAGTCCATGAAGTTATGACATTTTTATCTAACACTTAGAGAAATTTTCAACAGGTTTTGGTCAGTTTTTATCTCAACTTCTTGGCCAATTTTCATCAAGTTCCAATTTGATTTACCAAAAGTGGAAAACATGAAGGTTGTAGATGATCTTCAAAGCTTTCCAAAACCTCCAAGACCATAAATTTATCATACTTGAGCTAGGAGATTCAAAGGCATGAAGTTGTGCATCCATTCTTGAAACACAAGTCATTTTGTGATGAACATGAGATCAAATCTTCTTGCCATACTGCATAATCCCATGTTGCAGACGTTCTAACTTGCAAATCTCATGATAATTTAATGCTTACACCTACTATTGAGTTATTACCCAAGTGTTTGAGCCATTGTCCAAAAGATCTTTCCATTTATGGCATAAAGGCACCATTTCCATTCTTGAAAAGCATTGCTTTAACCACAATGTCAACTTCTTGAACCTCTCAATGGTTTCTTCTGCACATAGACAATATCAAAGCAAGAAGCAACCATCTACAACCTGAAAAACACTCTTAAAAAAACAGGCAATTCCCCATTAGAACTATGAAAAGACATGAACTCTCATGTACAATCCAACCAAACCATAACATGTTGTTTTGCCAATCTGATTCCTTCAACCTCCCAAACATCTTTCCTATAACTAGAGAGATCAATTGTAAAACAAAGAGGTCAGAAAAAATGGAAAAGAGAAACAGACACTCAAAATCCCTTCACTCTAAAAAAAACAAAATTGTTCATAAAGCCTCCATCTTTGAGCTTTGAAGCCCAAATCTTTGAATCTAGAAAAACCTTACAAGTTTTCCCCAAACAAACTACCCAAATACTTCATATACATCATATAGAATTTTTTTAAACACAAGAACAACTTCTGTAATATCACTATCACCATCTTCTGAACTCAAAAACAATACCTTTCAACTTGACTTGGTTGGAGTAGTTCAGCCATTTTCAGCACAGAAGGAGGGTTGAAGCAACTTCAAGTAGGACCAAAGGAGCTCGATCAATCACCACTTTGCATCCAGAAACATCTGTATATGTTCTAAAGTTTTCGCTTCGAGAGGTAAAATTTCTCAAACTATGATATCTTTATCCATACATCATTTGCTTTTGCTTTCAAAAAAATATAAAAAGACAGATCAAAGAAGAAAACTCAGCAAAAATCCAGGCCAGGGGATGACAAGGGTGCCCGTGTCACACGACATGGCCCGTGTCAAATCAACTAGAACTAGAAACATGCAAAAACAGGAGGATAGGGTCTGACACGGGTTCCCGTGTCACACAACACGGGTGCCCGTGTCACACGACACGACCCGTGTCAATTTGGATGGAATAAAAACATTTTGCAGAGGCGTGGGCAGATCTTGACACGGGTACCCATGTCTAATGACACGGCCTGTGTCAGCCTATGAATGAGAAATCTTGATTTTTAACATTTTTTTATTATAATTTTGGGACATTAAAGGTGCACTAGACATATTGCATTGCTTCGAGATGACCTAACACCATAAAACCTTTTTCCAAATGAAACATCAGAAATATTTTTCTAAACAATTAGTGTTCTTTTTAAGTTAACTTATACCTATGTTTTTTCTTCAATTAAATGAACTACAAAACATTTTCTATCAAAAAACCCTAAAAACAATTTCTTTTACTTTACATTTTCGCGCACTTTACCATTTCACATTATAATTTATGTAATTGTCAAAGCCTTGTAATAGTAATTAGGATTTTATTTACTTGTCATTCCCATTTGTAAATTTTGATCCCCTATCCCCTCAAGTATTGTAATAGCGTAGGACATTTAATTTCCGCAATTTATCACTTTCCATATTATTGCTAGTAATTAGGGTTTGTATGACAAGACTTAAAACCAACAACTAAACAACCCTAATTCAAGACAACAATGCATGATCATAGTCCCTCGAACGTGGGATAATTTAGCAAAGACCCTCGAATACAAGATTGTAGTCCCTCGATGAACCTTCGATGTCGCCTTCAATAAACGATCTTAGACCCTTACGACAAATTGTTAAGGTATCCTACAATGTCTCCCTCAATGATTGTACAATGACCCACGTTTGTCCCTTCACATCCAATGATAAGGTTGCTTACTAACTAATGGTAAGATAACACTATAAAAGAGGAGGAAAAGAACAAATACTTTTTGAGTAGGTAGAATGTTTGTAGTTGCTTACTCACAAACATTGCAAAACACCTTTCAAAAACACCAACACTTTCCATGAAATATTTTCAAAAGTCAACACTTTGTATACATTCTTACAGAGACGAGAATCATTGCAAAGTTTGCCTAAATGAAAGGTACTTTTCAAAAATACTTTCAAAACTATCACAAACACCTTTCATAAAGCATTTCAAAGTGAGATAGCAACTAAGAACCAGTAGATAAGTACAGATGAAAAGGGTGCTAACACCATCCATTTTCATAACCTACCCTCCGAACTCAAGAAAACTATCTCAAAAGGTCTTTCCTATTCTTTTCACCCTTTAATTTATTGTATAAAAGAAAAGCCAGTGGAGACTCTTTCTATCCGCAACAATTATGATAAAACGCAAAGCACCCAAGTCATTTCTCCCACCATATTACAGAACTGGTGACTCTGCTGGGGAAGATACTTAAAAGTGGGGTTACCTTAGAGACTAGATCATCTTTAAATGCTTTCATTGTTTGACTTGATTGCTTTACTCTTAAAAGGGTGTTTGGGTTTTGTATAGATCCTCTACCTGGATTTGGGAATACCATTAGGTAAGTAACAATAGATTATGGAGATTGTACGTCATAGACCGATATGTTTGAAACAATGGCTACGTTAGTGTGACACATTTGTTGGTATCTGTATCCCTTATGTTGAATCGAGGAGAATACATGGCTACTGTGTGGATTCATGAAGCACTATCTGACCATAGAACCTTTAGTTGAACAACTTGGCCATTAGAAAATAGTATGATAGCTGACTTTGGTGCAAAGTTGAAAATTGGTTGATACTAGATGCTACACTCATTGAGATTGGACTTTCGGGATATTCTGGCCGCAAGAAAATATTGATTGTGCTGAGATAATTCCCGATGAAGAAAGATCGATGATATTGAGATTCCCTAGAACCCGATTACTTTTTAGGACAGGTTGAACCAACTAAACTTCAAGAGGGTACTTACCTATGAAACCCATGCAAGCCTAAACCTAAGGTCTTTGTGTGCTTTATTTATGATTAATTATTCATGACATCATAAACATCATAACATCATAAACATTATCACTAACCATTTCAAGGATTTAGGAATTTATCTTTTTTCTATTTTGTAGAACATGGCTTACACTCGTAGAAATACAATCTGAGTCAACTTTGTGAAAGTACTTCCTCAACTTCAAGAATTAGCATCAAGGGTGCCTGGATATTCTCCCTTCACCAAGAAATATGGTCGACTTCTCAACTTGGCTGCCTCAAACATCTAAGAAGAAATGATGTGTATGCTCTTCCAATTCTTTGATCCTATGCATCATTGCTTCACATTTCCCGACTACCAATTAGTGCCAACATTAGAAGAATTCTCTCAACTGCTAGGAGTGATTGTGCTTGATAAAATACCATTCATCGGTTTAGAGGAAACTCTTAAGCTTGAGGTTATTGCTAAAGCCTTGCATTTGAAGAGATCTGACATTATAGTAAATTGGGAAACAAGGACTGGAGTTAAGGGTTTCTTAGCTAAGTTCCTGTTGGAAAAAGGCTCATTTGTTTTGGGAAGATATGGATTTTAAATCTTTTGAAGATGTTTTGGCCCTTCTAATCTATGGTTTGGTTCTATTCCCCAATCCAGATCAACTCATAGATGTGAATTCCATCAAGGTCTTTTTTTCTTGTAACCTCATGCCTACGTTGCTTGGAGATGTCCTACATTGTTTTCAGACTCGCACCATGAGGAAGAGAGGGACTCTGTTGTGTTGCATTAATTTGTTGTCTAGGTGGTTTATTTCTCACCTACCTCAATCAACATTGAAGAATGAACAAGGCTTGACATGGTCTCAAAGGGTGATGTCGCTTTCTCACTCGGATATTCATTGGTATTCTCAATCTTCGGAAGATATTGCCATCATTGACCGTTGTGCGGAGTTCCCTAACGTTCCACTCTTGGGAATTAGGGGAGGTATTACCTATAACCCTTCTCTTGCTTTATGATAGTTTGGGTATGCGCAAAAATATGGTCCCCATGATGCGCTCATCCAAGGTTTGGTATTCAACTACGAAGGCGACATCCAAGGCTATCGTCAAGGTTCATACGAGCTTGGAGAATGGTAAACAAAGTGGATAGTAAGACTTTGGGGCATAAAAACTCCATCCCTCTTGATTATTACCTCAAGTGGGTACGAAGTCGTGCTCAAAGTCTCATGATGCCATACCTAGCCATCTTACATCTGATTATAGAGCCTGTTTCTATGGGAGACACTCCTTACACTCTTCTTCATCCTGACATGCCTACCGACTTTGAGGAATTGCAAATATCGTGGATTCAACTCAAATGCGAATGAGATACCTTTGAAGCACTATTCTAAGCAAGAGAGAAGAAGGTTTTGGAGCTCACGAGGCAACTTCATGAAGAGCAAAGCCTGAATGCCTACATTGCACCAAAAGGATGCACCCACGGGAAACTTATGTCTTTCTTTTTGTTTTAGGAGTTTATTTTGTAACCTTTGTAAGCCCAAGAGGCATCTGTAATTCATGAATTTATTAATGCAATTAATGTTTGTTGTCTTCTCTTTGTCTAACAAATTTAAATTTCTTAAAATCCTTGAAAACATTGCATTGGCATAACGTGCATCATATCATAAGAAGGTTTTCCGACACATGTTTCCTCATATTTTTACAATTTATTTCAATATAAGATGGATCTCGAGCAAACTGTGGAGGATATGCAGACTCAAAACTCCCAGTTTCAAGAAACTCTTCTCAACTTAGCAAAGGGGCAGCAAGAAATGGTGGTTTTTCTTGTTACGAAGAAGAGAAGAAAATTGTAATCAACATTGGGAAGAGGTTTAAAGGGCCCGCCAAACAAGTCCAAGTTGAAGAGGTTTCCTCCGAAGAGGATGAGAATCAAGATGAAGATGCTAGGAGCACCCGTGCTAGGGGTGCAAAAAAATCAAATCTCTGAAGACGAAGATTATTTTGATGAGCAATACCCACGGCTGACGATAAGTATAAGCAACTAGAAGACAAATTGAAGGCTGTGGAAATCCAAGTTGTGCCTGGATTGGACTTTGGAGACTTGGGTTTGGTTCCTGGGGTAGTCATTCCCACAAATTCAAGATCCACATTTTTGCCAAGTACGATGGTGTCTCATGTCCGAAGCTTCACCTAAGATCTTACTTCCATAAAATTCAACCGCATACCGCTGTTAAGAAACTATGGGTGCACTTTTTTCAAGAAAGTCTATCTGGAACGCAGTTGGAGTGGTTTTACCAATTGGAAGGGATTAACATACATACTTAGGAGAATTTGGCCACTGCCTTTTATTGCCAATATCAATATAACTTTAATCTTGAGCCAACTAGAGTGCAATTACAAGGAATGACCATGGGTTCCAACGAGGGCTTCAAAGAATATGCTAAAAAATGGAGAGACTTGGCTGGCAGGGTGCAAGCACCCTTAACTGATAGAGAGTTGGTAGACATGTTTATGGGAACATTGACTGGACCATTTTTCAACTTGCTGATTAGAAGTTCATCATCCGGATTCACTGAATTAATCTTGACTGGTGAGAGGGTTAAAAACGGGATTAAAAGCAGAAAGATAACCATGGCCTCCACCTCTAATGTTATGAAAAAACCATTTATTGGTAAAAAGAGACTAATCTTGTGTATAGGTCAAGAAGTTGTGCTAAGACTAATCACCATCACTCAATGGGGGAAGTATTAATATCCAATCCAACTCCAACTAAAAACCCGTGTCAATCAAATGACCAACAAAGACCAAACATCCCAAGGAGACAATTCACCAAAATTAACATGCCGCCATCACAAGCTCTCCAACATCTACTGAAAGCAGATTTGGTGACCTTGCGAGAACCTCATCCAAACCCCAATACTACTTCTCCAAAATATAATCTGAATATGAAATGTGCTTACCACTTAAATAGTCCTGGCCATGATACAAACAACTATTGGGAATTGAAGAATAAAATCCAAGACCTAATTGATAACAAGAAAATTGAATTCGACCCTCCACCAACTCCCAACATGATCACCACGCCCATGCCAAATCATGGTAAGGGTGTCAATGTTATTGAATATTTTTCTTTTGTTTCCTCCGTCAATGACTTGACCACTCCTTTGAAGACTGTTAAAGAGAATTTGTAGAAAGTTGGGGTATTCCCTGGATGCTTTGAAGACTGTCACTGTTGTGATGTATAAATTAATGGTTGTGAATGGCTGGAGAAAGGTGTCCAACACCTGATAAATAGCCATGAGATTTTATTTGTGAAATTCCATCTGTGAAAAGTATGACCAAAAGTGTATCTCAAGAGCTTGAAGACTTTTCCATCATTACTATCTCAAACAAACCTATTAGGATCACCTCCAAAGGTCCTATTAGGATTCCCGTTGAACCGAGAATAGCTCCACTAATTATCACCACACTGGGGCCAGTCCCCTACTCCTCTGATAAGGTTGTGCCCTGGAATTATGGGGCGAAAGTGTATTACCATGGTATCAAACAAGATTCCTGGATCGATGAAGATGAAACTGCTGACATTACAAACATCGTTTGATCAAGTAAAGTTACTAGGACGGGGAGAATCTTCTCTCCAGAGATTTCACCTCCGACAACCACTACTACACCCATTCGTATTACTGCTGATAAACCTAGTGCTGATGCTAGAGGAATGGAAAAAATGACTGAGCCTACCCTGATGAAGGCACCCACAAAAGATACTACCATTGAGGAACCATCTACCCAAGAGATGGAGGAGATTTTGAAAATCATCTGAAAAAGCGATTACAAGATAGTGGAACAGTTGGGGCAAACACCCTCGAAGATTTCTATGTTGTCTTTATTGCTATGCTCCGATGTGCATGCTCAAGCACTGATAAAATTACTAAAAAA
Organism: Vicia faba; assembly: GCA_948472305.1. Taxonomy (NCBI): domain Eukaryota; kingdom Viridiplantae; phylum Streptophyta; class Magnoliopsida; order Fabales; family Fabaceae; genus Vicia; species Vicia faba. The sequence goes on along the minus strand of OX451736.1, from coordinate 1,257,776,550 downwards.
GGAACATGTCCCTCAAGAAACTACGGTCGACCAATTTGAAAACTATGTATCCAGTTTGACTGCTGACAATGGTTTGGGATTTTTGGATGCAGTTTCGACCCCGCCAGGAAAAATCACAACAAAACTCTACATGTGTCCATCGAGTGTAAAGGAACCACTTTAGCCCATGTGTTGGTGGATACTGGATCCTCCCTCAATGTCCTAGCCAAAGGTTCTCTAGATCGGTTGGACAGTGAAAGTTTGGTACTAAATCCTAGTGACATTGTAGTGAGAGCTTTTGACGGATCAAAGAGGATGGTCTATCAAGAGATTTATCTCCCTATCAAAGTTGGGTCTCAAGTCTTCAACTCAACATTCTATGTAATGGACATCCGTCCTGCTTATTCTTTCCTGATTGGATGCCAATGGATACATGGGCCAGGTGCAGTGACTTCCACACTACATCAAAAGCTGAAGTATCCGGTCAAGAGAAAAAGTTTCACGGTATGCAGAGAAGAAGAGTTTATGATCAGTCATTTAAATTCATTTAAGTATGTTGAGATGGATGGTGAATTCATTGAAACTCCTTGCCAAGCCTTTGAAGTGGTCTCTCCCATGGTTTTTATTTCCAAGGCCACTCCTGACATTCTCGAAGCTGCTAAAGATACACCGAGGATGGCTTCTCTCAAAGGTGCTCATGCTGTTGTTGAAGAAGGGGTTGCACCATTTGGGAATAACTTCCTGATTTCCCTTTCAAGTCAGACAAATTTGGTTTGGGCTTCACTTCTAAGCTCAAAAGGAGGTTCGACGTGTTCGTGTAGGGAAACCACCTCTTCGCATTAGTAACCATGAATTTAATTCCCTTGAAGACTCTGATGCTGATAGTGACTTTGACGACTGAATCTACCCGACTTCTGATGGAGGACTTAACAACTACCAGACTAAGGATTTCAACCCAATCTCGTATAGCCAGGAGTAATTTCCATTTCCTGTTTTTATTAATTTAAGAATTTTTGTTTGTAATTTCCATTAAAGCAATGACTTTAAGCCATGCCTCTTGCCCGGGGCATAGTGGTCCATTTGTTAAGGATTTTTCATTATCATATGCCATATGATCATTTATATGAAAAACATTGGACTATTTTGCATTCAAATTTTGTGCTCTTTTCCTTTCTTTACTTTATTGTATTTTCAAAATAGTCGTGTGACCTTACATGCACACACCCACATTTGCAGATTCATATCCACCCTGGATGTCATTGACAATGACTCTGCTATTGCCATTTATGACTTTGAAAAATCTAATCTATAAATCCGAAGAAGAAGGTGAGGAAGACTGTGAAATACCTGGGTAACTCACTAGACTCCTTATACAAGAGGAAAAGGCCATTCAACTACAAGAAGAACAAGTTGAAGTGATCAACCTAGGTACTGAGGCTGTCAAGAGGGAAGTCAAGATCGGCACCAACTTGAAAGACTATGTCAAGAGAAGAATTATCCATATGTTACACGACTATGTCAAAGTGTTTGCTTGGTCATATGAAGATATGCTGGGGCTTGATATCGATATCGTAGTTCATCGTCTGCCAATGAATGAAGTTTGTCCTCTGGTCAAGAAAAACATTTGTCGCATGCGGCCAAATATGTATGAGAAAATAAAAGATGAGGTAATGAAACAGTTTGATGCAGGTTTCCTGGCAGTAACGTCATACCCTCAATGGGTGGAAAATGTTGTCCCGGTGCCTAAGAAACATGGAAAAGTCTGTATGTGTGTAGACTATAGGGATTTGAATAGGGCAAGTCCCAAGGATGATTTCCCACTACTTCATATTGATGTCTTGGTCGACAATACTGCTCAACACAAAGTTTTCTCCTTCATGGATGGATTCTCCGGTTACAACCAAATCAAAATGGCACCCGAAGGCATGGAGAAAACCAATTTTGTTAAACAGTGGGGCACCTTCTGTTATAAGGTCGTGCCTTTTGGTTTGAAGAACGCAGGTGCAACCTATCAACGGTCTAGGGTAGCTTTATTTTATGATATGATTCATCATGAAATAGAAGTCTATGTTTATGATATGATTGCAAGATTGCAAACTGAGGAAGAACACCTTAATCATCTCCACATGCTATTTGAGAGGTTGAAGAAATATAAGTTAAGGATAAATACCAACAAGTGCACCTTTGGGGCAAGGTCAGGAAAACTCCTAGGGTTTGTCTTCAGTAGAAAAGGTATTAAAGTCGACCCTGCAAAAGTCAAAGCCATACAAGAGATGCCAGCTCCTTGTACTAAGAAGGAGGTCAGAGGTTTCTTAGGTTGACTCAAATATATTGTCCGGTTCATATCTCACTTAAGTGCTACTTGTGAGCCAATCTTCAAACAGTTGAAGAAAGATCAAGTAATCAGATGGAACAACGATTGCCAAGCAGCTTTTGACAAGATTAAGGAGTAACTACAAGAAGCTCCATTCCTGATGACTCCCGTTGAAGGAAGACCTCTGATTATGTACTTGACTGTATTAGAGAATTCAATGGAGTGTGTGTTGGGCCAACATGATGAGTCTGGATAAAAAGAGCACGCAATATACTACCTTAGTAAAAAGTTTACCGACTGTGAAATAAGATATTCACTGCTCGAGAAAACTTGTTGCGCTTTGGCATGGGTTTCTCTCCTCTAAGACAGTATATGTTTACTCATAATACCTTATTGATTTCTAAGATGGATCCCATCAAGTACATCTTCGAGAAGCCAAATCTCTCCAGACAAATAGCTAGATGGCAAATGATCTTGACTGAATATGACATCCAGTACACTACATAAAAAGAAATCAAGGGAAGCGTGTCGGGGGATCATTTGGCCCATCAAGTGTTGATGATTATCAATCCATGAACTTTGAATTCCCATACGAGAATATCATGCTAATAACTGATTTTGAAAAGCCTGGACTGTATGACAGACCTGAACAAGGATCTTGATGGACTATGGTTTTTGATGGAGCTTCCAATGCTTTGGGTAACAGAATTGGTGCAGTAATCATCTGTCTCGAAGGTTTCCATACACCTTTCACTTCTAGGCTTTGCTTCGACTGTACAAAAAACATGGCCGAGTATGAAGCATGTATCTTGGGTCTTAAAACCTCCATTGACCTAAGACTCAAATTCTTAAGCGTATACGGAGACTTAGCCCTGGTAATCAGTCAATTTAAAGGAGAATGGGATACCAAGCATCTAAATTGGATCCCCTACAAAGAGCATATGCTAACCTTGATCCCTTACTTCGAAGAGGTCACCTTTGAACACTTTCCAAGGTAAGAAAACCAGTTGGCAGATGCCTTAGCAACCATGTTGTCTATGTTAAAGGTCAATTGGGACAATGAAGCCCCCAGAAATACTATCGAAATATTTGACGAACCTGCGCACTGTTATGAGATCGCAACTGAAGAGGAGAAGCCTTGGTATCATGAAGTGAAGAGGTACCTTGAAGCACAAGAGTATCTTGAAGAAGCTTCAATCAACAAAAAAAAATTCATGCAAAGTTTCTCAGCCAAATTCTTCCTCAGCAATGGGATCCTATAGAAGCGCAACCATGATCCTACTTTGCTCCGTTGTATGGACAAGAAGGAAGCAGAAGAGATCATGGAATACATGAATGAAGGTATCTTTGTAAGTCACTTTAGCAGGCACACTATGGCCAAGAAGATTCTGAGGATGGTTACTATTGGTGGAGTATGGAAACTGATTGTCACCATCACTCGAGGACTTGCCATAAGTGTCAAAGTTATGTCGATAAGGTTCATGTGCCTCCCATACCCTTAAACGTCATGACTTATCTGTGGTCGTTTGTAATGTGGGTGTTGTACCCCAAAATTTTCTCTCTCATTTTATCAAGATTTCTCCTCACAAGACTCTTTGAACTCAAGACCAAGCTAGGGTTTGCTCTGCTCAAGACATCTCCTTGCACTGATGACCTAAATTAGGGTTTGAGTTTGCACAAGGAATTTTGGATTTCTAATGCTCAAGGTGACTTTCATGCTTCATGTTGGACTCATAAGATTTCTCATACGAGTTTTCAAGCCTTGAATCAAATTTTTGCCCAGTCAATTGGACAGTTGACCTAAAAATCAACTGTATTGGGGAAAAAGTCAACTATGGCCAATTTACAATCAAGCCTCATAAATTTTGATTCACATCAATATTATAGGCTCATATGAACCATTTCATCAAGTTTGGACCACAACTCCTCAAGAAATTTGATTAGATCACCAAAAGGGCAAAATGGTCATTTTTAGGGTTTTGACTGCAGAAGGGCAATTTCTGACTTTTCACCTAGCCAATGTAAAATTAGGTTCAAGAATGGATTCAAGGACTCAATGGAATCATATTGACCTATTCACAAGGTTCAAAATATCTCAATTGCATTGGATTGACAAATGAATTTTCCAGTCAACTGATCAAAAAATAACTGTACACTGAAAAGTCAAACTTTGACTTATTGGTCAAAATCTAGTGCCAAGGGTCATTTTTCATCAAGATGTGTCAAACCATGAAACTTGTTCATCAAGAAACCTAAGTTATGAAATTTCCTTAATTTTTCCCAACTTTGCCCAACATTTTCACCTTGATGCAATTGGATTCAAACAAAACTTCCAACATGAAAGTTGTATTCCTCCACAAAATCTACAACTTTGATTCACAAAGTTTTCTCAAAATAAGCTTGGATATCAAGTTATGATTTTTGGAACAAGGGTCCATGAAACTTTTAACTTAGTGAAATTTTGCCCTAGTTTAGGCAGGATTTTGACCTATTTTCATGGCAATTTTTCACCTAGTTCCACTTGGAATCTCAAAATTCATTTCAAATATGGATTGTAGATCATGTTACAGGCTTTCCAAAATGTCCAAAAACTCTCCAAAATCATTTATGGTTAGGGAGAATCGAAGGTTTGAATTTGGCAAAAACTCAGTTTGATCCATGGCATGTTTCATGTTGACACAAATTGCAATTTCCATCCAGCATTGTTTGTACTTGATTACAGGTCCCTAAACCCTTCCACACTCAAGAATTAAATGCAAATCCAATGGTTTGAAGCTTTGTTCTGATCATTAGAGGATTACACATGATATTAATCCAAAAATAGCAAAAAGGCAACATTGCCATTTTAGTCAAAACTTGCTTTATGTCAAATTGCATCTCTTGAGCCTTGAACCAAATCTTAGACAGCAAACTAAATCCACAAATTTGGGGCCAAGCTCACCAAATGTATGCAGGGTTAGAGCTATCCTGTACAGGCCTGCTCTTTGTCACTTCTCATTTTTTGCTTCAAAACCAAGAAATGTGCAAAAGAGACACAACTTGAGTATCTGTTATAACCAACTCTTGCAAGCATTTTAAACAAGTTTTTCACATTGCCTTGATCCAGAAACACGAACCTTCCAACCCTCAAGCCTTCCAAAACACAAAAACACATCCCTCTTGCAAAACAGGGCAGTTTCTGCACTTTGAGTTCCATAACAAAAACCACTCGTGCGTTTTGCCCCAAACCTATTCAAATACATTCCATATAACCTACCCAATCTATCCCAACCATTGGCCCTTAACTGTAACTCCATTTGCAAGCTTCATCATTTCTATTTTCAACTTGTGCACGTTGACTTCTACAAGCTTGTTCAAGCAAGTCCAAAGCAAACTAGGCATTGGGGAAGGTCAGAGGAAGTTCAGGCAAGCTCCCAAGCATCTCAGGTCTCACTGAAAAGCTCCACATTGCCATACACGAGTTCAACTGAAACAGGTATTTTCTAACTTTCTATCTCTCTATTTAGGAATCATTAGGCTTAAGTTTGTGAATAAAAAATGTAGTACTCATAGCCCTTAAGCTGTACATATGCATAGATTTCATTTAAGTTAAGTGTGCTAAGAGAATTTGATTTATGAACATTCTGAAAAAGTTAGGTTAGAAATTAGGGCCAGAGAAATTCTCTCTGGTCTTTGAGAGTTAGATTAAGTTCTTTATATGGTTGGAATCATATTGAAAAATGTTATAACTTTCATGTTGTGAGTTTTTTCTTTAGAGCACGTATACAGGAGTTGGACATTTGTACACAGGCGGGCGCTTTTTTTGTTTCAAAGGTTGAAGATGAAGCTGGAACTGGGCTGGGCCTTTGTTTCTCACTTTTGACACCCCCAGCCTTACTGATTGCACCCCCTTGGCCCATTGTTTTATTTTTTTTATATTTTTCTATTTCTTTTTCATTTCTGACTTTAAAATATTTTTCTAAACATACAAAATTATCAAAAATATTTTCATAAATTCTCACATTTTATTTTGTATTTTTTATTATTTTTTCTAACATAAAAATAATTATTAGATAACATACTTTTATTTTATTCAATAAAAAACTTGAAAATAATACATTAAAACATTATACCTTTATTTTTATTATTTACATACTTAAATAATATTTTTTATGATATATTTTTATTTTTTTGACATTTGTATATGTTTTATTATTTTATTTTATTGTAAATAAATAATATAATTAATATATATACTTTCTTAAAGAAAATTAGGGTTTTTAACCTTAATAAAAAAATAATCTTTTATTTCTATTTTTTTAATACATTAAATATTATATTTTTACATACATAAAAATAAACAAAAACATTTTTTGCATATTTATAATATTTTGCATATTTATACTAAAATTGCTTATTTAAATATTGCTTATTTATTATTTGATGCAAAGAATTCAATTTGGATGTAATAGTAAATCTTAGGGTTTTATTTTCTTGCAAATACTCCCCATTCAAAATTGTATCCGCCTCCCCATATCAATGTTGTAATAGTCGTATATTTATTTTACGCGCTTCATGCTTTCAAATATGCCATGATAGAGATTAGGGTTTGTATGCAATCTTCAAAATCAAAACAAATAGTTAGACCTAATACAAGACCTAAAAGCATGTAAATTGATAACACAATGCACACATGCACCCCTAGGGTTTCCATCCACTTGTTGCCTTTAAATGGCCATGTTATGCATGTTGAGTATCTTGGCAAAACAAAAACAAAACAAAAGATCATAGTCCCTCGATGACGCTATCTTGGTTGCCTATACAAAAATGATCTAGTCCCTCAAAAATTTGCTAAGATACTTAGCACAATTGCTATCATGGTCAATACGATGACCCATGCCTGTCCCATTTAACATCCAAATACAAGGTTGTTTACCAAATGCAATGATAAAACAACACTGTCAAAAGGGTTAAAAATGTGTAGGAAAGATCTTTGAGTAGATAGGGTAGACAACTCTTAGTTACTTGATCAAAACTTGCAAAAAAACATCCTTGCTATTTTCAAACACACCTCACAACATAATTTCAAAACATTTCCCAAAACAAACTTTCAAACATTGAAACATCTTTTCAAAAGACAAACACCTTTGTATATATTCAAACAAGAATCATTACAAAGGATGCCACAACGATGGCCTCTTTTCAAAACATTTTCAAAACCATACACAAAGCACCATTTCAAACAATTGAAAAGCAAAAGCAAGTGATCTAAACAAGTAACTAAGAGCCCATGGATAACCATGGATGAAAAGGGTGCTTGCACCTTCCATTTTCATAATCTACCCCCCGAACCCAAGAAAACATATCAAAGGTCTTTCCTGTGCTTTTTGACCTTTCCTTTGGATAAAATAAAAAGTCGGTGGCGATTCTTGCTAAACTGAAACATTTGCGAACACAAACGCAAAACCTCAAGTCAGTTCTCCCATCGTATCACAGAACTGGCGACTCTGCTTGGGACTATTCCAAAAGTTGGGTTACCTTAGGGTTTAGATCACCTTTACATGCTTACCTTGTTTGCTTTGATTGCTTTACCTTTGGTTCTATTGCTTGGGTTTGAAATCCTCTACCCGGATTTTGGAAACATTCATAGGTAAATAGCAATACGTTGTGGAAACTATGCAGGGTATACCGACATGGTTGAAGCAATTGCTATATTAGTGCGACATATTTGTGGGTACCGGTAGCCTTTGAGTCAATCAAAGAGAATACGTGGCCGCTGAGTGATGTCATTAAGCACTAATGGACTTTTAGAACCTTTACTTAACCATCTTGGCCTTTTTACGGGTAGTGAGATGACCGGCTTTGGTGCAGTCCGAAGTTGGTAGATACTCGATACTACACTCATTGAGGGTTGTTTTCTTGGAATATTTCGGTCGCCAGTAAAGTGGCTAAACTGAAACAATGAACACAGAAAATATTCCAGTGATATTGAGCTCCTTAGAACCCGGTTACTATTTATAGGACAGATTGAGCCAACTAAACTTCAGGAGGGTACTTACCTATGAAACCCCATGCAAGCCTGAAACTAGGATCTTGTGTGATTTGCTTGTACATATACTTGTGCATACATCATGAACATCATGAAGCATCATATGCATCCACTAACTATTTCAAGGGTTTGGATCTTCATCTTTGTTCCTGTTTTATAGGTTATGGAATCACTTCGCAGGAAAACAATCCAGGTCAACCTTGTGAGAATTCCTCCTCTACTCAAAGAGCTTACTTCCAAGATTCCAGAGAATTCTCCCTTCAGTGAAAGACATGGTAGACTTCTCAACTTGGTCAACTCCAACATTGAAGAAGACATGGTGAAAGTTCTCTTCCAGTTCTTTGACCCCCTACACCATTGCTTTACATTTCCTGATTACCGACTAGTACCTACTTTGGAAGAATTTTCTCAACTCTTGAGGATTCCTATTCTCCATCAACTACCCTACAACGGTACGGAAAGAGAGCCAAATCCTGAAGATGTTGCTCAAGCCTTACACTTGCAACCATCTGATATCAAGGGTCATTGGGAAACCAGAAGTGGTGCCAAGGGTTTCTTGGCAAAGTTTTTGTTTGAGAAGGCACAAGAATGCTGGAATTCTCTAGATCTACAAGCTTTTGAGGAGATTTTAGCACTTCTCATCTACGGGTTGGTCTTGTTCCCAAATCCTGATCAGCTTATAGATGTGAATGCTGTCGAGATTTTCATATCTTGGAATCCTGTGCCTACATTGCTTGGGGATATCCTCCACTTATTTTACACACGAACAATGAGGAAAAGAGGTGTTCTCATGTGTTGTACTCATCTTCTAGCAAGGTGGTTTATTTCTCACCTTCCCCAGTTAGTCTTGAAGAATGAACAAGGCTTGAGGTGGTCACAACGATTGATGACTCTTACATATTCTGATGTTCATTGGTGTTCTCGGTCCAGAGAAAATGTCATCATCATTGATCGTTGTGGGGAATTCACTAATGTCCCACTACTTGGCATTAGGGGAGGAATTACCTACAACCCCTGCTTAGCTCTGAGACAATTTGGGTATGCCCGAAGGGATGGCCCACATGACATGCTGATTCTAGACTTGGTTTTTGACTTCGACAACGACGTTCAAGGACTTCGACAAATGTTTATCCAAGCTTGGAGGATGACCAACAAAGTGGACAGTAAGACACTGGGACACAAGAATTCCATCTCCCTTGAGCCTTACCTCAAGTGGGTACGAACCCGCGCCCAGAGTCTTATGATGCCTTACCCCTACATTCTCCCTATGATCAAAGAGCCTGTTATGGAAGGAGAGGTTCCATACACCCTCCTACATCCCGACATGCCAACATCATTGGAAGATTTTCAAAAGAGTTGGATACAGCTCAAGGAAGAATGAAACACTTTTGAAGCCAACTTCTACGCCAGTGAGAAGAAGGTTTTGGAACTTACTCGTCGACTCCATAAAGAGAAGACTCTCAACACCTACATCGCACCAAAGAGGATGCGCAATGTCTTTTTACATTAGAATTTTGTATTTATTTTGCCCATGGGGCATTTATGTACTAACAAATTCTTCTTATTAATATGACGTGTGTTCTTTTTGTTTACAACAAATTTGAATTTCTAAATCCTTGAATGCATTACATGAGTACATATCATTCATCATATGCATAAACAGGCCGTCACACCAGGTTTCCTTATCTTTCTGCTGTTTATTTCAGTAAGATGGATATAGAGCAGACGGTCAAAGACCTACAAGCGCAGAATTCACAGTTCCAACAACTCCTCATGACCTTGGCAAAGGGTCAGGAGGATCTTAAAGCACTGTTAGAGAAAGAGAAGGAAAAAGAGAAAAATAAAAATAAAAGAGTTGGTGTGGCTACTTTGGGAAGAAGATTTAAGAACCAGGCTAGAAGGGTCCTGGATTTCCCCTCAACATCTGATGAAGGGGTAGGTAAAGAAAAGGGAGCCGCAATACCATCTGAGTCTAAGGCTGAAGAAGAAGAAGAAGAAGAAGAGGATGAAGACTATTCCGAACAACAATATCCTCCTACAGACGACAAGTACAAGAATCTGGAAGAGCGTCTGGCAGCCATTGAAGTGAAAAGAGTGCTCGGGCTGGACTTCGAAGAGCTAGGGTTGGTTTCTGGGATTGTGATTCCCCCTAAATTCAAGGTGCCTACATTTGCTAAATACGATGTTTTGTCTTGTCCGAAGATGCATCTAGGGTCTTACGTCAAAAAGATCCAACCTCATTCTTCTGATAAGGATCTGTGGGTCCACTTTTTTCAAGATAGTCTTTCGGGTACACAATTGGACTGGTTCTACCAGCTTGAGAGGCCTGACGTACACAATTAGGAGGATCTGGCTGATGCCTTCTACATACAATATCAATATAATGCCGACGTAGCACCTACTCGTACTCAATTACAAAGTAAGGGTATGGTCTCTAACGAAGGCTTTAAGGAGTATGCCCAGAAGTGGAGGGACTTGGCTGGAAGGGTGCAGCCACCATTGTCTGAAAGAGAGATGGTTGATATGTTTTTGGGGACGCTGTCAGGTCCATTCTTTAATCATCTGATAGGGAGTTCGTCTGCAGGGTTCACCGAGTTAATTCTGACTGGTGAACGAGTTGAAGCTGGCATCAAGAGAGGTAGAATTCAAAAGGACACATCTGCTTCCGTTGCCGTCAAGAAAACTTTTCCAGCTAAGAAAGAAGTCCCAGCTATCTACTCTCAGAGAGGACAAGGAAGGGTGGAACACCGGCCATTAGTATGGGCCCTATTGATCCAGAAGTTCGCATCTGATCAACCTAGAGATAGTCAACCAAGGAATGATCAACCCAGAACCAACCAGTAAAGGGTAGAAAGGCCACAATGACAATATACTTGGATAAACATGACACCTGCTTAGGTTCTCCCCCATCTCCTGAAATTAAACCTTGCTAATTTGAGAGAGGCACCGAAGAATACAAATACCACTTCTCCATATTACCATCCCAACGCTAAGTGTGCTTATCATTCAGATAGCATAGGGCACGGCACCAATAATTGTTGGGCCCTCAAAAACAAGATCCAGGATTTAATAGATGCCAAGGAGGTAGAATTCGACGCGCCCGAAAAGCCGAATGTTATTTCCGCCCCAATGCCAAAGCATGGTCACAATACCCATGCTATCAAAGAGGATCTGTATGTTGCTGCTATTGACGACTTAATGACCCCTTTACCAATAATCAAGATGAATCTGTTGAAAGCGAGATCTTCCCAGGTTGTGAAAAAGATTGTTCCCATTGTTCGTCCCTACAATCCGACTGTCCATTATTGAAGTTAGGCATCCAACGCCTAATGGATAATCAAGAGATCCTCTTTGAGAAAACTCCTATTACTCCAATTCCTATCAACGATGTTGCTATAATTACCATTTCCGACAATCTTTCCAAGGTCTCCAAAAGACCTATTAAGATTACACCCGATCCAAAGTTTGTACCTCTGAAGATAACTATGCTGGGGTCTATCCCATACAAGTCCAATAAGACAATACCGTGGAATTATGGAGGAGAGATCTTCTACCATGGTGTTAAGCAGATTGAATCAGTGGAAGAGAATTCCGATGAAGAAACTCCTGACATAGGAAATATCGCGGGGACAAGTAAGATCACCCGCAGCGGAAGAATCTTCTCTCCGGAGATTGCTCCTCCAAGGGAATTCTTCGGACCCTCAAGTGTTCATGTGCTGGTCAACATCCCTGTGCGAAGTCCAGTTATTGAAGAAATTGTTACTCATGTAGTTATACCCTCTTCTGTTGCTGCTGATAAAGGTAAGGGGATCCAAGAAGCGCCCGTCAGGACGAGGGCTCAACCTTTGGTCATCCCCGAGACCACTCAAAAGGAAATGGAGGAGATTTTAAAAATAATTAAGAAAAGTGACTATGATGTCGTAGAACAATTGGGGCAAACCCCTTCAAAAATCTCCATGCTGGCCCTATTGCTCTGTTCCAAGGCTCATGCCAAAGCCTTGATCAAATTCCTAAAGACAGCGCACGTGCCTCAAGAAACCTCTGGGGACTAGTTCCAGGAGTGTGTAGCCAGCCTAACCGCCAACAATGGTCTTGGTTTCTCTGATGTCGATCTAAGATCTAAGGGAAGAAAGCATAATGATGCGCTGCATATCTCGGTGGAATGCAGAGGGACCACACTTGCTCACGTTCTGGTTGATACTGGGTCGTCTTTAAATGTCCTACCAAAGAAATCATTAGACAGATTGGACTGTTAGGGTTTGACCTTAAAGCCCAACAATATCATTGTTAGACCCTTTGACAGTTCTAAGAGGATGGTCCACGGGGAGGTGTACATCCCAATCAAGGTAGGAACAGAAATTTTCAACTCTACATTTTATGTGATGGACATCCGTCCTTCATATTCTTACTTGTTGGGAAGACCATGGATCCACAATGCTGGGGCAGTCACTTCTTCTCTACACCAAATGCTCAAATACCCAGTCCAGGGGAAAATCATAACGGTTCATGGCGAGGAGGAGTATATGATAAGCAACCTTAACTCTTTCCGCTATGTGGAGTTAGATGGTGAATTCATAGAAACCCCTTTCCAACACTTTAAAGAGGTTTCTCCTGAAGTTGCGGCAGCCAAGACAATGACTTTTGTACTCATCATTACCAAGCATGTGTCCCGGATGTCATCCCTTAAAGATGTGAAGGCTATGATCAAGGAAGGAGGAAGCACAGTATATGGTCAGCTACCAGATTTTCCTTTCAAGACAGATAAGTTCGGCTTGGGTTTCACCGCTGCTAGTCAGAAGGTTGTGCGCCGCTCCCGGGCTGGAGGGCCACCATTAAAGATCACTCATCATGGAGTTCATCCTTTGGAAGATGTTGAAGATGAGAGCAACTTTAAAGATTGGATTTTCCCGACTATTGAAGGAGGACTGAACAACTGGGAGGAAAAATACTTCGTTCCCATTACTTTCATAAATCAGTAATTTATCTTTCGAACATTTCGGTTGGTCTGTAATAATTATTAAACAATTCGTACACTCTTTTTACCTCGTGCCTTACCCGAGGGATATAGGTCAATTTTTAAGGGTTTTGATTCTTCATTTTCATATGCCATTTTTAATGAATAATGGACGTTTTCATATATAAACTGTTGTGTTCATTTTCTTTCTTTTTACATTTTATTTGTTTAAAGGTGGCTATGCCTTACACACACCGGCACTCACAAAATGCAGGTACCCATTGTTGTACCCCAAAATTTGCCCTCTCATTTCTCAAGGCATCTCTCACAATGATTCTCAAAATTCAAGCTTGCACAAGTACATCGCGATTTTCCAGCACCAAAATTAAGAGGAAGCTGTCAAAAAGGGAGAAAATAGATGAAAATAACATTTTGACGAATTTGGAGGAAAACAAGTCTCCTTCGATTCAGCCCCATTCAATTGGACTTTGCACCTCCTTCGATTGCTCAAAAGTTGCTGCTAGCGTGCCTCTTTCGTCTGGGCATGTGACGTCAAATAGGTCTCCTTCGATTCAGAAGGAAATGATCTTCATACAAGCTTCAATTGAGTTTTTGTTTCCCTTTGAAACAGTGTCCTTCGACTCAGGAATATCCTTCGACTCAGGAATGTCCTTCGACTCAGGAATGTCCTTCGACTCAGGAATGTCCTTCGACTCAGGAATGTCCTTCGACTCAGGAATGTCCTTTGACTCAGGAATGTCCTTCGACTCAGGAATGTCCTTCGACTCAGGAATTTCCTTCGACTCAGGAATGTCCTTCGACTCAGGAATGTCCTTCGACTCAGGAATGTCCTTCAACTCAAGAATGTCCTTCGACTCAGAAAGTAAAGGTCTCCTTTTGGTTTTCTTCAATTCAAAAAGTCAATAATCTTTTGAAAGCTTCCTTCGATTCAGAAGTTAATAACCTTCGGAAAAGTGTTATTCGACTGCACCATTCGCCCCTCACCTGTTGGCCTTGGATTCATAAGTTTTCGATTGGGTGAATGGCTACCTTCCTGTGATTTTCAAATTCATCTTCATGTAGGATTCGAATGCGCCCTCATATCACCTTCGAATCCATCTGCAAACCCTTCGACACGCCATAGTTCTATATCATGACACACGACTGGTGAAAACGAATGTTGTGTTGTTCTAGTCTGGTCGAAAGGTGTAGAAATATGGAGGATTCGACTCAAAAGATCAAGTTGAACATTTAGACCCATAGGTTAGGCTACATGTTTTCCCTTTTCAGGCCTCAAACCTATGACTCACCCTATACTTATTTGTTTATGCAAGCTAAAATAGGCCTTTACCCATTTGTTGTCCAAGACCACTTGCACTTAACAACATAATACTACCTTTTAGAAAGGTTTGTCTTGAGCCTTGCGCCTGTTTTCCTTCAGAAGGAAGCAACCCCATCTGAACCATTCATTTTACTTTTATGGCACAAGTGGGCACTTACTTTCCAGACTAAGCCTTATTTTATTAGTTTTTCTCCCCAAGCCTTTTCTATAAATAGAGAGTTCATTTGCACAGAAAAAAAGGAGAAGAGGGAAGAGGAACGTATCTTCAAATTCTCACACACCATAAAATTCTCAAACACTTCAACACTTATGAAATCAGAAACTAGAATCACCGTTACCTCCTTCAAACAACACATTCCAGTTTCCTTCGACTCAAGGAGCATCCCATTTGTTCTTTCCTTTGAATCCAGCAAAGAAGGATATTTCACTTGTTTTGCTCTTTCGAATCCAGTGTGGAAGGCCTACCCTGGGTCTTTTCCTTCGAATCCAGAGGCGTTCAAAGCAACCGCTTCAAAGTCCAGAACACGCTCCAACCTCCAGCAAGGTAAGCCATTTCTAACCTTTGCCCCTTCGTTTCCATCATAGCATGTAAATAAGTTTTCTTTTTCATTTAAAACATGTTCATATTATTTTCTTTTTTTTGTTTTGTTTTCACTCTCTTAATATATGTCATGGTTAACCATCTTCTTGGCTTTTGCTCTTGGTACATTTAAATACGCTTTAAAGAATTAATCTAGTCTTAAGGTGATGGCCTTGGGCCATATTGCTATTCAAACTCAAATGAAAGAAACAGGAGACAGAAAAGTTAGAAACAAAGCCTCTGGCCTCCATACTAACCTTCAGGCCAAATGAAAGAGGCAGTCGAAAGGCACAACATGTTGGCCTCCAGGCCCCAATCGAAAGCCAAAATATGTTGTCTTCTAGGCCCCAGTCGAAACTCATTCTTTCACCTCTTTTAAGGTAAGGTTGAAGAAGGCCAAAAATGGCAGAATCGAAGGGTTACTGCCCTAAGTCGAAAGATCCATTGTAATAGTGTCAGATTTATCTTTTTCACTCTTTTATTACCTTCATATAAATGTTAATTAGGTATGTATGGCAAGATAAAATCAACAAGTAGACAACCCAAAAATCAAAGACAAAATGCATGTAATCAAACACACTTGCACACATGCACCCTTAAGGAAATTCCACTTGTTGCCTTATAAAAATGGCCATGTTATGCATGTGGGATGTCTTAGCACAAACGAATTGAAAAAAGATCATAGTCCCTCAATGACGCTATCAAAGTTGCCTTTCAAAATGATCTTAGTCCCTACAGAAAAGTGCTAAGTCATTTCACAACATTGCTATCATGGTCATACGATGACCCAACTCTCGTCCCTTCACATCCAATGATGGGGCTTCTTATCAAATCAATGCTAAGGTAGCAACATCTAAAGGAGGAGGAAAAACACATCTAAAACCTTTTGAGTAGGTAGATTACTTTTAGTTACTTGCTCAATTTAAAAACAAACATCCTTTCTATTTTTAAAACCATCACATACACTTTCAAAACATCTTCAAAACACTTTCCAAGACTTGAAAATTTTTCAAAAAGCTCAACACTTTGCATACATTCTTACGAACGGGAATCATTCCAAAGTTCGCCTAAACGATGGCACCTTTTCAAAATACTTTCAAAAACCTCACAAAAGCACAATTTTCAAACAAAAGAAAGTGATCTAACAAGTAACTAAGAGCCCATGGATAACCATGGATAGAAAGGGTGCTAATACCTTCCCTTTCTATAATCTACTCCCCGAACCCAAGAAAACATCTCAAAGGTCTTTCTTGTGCTTTTTGACCTTTCCTTAGGATAAAATAAAAAGTCGGTGGCGACTCTTGCTAAACCGAAACATTTGCGAACACAAACGCAAAACCCAAGTCAGTTCTCCCACCGTATCACAGAAGTGGCGACTCTGTTGGGGATTTGTTTATAAAAGTGGAGTGACCTTAGGGCTTAGATCACCCTTTTTGCATGATTATTGTTTGCTTTGATTGTTTTACATTTTGGTTCTCTTGTTTGGGCTTGAAATCCTTCACCCGAATTTGGGAAACATTCATAGATAGCAATACATTTTGGAAACTGTGCGGGGTATACTGACACGGTTGAAGCAATAACTATATTAGTGCGACATATTTGTGAGTACCGGTAGCCTTTGAGTCAATCAAAGAGAATACGGGGCTGCTGAGTGATGTCATTAAGCACTAATGAACTAGAACCTTACTTGACCATCTTGGCCTTTTATTAGGGGTAGTGAGATGACTGGCTTTGGTGCAGTCCAAAGTTTGTAGATACTCGATACTACACTCATTGAGGGTCGTTTTCTTGGAATATTTTGGTCACTAGTTAAGTGGCTAAACCAAAACAATGAACATAGAAAACAATCCAATGATATTGAGCTCCTTAGAACCCGGTTACTATTTATAGGACAGGTTTTGAGCCAACTAAACTCAAGAGGGTACTTACCTATGAAACATCATGCAAGCCTGAAACTAGGGTCTTGTGTGACTTTCTTGTACATGTGTTTGTGCATACATCATGAACATCATAAAGCATCATATGCATCCACTAACCATTTCAAGGGTTTGGATCTTCATCTTTGTTCTTGTTTTGTAGGTCATGGAATCTCTTCGCAGGAAAACAATTCAAGTCAACCTCGCGAGGATCCCTCCTCAACTCAAAGAGCTTACATCCAGGATTCCAGAAAATTCTCTCTTCAGTAAAAGACATGGTAGACTTCTCAACTTAGTCAACACCAGCATTGAAGAAGACATGGTGAAAGTTCTCTTCCAGTTTTTTGACCCTCTACACCACTGTTTCACATTTCCCGATTACCAATTGGTGCCTACTTTGGAGGAATTTTCTCAACTCCTGAGAATTCCTATTCTTAATCAACTACCCTACAACGGTACGAAAAAAGAACCAAAACCTGAAGATGTTGCTCAAGCATTACACTTGCAACCATCTGACATCAAGGGGAATTGGGAAACCAGAAGTGGTGTCAAGGGCTTCTTGGAAAAGTTCTTGTTTGAGAAGGCACAAGAGTGTTGGAATTCCCTCGATCTGCAAGCCTTTGAAGATATTGTGGCACTCCTTATTTATGGGTTGGTCTTGTTCCCAAACCCTGACCAGCTTATAGATGTGAATGCTATCAAGATTTTCATATCCAGGAATCCCATACCTACATTGCTTGGGGACATCCTACACTCATTTTACACACGAACAATGAGGAAAAGAGGTGTTCTCATGTGCTGTACTCCTCTCCTAGCAAGGTGGTTTATTTCTCACCTTCCACAATCAGTCTTGAAGAATGAGCAAGGTTTAAGGTGGTCACAACGATTGATGACCCTCACACATTCTGATGTACATTGGTGTTCTCGGTCCAGAGAAAATGTCATCATCATTGATCGTTGTGGTGAATTCCCTAATGTCCCATTACTTGGCATTAGGGGAGGCATTACCTACAACCCATGTCTAGCTTTAAGATAGTTTGGATATGCTCGAAGGGATGGCCCTCATGACATGCTGATTCCTGGCCTAGTTTTTGACTTCAACAACGATGCGCAAGGACTTCGAAAAAGGTTCATCAGAGCTTGGAGGATTCCTAACAAGGTAGACAGTAAGACACTGGGGCACAAGAATTCCATCCCCCTTGATCCTTACCTCAAGTGGGTATGAACCCGCTCCCAGAATCTTATGATGCCATATCCTCACATTCTCCCCTTGATTAAAGAACCTGTTAAGGAAGGAGAGGTTCCATACACCATCCTACATCCTGACATGCCAACATCATGGGAGGAAATGCAAAAGAGTTGGATCCAACTCAAAGAAGAACATAATACTTTTGAAGCCAGCTTCTATCCCAGTGAGAAGAAGGTTTTAGAACTCACCCGCCGACTTCACGAGGAGGAAACTCTCAACACCTACATCACACCAAAGAGGATGCGCAACGTCTTTTTACACTAAGAATTTTGTAATATTTTGCCCATGGGGCACTTATGTACTAACAATCTCTTCTTAATATGATGTGTGTTCTTTTTGTTTGTAACAAATTTGAATTTTTGAACCCTTGAACGCATTACATGAATAACATATCATTCATCATATGCATAAACAGGTCTTCAAGCCAGGTTTCCTTATCTTTCTGTTGTTTATTTCAGCAACATGGATTTGGAGCAAACAGTGAAGGACCTACAGGCACAAAATTCACAATTTCAGCAACTCCTCATGACCTTGGCAAAGGGTCAGGAGGATCTCAAAGTTCTGCTAGAGAAGAGTAAAGAGAAGAAAAAGAAAAAGAGACCGGGGGTAACTACTTTCGGAAGAAGATTTGAGGGCGATGCTAGAAGGACTCTTGAATTTCCTTCAACATCTGACGAAGGGATTGGCAAGGGGAAAGGAGTTACTATACCTTCTGAATCTGAGGTAGAAGAGGAGGAAGAGGAGGCAGACGAAGACTATTCAGAACAACAGTATCCACCAGCGGATGACAACTATAAGAACCTTCAAGACAGATTGGCAGCTATGGAGTTGCAGAGGGTGCCCGAATTGGATTTTGAGTAACTGAGATTGGTAGCCGGGATTGTAATCCCTCCCAAGTTCAAGGTGCCAACATTCGCCAAGTACGACGGTTTGTCTTGCCCTAAGATGCATTTAAGATCGTATGTTAGAAAGATCCAGCCACATTCATCTGACAAAGATCTATGGGTGCACTTTTTCCAAGATAGCTTATCTGGCACTCAGCTAGATTAGTTTTATCAGCTCGAGAGATTAGAGGTCCACAATTGGGAATATTTGGCAGCTGCTTTCTATCGTCAGTATCAGTACAATGCTGATTTGGAGCCTACCCGTACTCAGCTACAAAGTATGGGGATGGCCTCAAATTAAAGGTTTAAGGATTACGCCCAGAAGTGGCGTGACTTGGCTGGAAGGGTGCAGCCACCGCTATCAGATAGGGAATTAGTTGACATGTTTTTGGGGACCCTATCTGGCCCTTTCTTCAGCCATCTAATCGGAAGCTCTTCGGCGGGATTTACTGAGTTGATTTTGACCGGCGAGAGGGTGGAAGCCGGTATCAAAAGTGGAAAAATTCAAAAGGATGCTTCCGCATCCACAGCTGCTAGAAAACCTTTCCCAGCCAAGAAAGAAGCATCTGCTGTATACACTCAAAAAAATTGGGAAAGAGAGGAACGTCGACCAACAGTGGGGGTTGTATTAATACAGAAGTCCGCATCAGATCAGCTTAGAAACAGTCAACCGAGGAATGATCAGCCCAGAATTTATCAGCAAAGGCCACCACGGCAGTTTACCCCAGTAAATATGACACCTGCTCAAATCCTTCCACATCTCCTGAAGTTGAATCTTGCTAATTTAAAAGAGGCGCCAAAGAATGTAAATACCACCTCTCCATCCTACAACTCAAAAGCCAAGTGTGCTTACCATTCCGACAGTTTTGAGTACGATACCAATAACTGTTGGGCACTCAAGAACAAAATTCAGGATTTAATTGACGCCAAAGAGGTTGAATTTGACGCTCCGGAAAAGCCCAATGTCATGACCGCGCCAATGCCCAAGCACGGCCACAATGTGCATGCTGTTTTGGAAAATTTCCATGTTACTGATGTTGCCGATCTGTTGACTCCATTGTTAGTAATAAAAGAAAATTTGTTGAGGGCCGGGATCTTTCCTGGTTGTGACGAAGACTGCCATTTTTTCTTAAACATTCAAGATGTTTGCCCAATGTTGAAATCAGGTGTCCAACGCCTGATGGATACTCAAGAAATACTTTTCCAGAAAACCCCTGTTAACACTTTCAATCCAATTACTCCTGATACTTGTGATACCTCAACCAATGATATTGCCATCATAACCATTTCCGACAATCCTCCCAAGGCTTGCAAAAGGCCTGTCAGGATTACACCCAACTCTGAATGTGTACCTTTTAAGATCACTATGCCGGGACCTGTCCCATACCAATCAAGCAAAATGATACCGTGGAACTATGGGGGAGAAATCTTCTACCACGGCATCAAACAAATCGAAATAGTCCAAGAAATCTCTGAAGAAGACCCTGACATAGGGAACATCGCGGGTACAAGAAAGATTACCCGCAGTGGCCAGATCTTTTCTCTGGAGATTGCTCCTCCCCGAGCAGTCTTCGGACCCTTAAAAGCTTCTGTACCTGTTGGACCCTCTGTGCAAGGCCCAATGATTGAAGAGTTGAACACTCCTAAAGAAAGACCATCCGCTGATAACACCGACAAAGGTAAAGGGATACTGGAAATGCCTGTCAGGACAAAGGCTCATGCTGTGGTTATCCCCGAAACCACTCAGAAGGAGATGGATGAAATCCTTAAAATAATCAGAAAAAGTGACTACGACATTGTGGAACAATTAGGGCAAACCCCTTCTAAAATTTCAATGTTAGCTCTCCTACTCTGTTCAGAGGCCCATGCTAAGGCTCTGATTAAATTCTTGAAGACGGCACATATCCCCCAGGAGACCTCGGCTGACCAATTCCAAAATTGTGTGGCCAGTCTTACTGCTGACAACGGCCTGGGCTTTTCCGATGCGGACTTAACTCCCAAAGGAAGGAAACACAATGATGCGTTGCATGTTTCAGTTGAATGCCGAGGTACCACCCTCTCCCATGTCTTGGTTTATACCGGTTCTTCCCTGAATGTGCTGCCAAAGAAGGCCTTAGACCGTATGGATTGCGAAGGTTTGACCCTCAAACCTAGTAACATAGTCGTCAGAGCTTTCGATGGTTCCAAGAGAATGGTTCATGGAGAGGTTGATATTCCCATCAAGGTAGGCACCGAAGTGTTCAACTCCACCTTCTACGTGATGGACATCTGTTCTTCATACTCATGTTTGCTAGGAAGATCGTGGATCCATTATGTCGGGGCAGTTACATCCTCTTTGCACCAGATGCTGAAGTATCATGTTAAGGGTAAAATCATAATTGTGCATGGAGAGGAAGAGTACATGATTAGTCATCTAAATTCCTTTCGATATGTGGAGTTAGACGGCGAGTTCATCGAAACACCTTTTCAACATTTTGAGGAAGTTTATTCCGAGGTAGCATTTGCGAAGACAGCGGTTGAGGTACCTATTGTTCCCAAGTATGTGGCTAAGATGGAATCTCTCAAGAACGCAGAGGCTGTGATTAAGGAGGGGAAGAGCACAGTATGGGGACAATTGCCTGACTTTCCCCATAAGACGAACAAGTTTGGTTTAGGGTTTACTGCTGCAGGACAGAAGGCCATGCGTCGTTCTAAGATTGGAAGATCACTTGTCAAGATTTCTCACCATGGAATCAATGTTGTAGATAATGAAGATGAGGAGAGCCACTTTGAAGACTAGATTTTTCCGACTGTCGAAGGGGGTTTAAGCAATTGGGAAGCAAAGGATTTCATTCCTATCACCTTTATCAACCAGTAATTTTATCTTTGAACAATTTCCCATTTATGGTCTGTAATAACTAAAACAATTCACACACTATTTTCGCCTCATGCCTTACCCGGGGCATGTAGGTCCATTTGTAAGGGTTTGATTTCCTTCATAATCATATGCCATGTTTTAATGAATCATTGGACGTTTTTCATCTATAAACTGTTCATTTTCTTTCCTTTTTGCATTTTTGTTTGTTTAAGGATGGCTATCCCTTACGCACACCCACACTCAGAAATACATGTACCTATCCACTCCAGATTCCATGGGTGACTATTCTGTTTTAGCCTTTGATAACTCTGAAGATTTGGTAAATCACGCTGAGTACGAAGCTGACGAAGATTGTGAAGTGCGGGAGAGTTAGCCAGACTTCTACAACAAGAAGAGAGGGCCATTCTGCCTCATGAAGAGTTGTTAGAAACCATCAACTTAGGGACAGTGGAGAACAGGAAGGAAGTAAAAGTGGGCGCCAACCTGGAACCGAGTGTCAAGGAGCGCTTAGTACAGTTGTTGAATGAATACGTTGAAATCTTTGCCTGGTCTTATGAATACATGCCAAGGTTAGACACAGATATTGTGGTTCACTGTCTCCCTACAAGAGAAGACTGTCCACCAATCAAGAAAAAGCTTCGCCGAATGAGACCTGACATGTCTGAGAAGATTAAGGACGAAGTAATGAAGCAATTCAACGCCGGCTTTCTGGCTGTTACAACCTATCCATAATGGGTTGCTAACATTGTGCCCGTACCCAAAAAGGATGGCAAGGTCAGAATGTGTGTGGACTATCGAGATTTGAACAGGGCTAGCCCTAAAGATGATTTTCCGCTGCCACATATCGACATTTTGGTTGACAACACAGCTCAGCACAAAGTATTTTCTTTCATGGACGGATTCTCAGGATACAACCAGATCAAAATGGCCCCCAAGGACATGGAGAAAACTACCTTTGTCACACATTGGGGTACCTTCTGCTACAAGATGATGCCGTTCGGACTAAAGAACAGAGGGGCAACCTATCAACGCGCCATGGTAGCTTTACTTCATGATATGATACATCATGAGATCGAAGTTTACATAGACGACATGATAGCTCGATCACAAACAGAAGAAGAACACCTTGAACATTTGTAGAAGCTGTTTTCCAGGTCGAAAGAGTATAAACTCAGACTGAATCCAAGCAAGTGCACTTTTGGAGTTAGGTCTTGTAAACTTCTGGGATTTATTATCAGCAACCAGAGCATTGAAGTCGATCCAGCTAAAGTTAAGGCTATACAAGAAATTCCTGCCCCCCATACTGAAAAGGAGGTTAGAGGATTCTTCGGACGCTTGAACTATATCGCCAGGTTCATCTCTCACTTGACGTCTACCTGTGAGCCAATTTTCAAACTGTTGAAGAAAGATCAGGTAGTAGAATGGAACCACGATTGTCAAGTTGCTTTTGATAAGATCAAGGAGTATTTACTAGAACCTCATATCCTGATGCCACCCGTCGAAGGAAGGCCGTTAATCATGTATCTAACTATTTTGGACAACTCAATGGGGTGCATATTGGGCCAGCATGACGAGTCTGGTCGAAAAGAGCATGCCATTTATTACCTTAACAAAAAGTTTACCGACTGTGAGACTCGCTACTCGCTGCTCGAGAAAACTTGTTGCGCTTTGGTATGGGCTGCTCGCCGACTAAGGCAGTAATGTTGACTCACACCACTTTGTTGATTTCCAAAATGGATCCGATCAAGTATATCTTTGAAAAACCTGCTTTATTTGGAAGAATCGCTAGATGGTAAATGATCCTGACAGAGTATGACATCCAGTATACTACCCGAAAAGCTATAAAGGGGAGTGTACTAGCTGACCATCTAGCTCATCAAGCCGTCGAAGATTATCAATCTATGAGATTCGACTTCCCTGACGAGGACATCATGACTTTGAACAACATCGAAGGTGATGGACTGTATGACGGACCTGAACAAGGATCCCGATGGACCCTGTACTTTGATGGTGCTTCAAATGCACTTGGCAATGGTATCAGTGCAATAATCATTTCCCCAGAAGGTTTCCATACACCTTTCACTGCCCGACTTTGTTTCAACTGTACCAACAACATGGCCGAATATGAAGCTTGCATCTTTGGTCTCAAGGCTGCTATAGACTTGGGAATAAAATCTTTGGTCGTATTTGGGGATTCGGCTTTGGTTATCAGTCAAGTCAAAGGAGAATGGGACACCAAACATCCTAATCTTATCATATACAAAGAATATGTCCTGACTTTGTTGCCTCATTTCGAGCAGATTACCTTCGAGCATTTCCCGCGGGAAGAGAATCAGCTAGCAGATGCTCTAGCTACAATGTCTTCCATGTTTAAACTCAACTGGGATAACGAGGCTCCCCAAATTACCATTGAGCGAATGGACGAACCTGCACACTGTCATGAGATTAATACCGAAGAAGTAGTGGAACAACCCTGGTTTCATGAAATCAAAAGGTATCTCCAGACTAGAGAATATCCCGAAGGAGCTTCCGTCAATGACAAAAAGTTCTTAAGGAGATTTGCTGCCAAGTTCTTCCTAAGAAATGGCATCCTTTATAAATGCAACCATGATTGTGTTTTACTTCGGTGTGTGGACAAAGTTGAAGCAAATTTGATCATGAATGAGATACACAGTGGCACATTCGGCACCCATTTGAGCGGACATACGATGGCAAAGAAGATTCTAAGGGCAGGGTATTACTGGTCTACCATGGAAGTTGATTGTCATCAACATTCCCGTACCTGCCATAAATTCCAAGTCTACGTCGACAAAGTACATATTCCTCATGTTCCTCTCAATGTTCTGACAGCCCCTTGGCCATTCGCAATGTGGGGCATTGACATGATTGGAGAGATCAAGCCTACGACATCCAATGGACATCGCTTCATCTTGGTCGCTATTGACTATTTTACCAAGTGGGTCGAAGCAGCTTCCTTTGCCTCTGTTAAAAAGAATATGGTTGCCCGTTTCATCAAGCAGAACCTCATATGCCGGTATGGTGTCCCTGACAGGATCATCACAGACAACGGTACAAATTTGAATAATACTATGATCACCGCTCTATGCGAACAGTTCAAGATTTATCATCACAATTCATCTCCCTATCGGCCGAAGATGAATGGTGTTGTTGAAGCCGCGAACAAAAATATCAAGAAGATCATTCAAAAGATGACAGTTACCTACAAGGACTGGAATGAGAAGTTACCGTTTGCTCTGCATGGATATCGTACCACGACACGTACTTCAACAGGGGCAACCCCATTTTCTTTGGTATATGGCATGGAGGCCGTCCTACCCATGGAAGTTCAGATTCCTTCCTTAAGGATCATGAAAGACGCTGGTTTGAGTGAAGACGATTGGATTCAGACTCGGCTTGATCAACTCAATTTGATCGACGAGAAGCGACTTACAGCTGTTTGTCATGGTCAGATGTATCAAAAACACATGATCAAGGCTTTTAACAAGAAAGTCAGGCGCCAGGTATATCAAGTCGGAGATCTTGTAATCAAGCAGATCATTTTACCGCAAAGTGATCCCAGGGGCAAGTGGACTCCTACTTACGAAGGACCATTTGTGATCAAGAGCATCTTTTCTGGTGGGGCAATGATTCTGACCACCATGGACGGTGACGATTTGCCACACCTTGTGAACGCAGACATAGTCAAAAGATACTACGTATAAAACAACCCGGCAAGTTGAAAACCCGAGAGGGCGACTTGGGCAAAAATGGGCATCCCGGTGAACCGAAAAACCCGAAAGGGTGGTTCAGGCAAAAATTAGGGATAAAACAAAAAAATTTGTACACCCAGCAAGTTGAAAACCCGAAAGGGCGACTTGGGCAAAAAAGGGTTTCCCGGTGGATCGAAAACCCGAAAGGGTGATTCAGGCAAAAGTTAGGGAATTAAAGCGTATGACTGTGTCTCGTCGGATCACTTCAAGAACAATCTCTTCACCAACAAGCTCCGAGTTTCTGATCAACTTAGTCATCGGCGGACAAAGCAACAAATGGACAAGATATTCAGAGTTGTGAAGGCCATAACAGAATGGGAATCCCATGGAATTGTTACACATAGCCATCTTTCTTTTGTATAAATATCTTTCAATTTTTACGACAACATTCTCTTACTAGGATGTCTGTCTCCTTTGTACAAAGATACTCACAAAAGTTAATACAAATGCACTACCAAGTGCAGAAATTTGCTTACCGTTCTTTTCTTTTTACACTTATGTTTATTTTGAAAACATCCAATGTTTTGTTAAATAGGCATATGCATTTGAATATAATCACTGCTTACAAATTGAAAAAAAAGGATAATTACTGGTAGGTCGAAAGTATAGGAAAACGTCTTTAGGCTATTCCAGCAGAAATCCCCTGCAGTATGTCATTCAGATCCTCAACAAGGCTAAATTTGGAGTATATTTCCCCCAGCGAAGTTAAACTTCAAGATCCTCAGCAAAGTAAAAGCTTTCTAAAGCTGGATTCCCCAGCTAGAGTGGATTCCAAAACTTAATTCCCCTCAAAGTCAAGTTTCAAGATTCCCAGTGGAGCCCAAAAACCCTGAAAATCCTATCCCCAGCGGAACCAGAATAGTGAACATTCTCCCCACAGAGATGCTTCCCCAGCAGATGGGAAAATTCTCAGTCTCTTTTCTCCAGCATGAGTCTCCTAGGTTTTGACTTCCCAGTAATGATGTCTGAAGTTTTCCCTATTTCCCAAGCAGTCAACAAGGGTTTCTCCTCTCCAAGTCCTCAGCGGCGGCCAAATTTTTTTCTTTTTTAATCCCCAGTAGTGGTCCTAAGATTCCTCAACAATCAAAGATCTTTAATCCACAGGCAGTCAGCAGGGACTTCTCATCTTCAACAATCAAAGATTTTTGGAATCCCCGGCTTCGGTCAAAGATTTACTTTCCCCGACAGCAGTCTAAGATTCCATTATATCCAGCTATCAAGGATTCATTATCACAAGTAAGACGGCTACTCAGCCTGCATGCATAACCATTACATTCATATATCATAAACATTGATGAAACACAATTCATTGCATCATACATATCATGCAACATAACTTGGTGTTTTAGCTAACATTTTATCCTTTTCAGGATAAGATTAAAAGGCTATCGTTAACAATTACACAGATACAGTATGGATACACCCCAGACACGACGGTCATTCTACTACTCATTCGGACTTCAACAATCAGATACAGACTAGATACGCTCCAGATACGGCAGCCATTCTATTTCTCATTCAGATTCAGCTATCAAACTTAAGTACATATACACTCCAGACACGGAAGTCATTCTGTCACTTGTCCAGATCTCAGATACAGTATGGATACACCCCAAACACGGCGGTCATTCTATTACTCATTTTCAGGTCAGATACAGTATGGATACACCCCAAACACGGAGGTCATTCTATTACTCATTTTCAGGTCAGATACAGTATGGATACACCCCAAACACGGCGGTCATTCTATTACTCATTCAGAACTTCAAGTCAAGATACAGTGCGGATACACCCCAGACACGACGGTCATTCTACTACTCGTTCAGACTTCAGCAATCCGATACAGACTAGATACGCTCCAGACACGGCGGTCATTCTATCTCTCATTCAGATTCAACTATCAACTTCAAAGTTCGGATATGCTCCAAACACGGATGCCATTCTGGCCTTTACACCAGCAGTTT
This sequence comes from Vicia faba, assembly GCA_948472305.1. NCBI lineage: Eukaryota > Viridiplantae > Streptophyta > Magnoliopsida > Fabales > Fabaceae > Vicia > Vicia faba. Next base: position 1,257,748,713 of record OX451736.1, on the reverse strand, counting down.
GATTCTCCCAAGTGCAGTCGCCACGAAAGTCATTCTTTCACTTATTCAGACTCCAGTTACAGTCTTAGGTACACTCCAGACACGGAAGTCATTCTGCTACTCATACGGATCTCAACTCCAGTTACAGTCTCAGATACACTCCAGACACGAAAGTCATTCTGCTACTCATACGGATCTCAGCTCCAGTTACAGTCTCAGATACACTCCAGACACGGGAGTCATTCTGCTACTCATACGGATCTTAACTCCAGATACGTTCCAGACACGGTTTCCATTCTGTCATTCATTCAGAGTTTATCCCCGGCACACAGTTGCTCCATACACAGATATTCCTCTATCATCCAGATACAATACAGATACACTCTAGACATGGCAGTCATTCTGATATTCATTCTATGTTCAAACAGAGTCACCGCTCAGATACGCCCTAGACACGGACGCCATTATTTTGCTCATACCAATTCAGTCTCCAGATACAGTTCGAGTGCATTCCAGATACGGATACCATTTTGATACTCATTCTTTTGACCTACAACATTGCAATTTAACAAAGATTCTTGGATGGCATCTTTAAGCCCATCTCCAGCAAGATTCTACCATCTCCAAATTGCATCTTTAAGCCCATTCCCTCAACTACGCTTTGGACGAGTGCAAATTTACAGGCACTCTAGTGTCCAATCCTCTTTTACCTTCGAGTCACGAATGGCAGAACTCGCCAATCTAACTCTTCAGGTTTAAGAAGATTGAACAGGGGTAGCTGTTGTACCCCAAAATTTGCCCTCTCATTTCTCAAGGCATCTCTCACAATGATTCTCAAAATTCAAGCTTGCACAAGTACATCACGATTTTCCAGCACCAAAATTAAGAGGAAGCTGTCAAAAAGGGAGAAAACAGATGAAAATAACATTTTGACGAATTTGGAGGAAAATAAGTCTCCTTCAATTCAGCCCCATTCAATTGGACTTTGCACCTCCTTCGATTGCTCAAAAGTTGCTGCTAGCATGCCTCTTTCGTCTGGGCATGTGACGTCAAATAGGTCTCCTTCGATTCAGAAGGAAATGATCTTCATACAAGCTTCAATTGAGTTTTTTTTCACTTTGAAACAGTGTCCTTCGACTCAGGAATGTCCTTCGACTCAGGAATGTCCTTCGACTCAGGAATGTCCTTCGACTAAGGAATGTCCTTCGACTCAGGAATATCCTTCGACTCAGGAATGTCCTTCGACTCAGGAATGTCCTTCGACTCAGGAATATCCTTCGACTCAGGAAGTAAAGGTCTCCTTTTGGTTTTCTTCAATTCAAAAAGTCAATAATCTTTTGAAAGCTTCCTTCAATTCAGAAATTAATAACCTTCTTAAAAGCTTCATTCGACTGCACCATTCGCCCCTCACCTGTTGGCCTTGGATTCATAAGTTTTCGATTGGATGAATGGCTACCTTCCTGTGACTTTCAAATTTATCTTCATGTAGGATTCGAATGCACCCTGATATCACCTTTGAATCCATCTGCAAACCCTTCGACACGCCATAGTCCTGCATCATGACACACGACTGGTGAAAACGAATGTTGTGTTGTTCTAGTCTGGTCGAAAGGTGTAGAAATATGGAGGATTCGACTCAAAATATCAAGTTGAACATTTAGACCCATAGGCTAGGCTACGTGTTTTCCCTTTTCAGGCCTCAAACCTATGACTCACCCTATACTTATTTGTTTATGCAAGCTAAAATAGGCATTTACCCATTTGTTGTCCAAGACCACTTGCACTTAACAACATAATAATAACCTTTTAGAAAGGTTTGTCTTGAGCCTTGCGCCTGTTTTCCTTCAGAAGGAAGCAAGCCCATCTGAACCATTCATTTTACTTTTATGGCACAAGTGGGAACTTACTTTCCAGACTAAGCCTTATTTTATTATTTTTGCTCCCCAAGCCTTTCTCCTTAAATAGAGAGTTCATTTGCACAGAAAAAAAAAAGGAGATGAAGGAAGAGGAACGTATCTTCAAATTTTCACACACCATACAATTCTCAAACACTTCAACACTTGTGAAATCAGAAACTAGAATCATCGTTACCTCCTTCAAACAACACATTCCAGTTTCCTTCGACTCAAGGAGCATCCCATTTGTTCTTTCCTTTGAATCCAACAAAGAAGGATATTTCACTTGTTTTGCTCTTTCGAATCTAGTGTCGAAGGCCTACCTTGGGTCTTATCCTTCGAATCCAGAGGCGTTCAAAGCAACCGCTTCAAAGTCCAGAACACGCTCCAACCTCCAGCAAGGTAAGCCATTTCTAACCTTTGCCCCTTCGTTTCCAACATAGCATGTAAATAAGTTTTCTTTTTCATTTAAAACATGTTCATACTAGTTTCTTCTTTTTGTTTTGTTTTCACTCTCTTAATATGTGTCATGGTTAACCATCTTCTTGGCTTTTGCTCTTGGTACATTTAAATACGCTTTAAAGAATTAATCTAGTCTTAAGGTGATGGCCTTGGGCCATATTGCTATTCAAACTCAAATGAAAGAAATAGGAGACAGAAAAGTTAGAAACGAAGCCTCTGGCTTCCATACTAACCTTCAGGCCAAATGAAAGAGGCAGTCGAAAGGCACAACATGCTGGCCTCCAGGCCCCAATCGAAAGCCAAAATATGCTGTCTTCTAGGCCCCAGTCGAAACTCATTCTTTCACCCCTTTTCAGGTAAGGTCGAAGAAGGCCAAAAATGGTAGAATCGAAGGGTTACTGCCCTAAGTCGAAAGATCCATTTTTCTTGCTTTTACCTTATTTTTGCCTTTATATTTTCATGCAATTCAATATGGTTGTAATAGTGTAGGATTTATCTTTTTCACTTCTTTATTACCTTCATATAAATGTTAATTAGGTATGTATGGCAAGATAAAATCAACAAGTAGACAACCCAAAAATCAAAGACAAAATGCATGTAATCAAACACACTTGCACACATGCACCCTTAAGGAAATTCCACTTGTTGCCTTATAAAAGTGGCCATGTTATGCATGTGGTATGTCTTAGCACAAACGAATTGAAAAAAGATCATAGTCCCTCGATGACGTTATCAAAGTTTCCTTTCAAAATGATCTTAGTCCCTACAGAAAAGTGCTAAGTCATTTCACAACATTGCTATCATGGTCATACGATGACCCAACGCTCGTCCCTTCACATCCAATGATGGGGCTTCTTATCAAATCAATGCTAAGGTAGCAACATCTAAAGGAGGAGGAAAAACATATCTAAAACCTTTTGAGTAGGTAGATTACTTTTAGTTACTTGCTCAATTTCAAAACAAACATCCTTGCTATTTTTAAAACCATGACATACACTTTCAAAACATCTTCAAAACACTTTCCAAGACTTGAAATATTTTCAAAAAGCTCAACACTTTGCATACATTCTTACAAACGGGAATCATTGCAAAGTTCGCCTAAACTATGGCACCTTTTCAAAATACATTCAAAAACCACACAAAAGCACAATTTTCAAACAAAAGCAAGTGATATAACAAGTAACTAAGATCCCATGGATAACCATGGATAGAAAGGGTGCTAATACCTTCCCTTTCTATAATCTACTCCCCGAACCCAAGAAAACATCTCAAAGGTCTTTCCTGTGCTTTTTGACCTTTCCTTAGGATAAAATAAAAATTCGGTGGCGACTCTTGCTAAACCGAAACATTTGCGAACACAAACGCAAAACCCAAGTCAGTTCTCCCACCGTATCACGCCCATCCACTCCGGATTCCATGGGTAACAATTCTGTTATGGCCTTCAGTGACTCTGAAGATCTAGTCATTCATGCCGAAAACGAAGGTGATGAAGACTGTGAAGTGCCTGGAGAGTTGGCTAGACTTCTACAACAGGAAGAAAAGGCTATTCTGACCCATGAAGAGCTATTAGAGACTATCAACTTGGGTACTACCGAAGACAGAAAAGAGGTTAAAGTGGGTGCCAACCTAAAGCCAAATGTCAAAGAGCGCTTAGTTCAGTTGTTGAACGAATATGTTGAGATCTTCGCCTGGTCCTATGAAGACATGCCGTGACTCGATACAGATATTGTGGTTCACCGTCTCCCTACAAGAGAAGACTGTCCACCAATTAAACAGAAAGTCCTCTGAATGAGGCCCGATATGTCCGAAAAGATCAAAGCCGAAATGATGAAGCAGTTCAATGTCGGGTTTCTTGCTGTTACTTCCTATCCCAAATGGGTTGCTAACATTGTGCCCGTACCTAAGAAGGATGGAAAAGTGAGAATGTGCGTGGATTACAGATACTTAAACAGGGATAGCCCTAAAGATGACTTTCCACTACCGCACATTGACATCTTGGTCGACAACACAGCTCAACATAAGGTATTTTCTTTCATGGATGGATTTTCAGGGTACAACCAGATCAAAATTGCCCCCGAAGACATGGAGAAGAATACTTTTGTTACGCAATGGGGTACCTTCTGCTATAAAGTGATGCCATTCAGACTGAAGAGTGTCAGGGCAACCTATCAGCGAGCCATGGTAGCTTTGTTTCATGACATGATACATCATGAGATCGAAGTCTACGTAGACGACATGATAGCCCGTTCGCAAACAGAAGAGGAACACCTCGACCATCTGCAAAAGCTGTTTGTCAGGTTGAAGGAGTACAAGCTCAGATTTAACCCTAGCAAGTGCACTTTCAGAGTCAGGTCTGGTAAAATCTTGGGATTCATCGTCAGCAACAAAGGCATCAAGGTTGATCCTGCCAAAGTCAAAGCCATATAAGAAATGCCTTCCCCTCGCACTGAAAAAGAGGTCAGAGGTTTCTTAGGACGCCTAAACTACATTGCAAGGTTCATTTCTCACCTAACATCTACTTGTGAACCAATCTTCAAGTTGTTGAAGAAAGATCAGGTGGTTGAATGGAATGATGGCTGTCAAGTTGCTTTCGATAAAATCAATGAGTATTTTCTAAAACCTCCTATCTTGATGCCACCCGTCGAAGGAAGGCCGTTAATCATGTATCTGACTGTTTTGGATAACTCAATGGGGTGCGTACTGGGCCAACATGACGAGCTTGGTCGAAAAGAGCATGCCATTTATTACCTTAGAAAAAAGTTTACCGACTGTGAGACTCGCTACTCACTGCTCGAGAAAACTTGGTGCGCTTTGGTATGGGCTGCTCGCTGGCTAAGGCAGTATATGTTGACACATACCACTCTGCTGATTTCTAAAATGGATCCAATCAAGTACGTCTTCGAAAAGCCTGCTTTATCTGGAAGAATCGCCAGATGGAAAATGATCCTGACTGAGTATGATATACAGTACACAACCCAAAAATCTATAAAGTGGAGTGTACTAGCTGACCATCTAGCTCATCAAGCTGTCGAAGATTACCAATCCATAAAGTTCGACTTCCCCGACAAAGACATTATGATATTAGACAACATCGAAGATAACGGACCGTATGACAGACCTGAACAAGGATCCCAATGGACCCTGTACTTTGATGGTGCTTCAAATGCACTTGGCAACGGTATCGGCGTGGTACTTATCTCTCCAGAAGGTTGCCATACACCTTTCACTGCTAGACTCTGCTTCAGCTGCACCAACAACATGGCCGAGTATGAAGCTTGTATCTTTGGTCTCAAGGCTGCAATAGACCTGGGAATCAAATCTTTGGTTGTGTTTGGGGACTCAGCTTTGGTTATTAGTCAAATCAAAGGAGAGTGGGACACTAAACATCCTAATCTCATCCCATACAAAGAATATGTCCTGTCATTTTTACCTCATTTTGAGAAGATTACCTTCGAGCACTTCCCGCGAGAAGAAAATCAGCTAGCGGATGCTCTAGCTACAATGTCTTCCATGTTTAAACTTAATTGGAATAATAAGGCTCCCCAAATTACCGTTGAGCGGATGGACGAACCTGCACATTGTCACGAGATTAATACCAAAGAAGTAGTGGACCAACCCTGGTTTCACGAAATCAAAAGGTATCTCAAGACTTGAGAATACCCTGAAGGAGCTTCAGTCAACGATAAAAAGTTCTTAAGGAGATTTTCTGCCAAGTTCTTCCTGAGCAATGGTATCCTATACAAGCGCAATCATGATTGCGTTCTACTTCGTTATGTGGACAAGGTTGAAGCTGAGAAGATAATGACTGAACTGGATAATGGTAATTTTGGAACTCACTTGAGTGGACATACGATGGCTAAGAAGATTCTACGGGCATGCTACTACTGGTCTACCATGGAAGCTGACTATCATCAATATTCCCGTACTTGTCACAAATGCCAAATCTATGCTGACAAGGTACATATTCCTCCAGTTCCTCTCAATGTCCTAACAGCTCCTTGGCCATTCGCAATGTGGGGTATCGACATGATCGGAGAGATCAAGCCTACAACATCCAATGGACACCGCTTCATCTTGGTGGCTATTGTTTACTTTACCAAGTGGGTCGAAGCAGCTTCCTTCGCCTCCGTTACAAAGAATGTGGTTTCCCGCTTCATCAAGCAGAACCTCATTTACCGGTACGGTATCCCCGACAGGATCATCACGGACAACAGTACAAACCTTAATAACACTATGATCACCTCTATGTGCGAGCAGTTCAAGATTCAACATCACAATTCATCTCCCTATCGGCCAAAGATGAACGGTGTTGTCGAAGCTGCGAACAAAAATATCAAGAAGATCATTCAAAAGATGACAGTCACCTACAAGGACTGGCATGAGATGTTACTGTTTGCTCTGCATGGATACCGTACCACGGCGCGAACATCAACTGGGGCAACCCCCTTTTCTTTGGTATATAGCATGGAAGTTGTTTTACCTATGGAGGTGCATATCCCTTCCTTGAGAATTATAAAGGACGTTGGGTTAAGTGAAGACGATTGGATTCAGACCCGGCATGATCAACTTAACTTGATTGACGAGAAGCGACTTACTGCTGTTTGTCATGGTCAGACGTATAAAAAATGGATGACCAAGGATTTCAACAAGAAATTCAGACGTCAAGTGTATCAAGTCGGAGATCTTGTAATCAAGCGGATCATCTTGCCGCAAAGTGATCCCAGGGGAAAATGGACTCTTACTTACGAAGGACCATTTGTGATCAAAAACATATTTTCTGGTGGGGATATGATTCTAACCACCATGGACGGCGACGACCTGCCGCACCCTGCGAATGCAGACATAGTCAAAAGATACTACACATAGACGAACCGACAAGTTGAAAACCCGAAAGGGAAACTTGGGCAAAAATGGGCATCCCGGTGAATCGAAAACCCAAAAGGGCGGTTCAGGAAAAAATTAGGGATAAACAAAAAATCTGTACACCCGGTAAGTCGAAAACCCGAAAGGGCGACTTGGGCAAAAAAGGGTTTCCCGGTGGACCGAAAGGGCGGTCCAGGCAAAAGTTATGGAATTAAGGCGTATGACTATGTCTCGTCGGATCACTTTAAGGACAATCTCTTCACGGACAAGCTCCAGGCTTCTGATCAATCTAATCATCTGCGGACGAAGCAACAAATGGATAAGATACTCAGAGTTATGAAGGCTATAGTAGAATGGGAACCCCATGGAATTGTTACACATAGCCATCTTTCTTTGTATAAATTTTTCTCAATTTTATGACAACATTCTCTTACTAGGATGTCTGTCTCCTTTGTACAAAATACTTACACAAAGTTAATAAAAAGATACTTAAAGTGCAGAAAATTATTTGCCTTTTCTTTCTTTACACTTGTGTTTTATTTGAAAACGTCCAATGATTTATTAAATGAGCATATGCATTTGAATATAATCACTGCTTACAAATAAAATGAAATGAGAAAGAATAATTACTGACAAATTGAAGGTATGGGAAAACTTCTTTAGACTATTCCAGGAGAAATCCCCTGCAGTACATCATCCATATCCCCAGCGGAGTTAAATTTCAAAATCCCCATCAGAGTTGAGTTTTCAAACTCCCAATCCCCAGCATAGCAAAACTTTGAACTACAAACCCTCAGCGAAGAAGAAACTTTTTCCCCAAACGGAGTCAAACTTTCAACCTTCAAATACCAGTGGAGACCATCCAGTTTCCTCCAAATTTCCCTGGAGAGTCATTTTAAAACCAGAAAATTCTCCAGAGAGTTATTTTAAACGGAGTCAAATTTCCATACACGATCAAATCAGCACGTCATTAAGATCCCCAGCGGAGGTGAATCTTTAAGCTACCAATCCACAGCGGAAACCATTCAGTTTTCCCCTTATATCCCCAACAGAATGGAGACTCTCATTCTTGAAGTCCCAGTAGATTGGCATACAACCCAAACTCCTGATCTCCCCAACAGTATAGCTTCTCCCCACAGAGGTTGTCAAAGATCTTGAATCTCTAACAGTGGTCCAGGATTTATTTTCCCCGACAGTAGTCAAAGATTTTATTATCTCCAGCTATCCAGGATTTATTTTCTCAGCAAGACAGCTTATCAGCATACATGCACATACATTACATTCATATATCATAAACATTGATAAAACACATATATTGCATCATACATTTCATGCAACATAACTTTGTGTTTCAGCTAATATTTTACCCTTTTCAGGATAAGATTAACAAGCTACCAATTTCAAGGATCATGAAAACAGTTTACGGATGCTTCCAGACACAGATGTTAATCTATCGGTTGTTCAGGTTCATCTCATGAAAATAGTTTACGGATGCTCCAAACACGTATGCCAATCTATTGCTTATTCAAATTCAAGGATCATGAAAACAGTTTACGGATACTTCCAGACACGGATGTTAATCTATTGCTTGTTCAGGTTCAGCTCATGAAAATAGTTTATGGATGCTCCAAACACGGATGCTAATCTATTGCTTATTCAAATTCAAGGATCATGAAAACAGTTTACGGATGCTTCCAGACACGGATGTTAATATATCGCTTGTTCAGATTCAGCTCATGGAAATAGTTTATGGATGCTTCCAGACACGGATGTTAATCTATCGCCTGTTCAAATTTCAGGATCATGAAAACAGTTTACGGATGCTTCTAGACACGGATGCTAATCTATCGCTTGTTCAGATTCAGCTCATGAAAACAGTTTATAGATACTCCAGACACGGATGTTATTCTATTGCTTGTTCAGATGCCCAGCTCAGAGATTCTCCAGACACGGATACCATTCTGATGCTCACCTATAACTCACAATTCAAAAAACATTCTTGGATGGCATCTTTAAGCCCATCTCCGAAGAGATTCAATCACATCTCCAAATGGCATCTTTAAGCCCATTCCCCCAACTACTCTGACGAGTGCAAATTTACGGGCACTCTAGTGTCCAATCCTCTTTTACCTTCGAGTCACGAAAGGCAAACCTGCCAATCTAACTTTTCAGTTTCAAGAAGATTGAACAGGGGCAGCTATTGTACCCCAAAATTTTCCCTCTCATTTTATTAAGATTTCTCCTCACAAGACTCTTTGAACTCAAGACCAAGCTAGGGTTTACTCTGCTCAAGAGATCTCCTTGCACTGATGACCTAAATTAGGGTTTGAGTTTGCACAAGGAATTTTGAATTTCTAATGCTCAAGGTGACTTTCATGCTTCATGTTGGACTCATAAGATTGCTCATACCAAGTTTCAAGCCTTGAATCAAATTTTTGCCCAATCAATTGGACAGTTGACCTAAAAATCAGCTATATTAGGGAAAAAGTCAACTATGGCCAATTTACAGTCAAACCTCATAAATTTTGATCCACATCAATATTATAGGCTCATATGAACCATTTGATCAAGTTTGGACCAAAACTCCTCAAGAAATTTGATCAGATCACCAAAAGGGAAAATGGTCATTTTTAGGGTTTTGATTGCAGAAGGGCAATTTCTGACTTTTCACCTAGCCAATGGAAAAATTGGGTTCAAGCATGGATTCAAGGACTCAATGGCATCATATTGACATATTCACAAGGTTCAAAAGATCTCAATTGCATTGGATTGACAGATGAATTTTCCAGTCAACTGATCAAAAATCAAATATACACCGAAAAGTCAAACTTTGACTTTTTGGTCAAAATCAAGTGCCAAGGGTCATTTTTCATCAAGATGTGTCAAACCATGAAACTTGTTCATCAATAAACCTAATTTTGCAAATTAGAGTTTAAGATTGAAAAATTTCATAACTTAGAATTTTTCTAAGTTATGAAATTTCCTTAATTTTTCCCAAATTTGCCCAACATTTTCACCTTGATGCAATTGGATTCAAACAAAACTTCAAACATGAAAGTTGTAGTCCTCCACAAAATCTACAACTTTGATTCACAAAGTTTTCACAAAAAAAGCTTGGATCTCAAGTTATGATTTTTGGAACAATGGTCCATGAAACTTTTAACTTAGTTAAATTTTGCCCTACTTTAGGCAGGATTTTGACCTATCTTCATGGAAATTTTTCACCTAGTTCCACTTAGAATATCAAAATTCATTTCAAAAATGGATTGTAGAACATGTTACAAGCTTTACAAAATGTCCAAAAAATCTCCAAAATAATTTATGGTTAGGGAGAATCGAAGGTTTGAATTTGGAAATAACTCACTTTGATCCATGGCATGTTTCATGTTGACACAAATTGCAATTTCCATCCAGCATTGTTTGTACTTGATTACAGGTCCCTAAACCCTTCCACACTCAAGAATTAAATTCAAATCCAATGGTTTGAAGCTTTGTTCTGATCATTAGAGGATTACACAAGAGATTAATCCAAAAATAGCAAAAAGGCAACATTGTCATTTTAGTCAAAACTTGCTTTATGTCAAATTGCATCTCTTGAGCCTTGAACCAAATCTTAGACTGAAAACTAAGTCCATGAACTTGGGGCCAAGCTCACCAAATGTATGCAGGGTTAGAGCTAGCCTGTACAGGCCCGCTCTTTGTCACTTCTCATTTTTTGCTTCATAACCAAGAAATGTGCAAAAGAGACACAACTTAAGTATATGTTATAACCAACTCTTGCAAGCATTTGAAACAAGTTTTTCACATTAGCTTGGGCCAGAAACACGAGCCTTCCAACCCTCAAGCCTTCCAAAACACAAAAACACATCCCTCTTGCAAACCAGGGCAATTTCTGCACTTTGAGTTCCATAACAAAAACCACTCGTGCGTTTTTCCCCAAACCTGTTTAAATACATTCCATATAACCTACCCAAGCTATCCCAACCATTGGCCCTTGACTGTAACTCCATTTGCAAGCTTCACCATTTCTGTTTTCAGCTTGTGCAGGTTGACTTATACAAGCTTGTTCAAGCAAGTCCAAAGCAAACTAGGTATTGGGGAAGGTCAGAGGAAGTTCAGGCAAGCTCCCAAGCATCTCAGGTCTCACTGAAAAGCTCCACATTGCCATACACGAGTTCAACTGAAACAGGTATTTTCCAACTTTCTATCTCTCTATTTAGGAATCATTAGGCTTAAGTTTGTGAATTAAAAATGTAGTACTCATAGCCCTTAAGTTGTACATATGCATAGATTTCATTTAAGTTAAGTGTGCTAAGAGAATTTGATTGATGAACATTCTGAAAAAGTTAGTTTAGAAATTAGGGCCAGAGAAATTCTCTCTGGTCTTTGAGAGTTAGATTAAGTTCTTTATATGGTTGGAATCGTATTGAAAAATGCTATAACTTTCATGTTGTGAGTTTTTGCTTTAGAGCACGTATACAAGAGTTGGACATTTGTACACAGGCGCGCGCTTTTTCTGTTTCAAAGGTTGAAGATGAAGCTGGAACTGGGCTGGGCCTTTGTTTCTCACTTTTGACACCCCCAGCCTTACTGACTGCACCCCCTTGGCCCATTGTTTTGTTTTTTTTTTATATTTTTCTATTTCTTTTTCATTTCTGACTTTAAAATATTTTTCTAAACATAAAAAATTATCAAAAATATTTTCATAAATTCTCACATTTTATTTTGTATTTTTTATTATTTTTTCTAACATAAAAATAATTATTAGATAACATACTTTTATTTTATTTAATAAAAAACTTGAAAATAATACATAAAAATATCATACCTTTATTTTTATTATTTACATACTTAAATAATATTTTTTCTGATATATTTTTATTTTTTGATATTTGTATATATTTTATTATTTTATTTTATTGTACATAAATAATATAATTAATATATATATACTTTCTTAAAGAAAATTAGGGTTTTTACCCTTAATAAAAAAAATAATCTTTAATTTCTATTTTTTTAATACATTAAATATTATATTTTTACATACATAAAAATAAACAAAAACATTTTTTGCATATTTATAATATTTTGCATATTTATACTTAATTGCTTATTTAAATATTGCTTATTTATTATTTGATGCAAAGAATTCAATTTGGATGTAATAGTAAATCTTAGGGTTTTATTTTCTTGCAAATACTCCCCATTCAAAATTGTATCCCCCTCCCCATATCAATGTTGTAATAGTCATATATTTATTTTACGCGCTTTATGCTTTCAAATATGCCATGATAGAGATTAGGGTTTGTATGCAATCTTCAAAATCAAAACAAATAGTTAGACCTAATACAAGACCTAAAAACATGTAAATTGACAACACAATGCACACATGCACCCCTAGGGTTTACATCCACTTGTTGCCTTTAAAATGGCCATGTTATGCATGTTGAGTATCTTGGCAAAACAAAAACAAAACAAAAGATCATAGTCCCTCGATGCCGCTATCTTGGTTGCCTATACAAAAATGATCTAGTCCCTCAAAAATTTGCTAAGATACTTAGCACAATTGCTATCATGGTCAATACGATGACCCGCGCCTATCCCGTTTAACATCCAAATACAAGGTTGTTTACCAAATGCAATGGTAAAACAACACTGTCAAAAGGGTTAAAAATGTGTAGGAAAGATCTTTGAGTAGATAAGGTAGACAACTCGTAGTTACTTGATCAAAACTTGCAAAAAAACATCCTTGCTATTTTCAAACACACCTCACAACACAATTTCAAAACATTTCCCAAAACAAACTTTCAAACATTGAAACATCTTTTCAAAAGACAAACACCTTTGTATATATTCAAACAAGAATCATTACAAAGGTTGCCACAACGATGGCCTCTTTTCAAAACATTTTCAAAACCACACACAAAGCACCATTTCAAACAATTGAAAAGCAAAAGCAAGTGATTTAAACAAGTAACTAAGAGCCCATGGATAACCATGGATGAAAAGGGTGCTTGCACCTTCCCTTTTCATAATCTACCCCCCGAACCCAAGAAAACATCTAAAGGTCTTTCCTGTGTTTTTTGACCTTTCTTTTGGATAAAATAAAAAGTCGGTGGCGACTCTTTCTAAACCGAAACATTTGCGAACACAAACGCAAAACCTCAAGTCACTTCTCCCACTGTATCATAGTGGGGCATTGACATGATTGGAGAAATCAAACCCACTTCCTCCAATGGACATTGTTTCATCCTCGTCGCCATTGATTACTTCACCAAATGGGTCGAAGCTACTTCATTTTCCTCAGTCAATAAAAACGTTATAGCCAAGTTTATCAAGCATAACCTCATCTACCAGTACAGCATCCCTGAAAGGATCATCACTGAAAATGGTATCAACCTCAACAAATGCCATGATTACTGAACTCTGCACGCAGTTCAAAATCAAGCATCATAACTCTTCTCCATACAGACCTAAGATAAATGACGAAGTAGAGGCTATCAACAAAAATATAAAGAAGATTATACAAAAGATGGTGGTGACCTATAAAGACTGGAATGAGATGTTGTCGTTTGCTCTTCATGGCTATCGTACCTCGGCGTGAAAATCAACTAGGGAAACCCCATTCTCTTTAGTCTATGGCATGGTAGTCGTCCTGCCTGTCGAAGTTCAGATTCCTTATTTAAGGATTACGAAAGAAGCAGACTTAGGAGAAGACGAATGGATTCAGACTAGATTAGATCAGTTGAAAGTGATCAATGAAAAGAGACTTCCTGCTGTATGTCATGGTCAAATGTATCAAAAGCATATAATCAAGGCATTCAACAAAAAGATTAAACCTCGAGTATACCAGGCTGGTGACTTGGTAATAAAATGCATCATTCTACCACAAGGCGACCACAGGGGCAAATAGACTCCTACATACAAAGGGCCATTTATGATCAAGAAAGTATTCTCTGGTGGTGCTATGATGCTAACCACTATGGACAATGAAGATTTTCTGCATCCCGTGAACGCAGACATAGTCAAAAAGTACTACGCATAAAGAGTGACCCACTAGGTTGACACACCTAGGCAAAAATAAGGGCATCCTAGTGAACCAAAATGTTCGGGCAAAAGTTAGGGATATATACAAAAGATTGTACACCTGCAAGTCGAAAACCCGAAAGGGTGGCTTGGGCCAAAAAGGGTATCCTGGTGGACAGAAAACCTGAAAGGGCGGTCCAAGAAAAAGTTAAGGATTAAAGCCTACGACTATGTCTCGTTGGATCACTAACAGTCAGCTTTATTACAAAGGTAAAAAGTTAAAATGGTACAAGATCAGTTCAATCAACTTTTCTGACAACAAGAGAGGATGTTCAAAGACATAGGGGCAATAGCAGAGTTGGAACCCAATGAGATCACTTCCACATGACTATACATTTTTGTTCTCACTTTTCGATGACTTCCTCTTACTAGAATTTATGTCTCTCTGTACAAAAATGCTTGTTTATAGGAAAATTATCAATACAAATTTACTTTGAAGTGCAAACTTTTTGTTTTTCTATTTTGATTGCAAAAACGCCCAATGACTAAAATTGAATGAACATATGCATATGAACATGATTAACTGTTAATAAATATACACATAAGAACAATGATAAACATTTACTTAAGGTTATAGGAATTGGGATATCCCCAGAGTCATTTCAATAAGATTATCCCCACATATTAAATTCATACATTCTCCACAAATCCCAATCAGCATATCTTCTGGAAATTCTCTTCCCCAACTGAGCTTGGCCTTCCAAAACTGAAAGAGAAACATTGCATAGTTCTTCCAGAAGAATTTATTTCCCCAATGAAGTCACAAAAGCCACTTCTATAAGGTTATCTACACAAGATAATCTTCACAGATAAGGGTGCAGTCCTCATAATCGCCCTGACAGATTATTTTTACAAACAAAAGAGCATAACCTCTTCCCCGTTAAGTCCCCCACGGAGTCTCAATCAGTACAATTTGTGAAAGTTCTCTTCCCCAGTCGAGTTTGGACTTCTAAAACTAGAGAAGAAACTTCGTAAAGTTCTTTCCCAAATAAATTCATTTCCCCAGTAAGGACGCCAGAATACTTTCCTCAACAGGTTTTACTTCCCCAACAAACTACAATCTCCCCAGCTTAAGTCTATTACTACAAATCACTGACATAACTCCTCTTCCCCGATAGAGTTGATACTACCCCCAGAGAGGTGCTGCAAACCCTGGAATTAGACCAGATACTAGTTAACTTCATCCTCCCTTGACAATCGGAAGCTGAAACATTTCTTTTATCCCCAGTCATGGTATATGAGAGTTAAATTCTCCAATAGAGCAATGGTAAACTAAAGCTCATGAATTCTACTCCCCAAGTAGAAGCCAACATTCCCTGCAGAGTTTCATCAAACAGAAAACAGGAATTCCTAACGGAAGCATTCTAAATAAAATTGAAGATACACAGACTCTTCACCTCTAACAATAGTCCAGGATTTAGCTTCCCAAAACTTCCCAGCAGTAGTCAGAGATTTATTTTTCCAGACAAAGATACATTTTAACAACATCATAGAATATGCATACAAAAAATGTATAGCATAATCTCATTTATTTTAAGAACATCATTAAGCAATGCATTTCATACATCATGGCATTGCATACAACTAACTCTTTACTTTTTCAGGAAAGACCAGTCAATAGATGAATATCATCAACAACTCCAGATTAATTCCTGAAACAAGATAGGGTAACTATCTACGTGAACAAATTGAAGATTAACTCCCAAAACATGATGTGGAAACTATCTTTCTTTCTCTTTGGTCGGATAAAGATGAATTCCCGAAATAGGATGTGGCGACTATCTTTATCACCAATGGTATGAACTCACGGAACAGGATGGGTTTACCAACAAACTGATTGTAGATCAATTCCCGAAACAGGACGGGGCAACTATCTATGTGAACAGATTGAAGATTAACTCCTGAAACAAGACGGGGAAACTATCTTTCTTTCTCTTTGGTCAGATAAAGATCAATTCCCAAAATAGGACAGGGCGACTATCTTTACCACCAATGGTATGAACTCCCGAAACAGGACGAGTTTACCAGCAAACTGATTGTAGATCAATTCCCAAAACAGGATGGGGTGACTATCTACGTGAATAGATTGAAGATTAACTCCCGAAACAGGATGGGGAAACTATCTTTATTTCTCTTTGGTCGGATAAAGTTCAATTCTCGAAACAGGACGGGGCGACTATCTTTATTACCAATGGTATGAACTCCCAAAACCGGACGAGTTTACCAGCAAACTGATTGTAGATCAATTCTCGAAGTAGGAGGGGTGACTATCTACATGACAAGCAGCTATTCAAACAAATTTCCTAAATGTTCATTCCGGAAAGCACTCTTCAGATACAGTCGAGCATAGACTCATTCTGATACTTCTATCAACAATTACCTCTAGATGGAATCTATAAGCCCATCTCTGACAATTCTCCATCATCTCTCCAAATGGCATCTTTAATCCCATTCTCGATATAATTAACAAAATAGTTCTACTTCATGCACAGACGAGTGCAAATTTCTGGGCACTTAAAGTGTTCAATCATCTTCCACCTTCAAATCATGAATGGCGGACAAGCCAATCTAACTCTCTAGGTTTAAGAAGATTGAACAGGGGCAGCTGTTGTACCCCAAAATTTACCCTTTCTTTTCTCAATACAATTCCTCACAAAGGATCTTCAATGCTCAAGGATTCTCAAGAATTGATAAGACAAAATCACCTCTGAAACATTGAGACCACAATATATTGGTTTGAAACATAATTTCAAGGACTCAAACACCACATGTTAACCTAATTTATGATTCAAGTCATTTCTCCAGATCAAAAGATCGATAGTTGAATTTTTGATAAACTGACAAAAAGTCAACCGATACACAAAAGTTAAACTTTGACTTTTTCGTCAACATTGAATTTCAAAAAAATCAAAATTCGTCAAGACATTCAAAAATATGAAGCTTGATCATCAAGAAATCAAGAAAGTCAAAAGTCAATGAAAAAAAGTCAAACTTTTCAAGACTTAGAAATTTTTCTAAGGGTTTTGTACATGATAAATTCATTACTTCATGGCATTTTTTTCACCAAGGTGCAAGATGATTAAAAGGAAACTTTCAACATGAAAGTTGTATATCTTGATGAATTCTACAACTTTGTATTAGAGGGTTGATGTCCAAAAAATACTTATATTTGAAGATATGAGTCCATGAAGTCATGACATTTTTATCTAACACTTAGAGAAATTTTCAACATGTTTTGGTCAGTTTTTATCTCAACTTCTTGGCCAATTTTGATCAAGTTCCAATTTGATTTAGCAAAAGTGGAAAAATTGAAGGTTGTAGATGTTGTTCCAAGCTTTCCAAAACCTCCAAGAGCATCAATATATCATACTTGAGCTAGGAGATTCAAAGGCATGAAGTTGTGCATCCATTCTTGAAACACAAGTCATTTTGTGATGAACATGAGATCAAATCTTCATGCCATGCTGCATAATCCCATGTTGATGACCTTCTAACTTGCAAATCTCACTATAATTTAATGCTTACACCTACTCTTGAGCTATTACCCAAGTGTTTGAGCCATTGTCCAAAAGATCTTTCCATTTATGGAATAAAGGCATCATTGCCATTTTTGAAAAGCATTGCTTTAACCACAACGTCAACTCCTTTAGCCTCTCAATGGTTTCTTCTGCACATAGACAATATCAAATAAATAAGAAACCATCTACAACCTGAAAAGCACTATTAAAAAAATAGGCCATGCCCCATTGGAACTATGAAAAGACATGAACTCTCATGTACAATCCAACCAAACCATAACATGTTGTTTTGCAAATATGATTACTTCAACCTCCCAAACCTCTTGCCTATAAATAGAGAGATCAATTGTAAAATAAATAGGCCATAAAAAAAAGGATAAAGAGAAACAAGCACTCAAAATCCCTTCACTCTCAAAAAAACCAGAATTGTTCATAAAGCCTCCATCTTTGAGCTTTGAAGTCCAAATCTTTGAATCTCAAAAAACCTTATAAGTTTTCCCCAAACAAACCACCTAAATACTTCATATAAATCATATAGAAGTTGTTTAAACACAAGAACAACTTGTGTAATATCACTATCACCATCTTCCAAACACAAATACAGTACCTTTCAACTTGACTTAGTTGGAGTGGTTCAGCCATTTTCAGCACAGAATGAGGGTTGGAGCAACTTCAAGAAGGATCAAAGGAGCTTGATCAATCACCACTTTACGCTCAGAAACATCCGTACATGTTCAAAAGTTTTCGCTTAGAGAGGTAAAATTTCTCAAACTGTGATATCTTTATCCATACATCATTTGCTTTTGGTTTCAAAAAATATAAAAAGACAGATCAAAGAAGAAAACTCAGCAAAAAGCCAGACCAGGGGCTGACACATGTGCCCGTGTCACACGAAATGACCCATGTCAACTTGGCTGGGTTTAAAACCTAACAAAAATGTAGGGCAAGGGCTGACACGGGTTCCTGTGTCATACGACACGGCCCGTGTCAAATCAACTGGAACTGGAAACATGCAAAATTAGGAGGACAGGGGTTGACACGGGTGCCCGTGTCACACGACACGACCCGTGTCAATTTGGTTGGAATAAAAACATTATGCAAAGGCATGGGAAGATCCTGACACGGTGCCCGTGTTCGGTGACACAACCCGTGTCAGCCTAGACATGAGAAATCTTGATTTTTGACATTTTTTGTTATAATTTTTATCATTAAAGGTGCACTAAACATATTGCATTGCTTGGAGATGACCTAACACCATTAAACCTTTTTCCAAATGAAACATCAAAAATATTTTTCTAAACAATTAGTTTTCTTTTTAAGTTAACTTAGACCTAATTTTTTTCTTCAATTAAATGAACTACAAAACATTTTCTATCAAAAAACCCTAAAAAACAATTTCTTTCACTTTACATTTTTGCGCATTTTACCATTTCGCATTACAATTTATGTAATTGTCAAAGCCTTGTAATAGTAATTAGGATTTTATTTACTTGTCATCCCAATTTATAATTTCGTACCCCCATCCCCTCAAGTATTGTAATAGCGTAAGACATTTATGCAATTTATCACTTTCCATATTATTGCTAGTAATTAGGGTTTGTATGGCAAGACTTAAAACCAACAAGTAAACAATCCTAATTCAAGACAACAATGCATGAAAACAAAACACTTTCCACACTTGCACCTCTAGGGTAACCCATACTTGTTGCCTCAGATTAGACAGTCATGTCCCTCGAACGTGGGATACTTTAGCAAAGCCCCTCGAATACAAGATTGTAGTCCCTCGATGAACATTCGATGTTGTCTTCGATAAATGATCTTAGACCCTTAAGACAAATTTCTAAGGTATCCTATAATGTTTCCCTCAATGACTATACGATGACCCATGTCTGTCCCTTCACATCCAATGATAAGGTTGCTTACTAACTAATGGTAAGATAACACTATCTATAAGAGGAGGAAAAGAACAAAGACTTTTTGAGTAGGTAGAACCTTAGTAGTTGCTTTCTCACAAACATTGCAAAACATCTTTCAAAAACACCAACACTTTCCATGAAATATTTTCAAAAGTCAACACTTTGTATACATTCTTGTAGAGATGAGAATCATTGCAAAGTTCGCCTAAACGAATGGCACTTTTCAAAAATACTTTCAAAACTATCACAAACACCTTTCACAAAGAATTTCAAAGTGAGCTAGCAACTAAGAGCTCGTAGATAACTACAGATGAAAAGGGTGCTAACATCTTCGCTTTTCATAACCTACCCCCCGAACTCAAGAAAAATATCTCAAAAGGTCTTCCTGTTCTTTTCACCCTTTCCTTTATTGGATAAAAGAAAAGCGATGACGACTCTTGCTATCCGCAACAATTGCGATTAAACGCAAAACACCCAAGTCAGTTCTCCCATTGTATTATAGGCAGTCTAGGAAAAAAATAGAGACAAACAGAATAAATTTTCCCGGTAGGTTGAAAACCCGCAAGGGCAATCTAGGCAAAAGGTAGGGGTTTCCTGGCAAGTAATTTCATCAGACAAGACTTGATCGTTGAAGCAACAATTTTTTTAGATCGTCACTGATCTTCAACCAAAGTCTCTGCTCAGGAATTCAAAGTTGTTAGAGAGAATAGTGGTTATTGTATTTCAATTTATCTTTTCCAATGAATATTACCATTTTCTAAACTTTGTAATCATCTATGGAGTATCGCCATTTGCAGACTACCATTCTATTAATAAATTTTGAGCTTTTATCCAATTCTTATTTTATTCAGCTTACAACGACTTCGTTTATTATTGATATTAATTTTCAAAGAAAATAGATTAAATAACAAAAATTGTTTTTTCGAAAAGAATTTGCAAATTACTTTTTACTTTAGATTTTGTGACTCAAGAGAAAAAGAATAGTGACTCCAAGGATGGACAAACTCTGAAATTTTGGAAGTCTGAATCCCCCAGGAAGGGTCTCTCAAGTCACTTTTGTTGGAATGAGTATGAACTTATTATGTTTCTCAGATAATTGAAGATAATACCAATGGATGTATGGTTCGGTGTTGGGTTTGTGATCCCATTTTTCCCCAGTCAGGTCTTAGTTCATTTTGATTTCGGGTTTGCATGGTATGAGTTCTCCACCCCAGATTCCCTAGTAAAGTCCGTGCTGACATGATGAAAGTCTTTTCCCTTTTGCTTACGGAGGTGAAATCATTGCAAAGCATCGCCCTTTACAGTGCTAGCATTTTTTGTCATTGTTTGTTTTCCAGGAAACCAGACAAGGGCAAAATCTTTTCTAAGAAGTATTGAAACAGTTGTCAAATTTTTGGGTTTTCTCCCGCCAAGTGCTAGGTTTAATTTAAAATCCCCATAAGTTTTATTTCTTGCTGTAAGGTTTGACTTCTTAAATCCCCAAGAAAAGTCGAGATAACATGTCTCTCTAAAAATTGCTACCCCCATGAGGTTTCATAATTTCTCCTCAGAAAAGTTGGTGCAATCATCACTCTCAGTATTGTAGAATGTATCTTGGGTTCCTCTTGATGGTGTGGTGTTGCCCTCCCCGATGAAGTTAGTACGAGATCCCCAGTTGATATATCGACAATATAGTTTTCATCTATCCTATCAAAATCAGTATTGCAATCCCCAGTAGAAGTACAGATCTTGAAACATTTATTTTCCCCATTGAAGTCTGGGTGGTATTCCCTGATGTAGCCTGGAGGAGGATATTATATCCTTGTATCTGCACTAATTTATTTGTTACGATGTAATTGTTTTCAGATTATATTCCTTCCCATTAGAGTTAAGCCTCGAAATATGAATTTGTTTCCTCAGTTGGTGCTTACTTTCTCATGAAATTTTCATTTTGGATGTGATTTGGCTGAGTATTGGTTGTACCCAAGTTGGTTTTGCCTGGTTGTCCCCAGTGTTATACGTTTGTTTTGTCAGCATATACATGATGGCATTCATACATTCATACATACATCATGCATAATTAATTTTTAGCAAATCATTGCTCATGTGCATCCATTAATATTTTGTTGGCATATTACCCTATTTTACAGAGTTGCGTTATCCTCTCTCCAATAGAGTGTCAGTCTTAAGCAGAAAATGTATATCCTTTCAATTTCCCCACTGAGCTATCACTCATGGAATAATTTTGTTTTAGCCTTCCTTTCAGCTCATTGTCTGGAAAGAACGTGATTCCCTCTTGGGTTTATTTCTCATGATATGTTATTTTGGTTGACTGTTTCACTCCGGTTTATTTCTGGTTTGGATGGGTGGTTCCTAACAGTGTTATTATTTTGATTTCTACAAGTTTCGAGCCCTGGATCGAGAATGTGCATTTTATTTTGCACGTAAATATTCTATCTCCTCAACAGAAATACATTGGAATTTCCCAAGGAGGTCATATTGCTCTCCCCAGGAAATCATTATTTGCAATTCCTCCTCGTAACAGCAAGTGACAGGTCTCTTTGTTTAAGCAACCTGTACTTCTTCAATAAGTATAACAAATACCAGAGAAGATTCAGATTTGTTACTCCAATGAACGGTAGCCTTGTCATTATGAAAGGTAGTTTTTTATTGAGATTTGTTACTCTAATGAATGGTAGCCTTGTCATTATGGAAGGTAGTTTGTTGTTGAGATTTGTTACTTCAATGAATGGTAGCCTTATCAACTTGGAAGGTAGTTTGTTATTGAGATTTGTTACTCCAATTAATGGTAGCATTCTCATTATGGAAGGTAGTTCGTTATTGATATCTTAATCCAATGAACGGTAGCCTTGTCATTATGGAAGGTAGTTTGTTGTTGATATTATTTACTCCAATGAATGGTAGCCTTGTCATTATGGAAGGTAGTTTGTTGTTAAGATTTGTTACTCCAATGAATGGTAGCCTTGTCATTATAGAAGGTAGTTTGTTGTTGAGATTTTCTACTCCAATGAATGGTAGTTTTGTCATTATGGAAGGTAGTTCGTTGTTGAGATCTTTTTCTGATGAATGGTAGCCTTGTCATTATGGAAGGTAGTTCGCCATTGAGATTCTATTTCTCTGAAGAACTTCATTTGTTCCAGATCATGAGTAATGGTGTTGATTATCATTACCACCCTGATACTGGTATTTACTGGTATTATCTTACCACTTCTTTTCCCGGTGGGTCGACATTACCTTTTTGTTATCTCCTCAATGAGCGGATAGTTCGCAGTTGTGATACGGTGAGAGAACTGACTTGAGTGTTTTGCGTTTTATCGTAAATGTTACGGTTAGCAAGATTCTCCATCAAATTTTCTTTTATCCAAAAGGAAAGGCTAAAAAGAACAGGAAAGACCATTGAGATTGTTTCTTGAGTTCGGGGGGTAGATTATGAAAAGGGAATATGTTAGCACCCTTTTCATCCATAGCTATTTACGGGCTCTTAGTTGCTTGCTAGATCACTTGCTTTTGTTTGAAAATGTGCTTTGTGTGGTTTTCGAAAGTATTTTGAAAAGGAGCCATTGTTTAGGCAAACTTTGTAATAGTTCTCATTCATAAGAACGTATACAAAGTGTTTTAGCTTTTGAAAATGTTTCAAGTTTGGAAATTGTTTTGAGAGTGTTGGTGTTTGTTTTAGAAATAAGAAAGAGTGTTTGATTTGAAGTTGAGCAAGCAACTAGGAACAATCTACCTACTCAAAAGTCTTAGTTCATTTCTTCCTTTATTTTGATATTGCTATCTTACCATTGATTTGGTTAGAAGCCCTACCTTTGGATGTAAAGGGACGGGCGTGGGTCATCGTATAGCCATGATAGGAATGTTGTGAAATATCCTAGCAATTCTCTTTGAGGGACTAAGATCATTTTGAAAGGCAACATTTGATAGCATCATCGAGGGACTATGATCTTGTATTTTGATTGCTTTTTGCTAAGATATCCCACATGCGTAACATGGCCATTTTTGTAAGGCAACAAAGTGAATTTACGCTAAGGGTGCAAGTGTGCAAGTGTGTTGATTTACATGCATTGTTTTGTCTTGAATTAGGGTTTGCTAACTTGTTAATTTTATCTTTCCATACAAACCCTAATTTACTAGCATTTATATAAAGCGGTAAATTGCGGAAAGTAAAATACTAAGCTATTACATCATTAGGGGAGGGGGTATACAAATTTACAAATGGGGATTTTGCAAGAAAATTAAACCTAATTATCTATTACAACCATATTGAATAAATGTACAAGAATTGAAAATAAAAATGCAAAAATGCAAATGGATAAAGAAATGATTTTGTTTGATTTTATGAAAGGATTTTAACCTAATTAAGAGATATGATTAGTTAAAAATTAAATAAAATTAAATTAAACTAATTAAGAAAGAAATTAAATTAAAAAGTATTTTTTAGGGTTTTTTATGAAAAGGTTTTAAATTAAGGAAAATAATATGGAAATTGATTAATTAAAATAAACCTAAGTTCTAAATTAATTTTAATTAAGAAAAGAAAATAATATAATAATTAATCCTAAGTCTAAATATTAATTATTAAATGAAATTCATTTGTTAAAAGAAAATGTTTTTTTGTTCTTTTTGTTTTTTTATAAATAAAATAAATAAGGTGTGAAAATAATAATAATAATATTTTTGGATTTTTTACTAGTAAAGATAAAAATAATATTAATAATAATAATAATAAAAATATTAAGGGAAATAAAAATATAATGAAATAAAAAAGAAAATTGAAATAATAAAGAAAAATGGACCAGGTGTGTAAAAGTAGTCAGGCGTTAGCAAAAGAAAAAAACAGGAGAAGCCCATCTGTTTAGAGGCCCAGCGCCTGTTTCAAACCAAAAAAATGGAAAGAAAATGTGAAAAATAGGCAAAAGGGTACCACTAGGGCTCGAACCCAGGTCCCTAAGGTGACAGGCGCGCGCGCTTTAACCTCTGGGGTGGTGATACATTCGTTTACTTAAACAAAACAACAAATATGTAACATAAGTTTTGCAACCTCCATCCAGAGAACCTGTAACTCATTCATTTCTCATCCATTCTCAAAACTTCCAACATCAAACTTGTCACGGTTCTGAATATGTAAATAACTTAAGCTAATTCTCAAAGATGAGCATGAATTTCTAACAGTACCAAATTCTGACCTAAATATTTTCAGAGGTTTAAACTCAAAATTCTTCCTACTCAAGCAACATAAATGAAACCTATGGACATGTATAGTTTCAGGGCAATGATGTCTACATTTTATCTTCACAAATGCAAGCCTAACAATGCCTAAATGAGAAGATAGAAGTTCAAGAAAAATACCTCAAAAGTGGAAATCGTGAAATGAGTTTGAGCATGATTCAAGGTGCTGCAATGATCAGGTTAGCTTCCTTGAGTCTCTAGGAAGCTAATGCAATGCTTAGCTTGAGTTGAGAGTCGTTGAAATGTCCTAGAGAAGTCCAATTGCAATTCTCTATTTTTGGTTATGGAGGATGATGGAAATGGAGTTACAGTTTAGGAACAGGGATTGGGATGAGTTGTATTTGAAGTAAGGAAGCTTTTGAGATGATTTGGAGAGGAAACACACGAGTGGATTGAGAGATGAGAGTTTCTGGTCAGGTTCTGCACAACAATGGATTTTTTTGTGCAATATGAGTTTTCAGGGAGTTTATGAGTGTTTTCAATCGTGTGTTAGCTTGCAAATAACTTGTATAGTTATATGAAAAAGTTTAGAGCACTTGAGGTTGACAGAACTGTGAGATATAAAGTTATGGCTATGTTACTTGATTTTGAAGAAAAGTGGAAAACATGGTTTCAAGGCATAGTAAAAGCATGGATTGAGTTTATAGGAGGCTCTAGACATGTTACTTTTTCCTTTGACATTGCTTGTGTTCAGATGAAACAAGTTAGGAGCTCTATGCATTGACTTTGTGATTAAAGTCACTTTTCCAAAATGGAAGTGTGAACTTTGTTCCTTTAATGGAATAATCACTTGGACAATGACTCAAACACTTGGATCATAGCTCAAATAGTTGTGTAATCTTATGATTATGGATAGATTTAGAGGTTAGAAGCCTGTAAAGTAAGATTCATGCAACATGGGTGTGGATTAGATCAAATGTTCATCATGAAAATGACTTGAAAAACTAGTTTGAAACCCTAACTTCTTGCCTTCGATTCTCTTAGCTCAAACATGATCTCAATGAGTTCTTGGACATTTCAGAAAGCTTGTAACATCCTATACAACCTATGTTGGACATTTTCGAAAATTCCTCTTGGAAATATGTGAAAAATTTCCATGAAGTTAGGTCAAAAGCCTACCTAAACTAGGGCAAATTTTCACTAAGTTTCCAAGTTTCATGAACATGTATTCACAAAATCATAACTTGAAATCCATGAATTTCTAGGGGAAGTTGTGTTCTAAATTGTTTTATATCTCATTGAGATCTACAACTTTCATGTTGGAAGTTTCCTTTGAATCATCTTGCGTGATGGTGGAAAATTGGCTCAAAGATCTGAAAAAATATGAAGTTTCCAACACTTAGAAAAATTTCTAAGTTTAGAAATTTTGACTTTTCAAAATAAAATCTTGACTTTTTTATTTCTTGATGAACAAGTTTAATATTTTGACATGTTTTGATGAATTGTGATCTTTGACACTTGATTTTGACCAAAAAGTCAAAGTTTGACTTTTTAGTGTACAGTTGACTTTTGATCAGTAGATTGAAAATTCATTTGTCAATCAATCAATCTTGAAAGATGTTTTGTGCCATGCCATTAGGTCAAAATGATGTATTTTAACCCTTGAAATCATACCTTGAATCAATCAATCATTTTCTAGGTAAAAAAAAATCAGAAATTGCACCTTCTCAATCAAAACCCTAATTTTGACCATTTTGCCCTTCTCATGATCTGATCAAATTTCTTGAGAAATTGTGTTCCAACCTTGATCAAATGACATATATGAGTTCATAATGTTTATATGGATAAAAAATTATGAAGTTTGACTGTAAATTGAGCACAGTTGACTTTTTCCCCAATACAGTTGATTTTTAGATCAACTGATCAATTGACTGGGCAAAAATATGATCCAAGACTTTAAACTTGGCATGAGAAATCTTGAGGGTCCAAAATTATCCATGAAATTCATATGTGGCATTAAAATTCCATTTGTCCTTGTGCAAACTCAAACCCTAATTTTCAGTCATTAGTGCTTAAGGAGGTGTCTTGAGCTGATCAACCCTTGTGCAGTCTTGAATCAAAGGAGACCTTGTGGGAGATTACTTGATAAATGAGAGGGAAAATTTTGGGGTACAACAGCTTCCCCTGTTCAATCTTCTTAGACCTGAAGAGTTAGATTTGCAGATTCGCCATTCGTGACTTGAAGGTGGGAGATGATTGAACACTAGAGTACCCAAAAATTTGCACTGGAAGATGTATTGGAAATGGGCTTATAGATTCCATTTGGAGGAATGATGGTAAATATTGGAAGAAGTATCAGCATAAATCTCTTGTCGATTTAACACTAAAAATTGATGTTTTACCTATGGAAGAAAGGTTAGTTAAATGCATATGTATGCATGATGTTTATAGGATGTGGTATTATGCTGAATGCATTTTATATGTATGTGCTATGATATGAGATGTATGTTTGTATGGGAAAATATATCCCTGACTACTGCTGAGGAATTCCTGGGAAGTTAAATCCCGGATCACTATTGGGGATGAAGAGTATACGTATCTTCAAACTTGTTGAAAGGATGCTTTTTCTAGGGAATATCTCTTGAATGTCAATTGTTATCTGGTCGGGTTCAGGCTTCACAATTTACTGAGGATAAGGAAGTCAACTGCTATCTGGTTAGATTATAGGCCTCACGGTAACTTTCTGGGGAAGGATAAATTATATGTTATCTGGTCGGATTTCAGGCTTCGCAGAATATTTCTTGAAGTTGAATTGATATCTGGTCGGATCCAGGCTTCACAATAACTTGTTAGGGGTAAGGAAGTTAATTATTGTCTGGTTAGATTCCAGGCTTTGTAGTAACTTGCTAGGATGGATGAAGTTGAATTGGTAACTACTATCTGGTGGCGTCCAGGCATCATAGGTTTTGAAGAGTTATACTATTATCTGGTCGGGTCTAGGTTTCATAGTGTCTTGATGGCATTGTAGCTAGTTGTTATCTGGTCGGATTCCAGGCTTCACAATAAGCTTACTTGAATAGACGAAGTTGAACTGATATTTGGTCAGGTCCAGGCTTTACAGTAACCTGCTTGGGAATTTAGTTGTTATTTGTCCGGATTCCAGGTTTCACAACAAACTTATGAGGAGAATTATTATTTGGTCGGATCCAGGATCCACAATAACTTATTGGGGTAGAAGAAAATTCTACTGGGGAAGAGAAGTTAGAACTTGGTCTGGTTGAGTCCAGGTTCTTCTATATCTTTAAAGAGTTAAACTATTATCTCGTCGGGTCCAAGTTTCATAGTATTTGAAAGATTACAATATTATCTGGTCGGATCCATGCTCTATAGTGACTTGAGAAATTGACTATTATCCGGTCGGGTCCAGGCTTCATAGTAACTTTGAAAATTTGTACTAATATTTGGCCGGGTCCAGGCTTCATAGTATCTTTTGGAGATAGTAAAGGTTTTGTTGACGACTTTACTGTGGATTAGGGGTTGTGGCCCTATGATTTGTAATAGTCTGAAAGGCAAACTCAAACTGGAGAATGTAGACTCAGTCGCGGAGAACAAAATCAGCTTGGTGAGGATACACTCAGCTGGGGACAACAGGCTCAGTTGGGGAAGATAGACTAAACTAGGGAATTTTGTACTCGGATTAGAAGTTATGCTACTCGTTGTTTGTTGGGGAAATAAACCCTGTTGGGGAATACTTGATGAACTACCGACGAGGCGAGTTTTTTGAGGAAGAGGTTCACAAGGCTTCTACTTGTAGGATTAACTTAGATGGGGAGAGAGATGCCAAGAGATTGAGACTCTGGCTGGAGATTGGCCTATGCAAAGAAAGTTTGTGGGTAACTTGTTGTGGATGATGTTAATGAAATAACTCTGTGGGGATATTCCATATACATTAAAGAGGTGCTTTTTACTGCTTAGGTCATTTGTGCCAAACAGTTTCAATTATGTTCATATGCATATGTTCGTTCAATTTTACTCATTGGACAAATTTGCTTTCAAAACAAAGACAAAAAGTTTGCATTTCAAAGTACATTTGTATTGATATTTTGCCCATGAATAGGAATTTTTGTACAAAGAGACGGAGATCCTAGTAAGAGGAAATTGTCGAAAGGAAAACAAAGTGGAAAATAAAAACAAATAGCCACATGACATGATCTCATCGCCTTCCAACTCTACTATTGCCCCAATGTCTTCAAATGCCCCTTGTCGTCGACAGAAGTTGATTGGATTGATCTTGGACCATTTGAACTTGGACCATGGTGATAAAGTTGACTGTGGTGATTCCACGGGACATAGTCATACGCTTTCAATCCTTAATTTTTGTCTAGACCGCCCTTTCAGGTTTTCAACCCACCAGGATACCCATTTTTTCCCAATTCTCCCTTTCGGGTTTTCAACTTGCCGGGTGTACAATATTTTGCATATATCCCTAATTTTTGCCCAAACCTTTTGGTTTTCCAGGATGCCCTTATTTTTCCTAGGTGTGTCAACCTATAGGGTCTCTTATGCGTAGTATTTTTTAACTATATCCGCGTTTATAGGATGTGGGAAGTCTTCACCATCCATGGTAGTCAGCATCATGGCACCGCCAGAGAAAACTCTCTTGATAACAAATGGCCCTTCGTAGGTGGGAGTCCATTTGCCTTTGGGGTAACCTTGTGGTAGAATGATGCGTTTTATCACCAATTCACCAGCTTAATATACTCGAGGTTTGATCTTTTTGTTGAAAGCCTTGATCATACGTTTTTGGTACGTCTAACCATGACAAACAGCAGCCAGTCGCTTCTCATCGATCAAGTTCAGCTGATCCAATCTCTTTTGAATCCACTCATCTTCGCCTAAGTCTGCTTCATTCATAATCCTTAAAGAGGGAATCTGAACTTCTAATGGAAAAACATCTTCCATGCCATAGACTATATAAAAGGGAGTTACCCCAGTTGATGTCCTAGCTGAAGTACGGTAGCCATGTAGGGAAAATGGTAACATCTCATGCCAATCCTTATAGGTTACTACCATCTTATGCATAATCTTCTTGATGTTTTTGTTGGCTGGTTCGACCGCGCCATTCATTTTAGGTCTATATGGAGAAGAATTGTGATGCTTGATCTTAAACTGAGTGCAAAGCTCAGTAATCATATCATTGTTGAGGTTATTCCCATTGTCGGTGATGATCCTTTCAGGGATGCCATAGCGGCATATGAGGTTGTGTTTAACGAACCTGGCTACCACATTCTTGGTGACTGAGGAAAACGAGGTGACTTCGACCCATTTGGTGAAATAATAAATAGCGACCAGAATGAAGCGATGTCCATTGGAAGCGGGGGGCTTGATTTCTCCAATCATATCAATGCCCCACATTGTAAATGGCCATGGAGCAATCATGACATTCAGAGGGATATCAGGCACATGGACCTTGTCAGCATAGATTTAGCATTTGTGACAAGTTCTTGAATGTTGATGGCAATCAGTCTCCATTGTTAACCAATAGTAACCAACTCTCAAGATCTTCTTAGCCATCATATGTCCTCTTGAGTGAGTACCAAAAATACCATCGTGCATGTCTTCCATAATTTCCTCTACCTCCTTCTTGTCCACACATCAGAGTAGAGTAGAATCATGGTTGCGCTTGTACAATATAATGTTACTTAGGAAGAATTTAGCTGAAAATATTCTTAAGAACTTTCTATCATTGATGGATGCTCCCTCGGGATACTCTTGTGCCTCAAGGTATCTCTTTACCTCATGGTACCACGGATTTTCCGTGTCAGTGTCAAGCTCACAGCAGTGCGTAGTTTCGTCGAATCTCTCAATTGTAATCATAGGAGCTTAGTAGTCCCATCTGACTTTAAACATTGAAGACATGGTTGCCAAGGCGTCAGCCAATTGATTTTCTTCCCTATGGAAGTGCTCAAAAGTGATCTCTTCGAAGTAGGGAATCAGGGATAGCATAAGTTCCTTGAAAGGGATGAGATTAGGGTGTTTAGTGTCCCAATCCCCTTTTAATTGTATGATCACTAGAGCGGAATCCCCAAACACGTTCAAATACTTGATCCTCAAGTCAATGGCAGCTTTCAGACCCAAGATGCACGCTTCGTACTCAGCCATGTTGTTTGTGCAATCGAAGCATTGTCTGGCAGTGAAAGGAGTGTGGAAACCTTCAAGAGAGATGATCACAACACCAATTCCGTTACCCAAGGCGTTGGAATCCCCATCGAAGACCATAGTCCATCGGGATCCTTGTTCAGGTCCGTCATATGGTCCAGGTTTTGTGCAGTCGGTCACCAGCATGATGTTCTCATCAGGGAAGTCGAAGTTCATAGACTGATAATCATCCATAGCTTAATGGGCCAAATGATCTGCTAGCACACTTCCTTTGATGGCTTTCTACATGGTGTATTGAATTTCGTACTCGGTTAAGATCATTTGCCATCTGTATATCCGTCCAGAAAGGAAAGGTTTCTCGAAGATGTACTTGATTGGGTCCATCTTAGAAATCAATTGAGTGGTATTGAAACAACCCGGCCGGAACCTGTCATCTGGATGTAATGAAACATTAATGAAGCCGCCACCGAACGTCTTTTATCCCGTCGAAAGGGAAAGGTAAACATCGAGAATACCTGAAAAGGGAGAAATCACGGCCTTTCGACCGAGAGATCGGGTAAGGGAGCCTGTTACGCAAGGGGAAGGTATTAGCACCCCCACACACCCGTAGTACTCTACGGTATCCACTCTTGTTGTCTAATCTAATGGGTGTGGTCAAAACCTATTTCTATTGCTTAAAACCGAAAAGGGAATGCATGCAAAAAAAAGGAAACAATGTAGGGAAAATAAAAGTTGTGCTCGATCGGGCCCTATCCCAATGCCTACGTATCCCTTTTAAGGAATCAGAGCATCCGTACTTCGGCTTATGTATTTTGGTTGGTTTGTGTTTTTTAGTTAAAATGACAAAAACAATCAAGATGGAAAAACATCAAATAAAACATCAAACAGGTGGGATGATAAAACATCGACTAAGCAATAACAAAGTAACATGTCAAAGATGGTGGGACATCAAATGATAAAACATCACACATAACAATGACATTGGGAGTCAAAGTAGGGTAACAAACATGTGCGATGGCGAAACATCGTCTTAAAACAAGTAATCAATTGCGAAACATTGTCTTTAAAGGTAACAAGGTAATCATCGCAATGATAGCGAAACATCAATAAATTGGATGACAAAACATCACACCTAACAATGATATTGAGAATCAAAGTAGGATAACATACATGTGCGATGGCGAAACATAAGCTTCAAACAAATGTGCGATGGCGAAACATCGGCTATAAGATGATAAGGAATCATGGAAAAGATGGCAAAACATCAATAAAATGGATGGCAAAGCATAACACCTAACAATGATATTGAGAATCAAAGTAGGATAACAAACATGTGCGATGGCGAAACATCGGCTTCAAACAAATGTGCAATGGCGAAACATCGGATAAAAGATAATAAAGTATCATGGCAAAGATGGCAAAACATAAATAAAATGGATGACAAAGCATCACACCTAACAATGATATTGAGAATCAAAGTAGGATAACAGACATGTGCAATGGCGAAACATCGGCTTCAAGGTTTAAAAGCAAATCCTAGAGGCGCACAAAAAAATAAGATTGATTTGTATCTTTTACCTTGAAGAAGGGTTTAAGTTGATTAAAGGTGTTTTATGATTTTCCAAGAAAACAATTTTTGTTTTAAGATGCAAAATGCAAAGGAAGGAAAAAACAACTAAGGGAAACTAGCCTAGATCTATCCCTAGTGTTATCATATAATGATTGACCCTAAGGTTGAGGATAAAGGAAATTCCTATATTATTTTAGCATGCTAAAGGAAGCTTACCAAAACTATCCTATGGGGAACATGCAATGAGAGCGAAGTCATGATCTCAATTCTTAAATTGAGTGACTCATCGATCAACAATTAAAGAAGAAAAGAAATAAACATCCTATAGGGAACATGCACTGAGAGCGAAGTCGTGATCTTAATTTCTAAATTGAGTAACTCATCGATCAACAATTAAAGAAGAAAAACAATAAACATCCTATAGGGAACATGCACTGAGAGCGAAGTCGTGATCTCAATTTCTAAATTGAGTGACTCATCGATCCAAAGCAAACACAACACATGTATCAGACAAAAAAAAATAGAGGACCTCCTGACATATATCAGCAACAGAGTTCCCATCATGCAACATAGAACTATGAAAATAGAAGAAAGGAAATAGTGCAATACCAAACGGATAACTATCTGTAGCAACTGAGCAAGAATAAAAGAAACCCAGAGAACTTCACGCAAGCTGGCATCAGTAGATAAATCAAGTCAGAAATTACGCCATCTGGATGTAAGTAATGAGATTATCAGATATGAACAGATCCCATGGGCAATGTATGGAATTCATAATCACACACACACACACACACACACATATATATATATATATATATATATATATATATATATATATATATATATATATATATATATATATATATATATATATATATATATATATATATATATATATATATATATATATATATATATATATATATATATATATATATATATATATATATATATATATATATATATATATATGTCCTGCATAAACTATCAAACATGCCAAACCCAATAGCAGTGCCAATATAATAGGTTGTGTTCCACAAATAAAGTGAAACACAGTAGCCTCAAGCCAAAAATGGAAACTTTCCCCAAAGTACCTCGTACATTCAACAACCAAGTTAGTATTCCCAAAAGTGAATGATGAGTCACATACGGGATGGATGAAACATGATGAAGTGAGAGAAAACATGATAAAAATTATCAAAGCATTAGGTATGGTAGACCAAAAGAAACAGACATATGCACAATTAGGTCAACAATTTGAGGAATGTTGCTCCTTTCTATCACCATATTGAATTGGCAATTGATTATCAATCAAGGATCATGGGAGCTTGAGAAGAATACAATAAAAGACCATGAAGGTCAGTAGCAACCACAATTCAATCATACTCAATTAATTCATCACAGCTCATAAGCATAATAGAAGAGGAATTCCACACAATGCATCAAAGGGTTCAAGCATTCAAACATGGGGCATTAAGTGAAATGACTTGAGTTTATTTGGATGAACGTATCCAACATGATCATTAGGTGCCCAATCATAGGCCTCACTCAAGTTCATTGGCCATCAAACAAATTGCAACAAGATATGCAACATTAATTGGGTACCTTCACTTCAAAAATACATCAAAAATAGAAACAAGGATCAATAATTCAAACCAAAAATCTATTAGCACCTTTGAAGTGCATAGAAGTCAGAAAGCAAGCCTTAATTCCATGAATGATTGAGGAGGAGATCAAATGAGGCCCAAAGTTCAAAACTAGTTGGCCAAACTAACAAAACTAGACCGTTTTCAAAATAATTTGTGGAAAAATACCAAACCAAGTCAAATAATTCAAGAAAAATGGTTTTCAGATCCTTAATACATTCATGAACCATAATCAAGACCTAAGTTCCACTGAAAATCCAGGGCATAATGGTTTTGAAAAAAAAGAAACTTGCACAATAAGCAACAAAACCCTAATTTTTGACTTTTAATCTTAAATATTGATTAGATAAGATCAAAATTCAAACAATTCAAACCAAGATCATGCAAATCACAATGAAACCCTAAATGTCAGAATACATATGTTTCACATTTTTTGAATTAAAGAAAAGTCAAAAATAAAAATCAAATTCAAACAATTAATCAATTAAACAAAAATTCACTTCTCAAAATAAAACTCTAATCAAAAATAATAAAAATATCCAACCAAAATTATATTAAAATATTAGAATTAAAAACACACATCCCTGATTTTTTGTGGAATTTTTAAATTAAAGGAAGTATTGAAATAAAAATCAAACAAACAATTAACAATTAAACTATTATTTAAAGGCAAAAATGAAAACCCTAGCCAAAATTCATGAAAAGGTCAAAATAAAATTATATTCATATTCTATGATTAAAAACAAGCTAGCATGATTTTTTTGAGGATTTTTGTATTAATGGAAGTATTAAAACTAAAATTATGAAATAAATATTTCAAATAAACTTTTCAAATTAAATTTCTAATCAAAAATAGAAAAAATGTTTTAAAAAAATCAGAATCAATTTCTAATTAACTTTTTGAGTCAAAGATAATTTTTGTGGAATTTTTCAAATCAAAGAAATATTAAAATAAAAATAAACACTAAACAAATAATTAAATAGTAACACAAATTTTTAAGCCACTCAAAACATTATCAAAAATTATCAAAAAAATGCACAAAGTCGGGAATATTATTTTTAATTTTCATGGATTTTTTCATAATATTTCATCAAGTTTTGATCAAGAAAATAAAATCAGAGAATCAATGAAAATTAAATAAAAAAACAAGAACAAGGCCAATGAGATGATACCACGCATCATCTTCAACCTTCCGCCAAGGCAAAACACTCGCTTCCACCAGTTCCAACATGCTCACTTCAGATGCATCAAAAAAACACGATTCTCAACCAAAATCCATGAGATTAAGCTTAAATTAAAGCTGATATATCATACTACATCATGCAATTCGAATCAAACTCAAAGATCAAGCATATATCAAGAAATCAAATCTCAAAAATTGGAAAAACACACTGCGAACATTAAAACCAGAAATACGATTTCACCAAATCTGCTTGAATCAGAGCTCAAATATACATCAATCCTAATGATTGGCCAGCTATAAACACAATGCACACCACAAAACACTTCAATTCATGCTTAAATCAGGGTTCAGATTCAGTGAGCATACCTGCAAAAGTGAAAAATAAATTCACTTGGTGCCTCTCAAATCTAACAAGAAACCCTTCTAAATAGCTTCCTTGTGCTCCAATGAAGGTGTTTGAGTAGAGAAATGAGGACTGGATTAAGAGAATTGAGCTGCTCAATTCAAATTACAGAGCAAGAAAAATGAGAAAATTTTGAGGGGCTTCTTCCAATGCAGTGTCTTCGTGCGTGAAAGGAGAGCTTGGGCAGCTTATATAGAGTGTTTGTAGTGAGGTTAGAGTGGTAATTCAAGCTGAGAGTCGTTGGATGGAAAAAGTGAATTTTCTATCAAACCAAAAGAAGTGTGATGGCCATTTGCATTTTGCTTGGTATTCAGACAATGCTTGCAGTCGTTTTGAGAAACAAAAGGTGAGTGTGAGTGAGTGAATAAAGCGTGATGATGTGAGTTGTCCTCTCTTACACATGTGACTGATTTTCTTGAGTGAGAAGTTTCCCATTTTGTCAAAAATGTGAAAATGAGAGAGGCACGAGGTATACACCTGGTTTGGCCTTTTTTGGCAAGCACAAGAGATATCCAAATCGTGCCAAGCATGTGCAACTGGATTCTGAAATGATTTAATCAAA
This sequence comes from Vicia faba, assembly GCA_948472305.1. Lineage (NCBI taxonomy): Eukaryota > Viridiplantae > Streptophyta > Magnoliopsida > Fabales > Fabaceae > Vicia > Vicia faba. Next base: position 1,257,712,298 of record OX451736.1, on the reverse strand, counting down.
AATGAACCAAAACTTTAAAATTGCCATGGCCAAGCAAACACCAAAAATCAGCTGACTTCCAACTGAGGCCACTTCAAATTGGCTCGTGAATTTTCCAAATTTCTTTGAGCCAATTAAAATTCATATGATGAGCTTCACAGTGATCTTTGATTCATAAAAAATGGTGGAGAAATGAAAGAGATATGGACATTAGGATTCCTGGGCAAGTCAAGCAAACTTGCCCAAGACTGCGCGCGCGGTGGCCTGCCCATGTGCCTTCAAGAATCCTGTTTTTCCACCCAACTTCCTCAAATCACAACTTCCTCAATTTTAATCCAATTTGAGTGATTCCAAGTTTAATGAGAAGATTTCATGGAAAACAACAAAATGCTCTTTTTAATTTTTCAAATTGAGGCTTGAGTCATAAGAAAATGATTCCACAAAATGGCATGCCAAGTGTTTGATGAAATTATGCGCGTGGCTTGCCCAAGAGAAGTCATCTTGGCACTTAGAATTTTTTTTTAAATTTAAGTTACTTCTTGAACAAGTTACACTCAAATTCACAATTTATCATGATTCAAAGATGAATTTGGATATGGAATATGAAAAGACGATGCTTGAATTGATGGTTGATCGAAAGTCCACTTGGTTAACTCCTGATTTTACTAACTTTGGTCAAAATGACCAATTTGCCCCTTTTGATCAATTGAATCATTTCCAATCCAAATTGAACCTCAATATTTCAACCCTAAATGCTTAATAACATGTGGTGAATCATGGAAACAAGTTTGGGTGAAAAAATTCAAAGAAATCCTGATTAAATCCAAAACCCTAGTTTTGTACCATGTACTAGGAGATAGCTGATCAAGCTTCAAAACCCTAATTCCACTGGGCATCATAAGAGACTCTTTGATCAAATTTGATTCTAATGATGATAATATAGTGATGCTTCATGAATTGGCTCATCTAGACCCCAATTACTTCAACTTGGACCAAACCCCTAATTTGGTTAACATCTTAGGAGACTGATGAACCATCTTCAAAAACTTCAAATCTTCTGGGCATCCTGGACAATTTCTTGTACTAAGACCTTCCAAATACCAATGAGATATTGTAGCTTCCAAATCAAAACTTGTACATTGATCAATAGCCTTGATCAAGCAAAACCCTAATTTGACTGGTGAATCAGAAGAGTGATTCTTCTTATAATCAAACACAAACTTCAATCCTCTGATGATCCAAAGGGATGGATAAAACATCTTGAGATGTACAATAACTTTTGAGCTTGAAAGATCTAGAGGTTTAGATGATAAGGTTCTACTTGAGCAACTTGTCAATGCAATCAAACCTCAAAGCTTGAGGAAGACCTGATAACCAAAGTACTTTGATCCCATCACAAAGTATGAATGAAATGCAATATGATATTAATGATGAAGCATAAGCCTAAATCAAGATGGTAAATTTTGGGGTGCAACAGGTATGAGTCAACATATACTGTCTTAGTCGGCGATCAGCCCATGCCAGAGCGCAGCCAGTTTTCTCGAGCAGTGAATATCTAGTTTCACAGTCGTTAAATTTTTTGCTCATGTAATAAATAAAATGCTCTTTTCGGCCAGATTCGACATGTTGTCCCAAAACACACCCCATAGAGTTCTCTAGTACTGTCAAGTACATGATCAAGGGTCTTCCTTCAACTGGAGGCATGAGAATAGGAGGATCTTGTAGATATTCTTTGATTTTGTCGAAGGCAGTTTGGCGTTCATCATTCCACTTGACTACATGGTCTTTCTTCAAGAGTTTGAAGATTGGCTCACAAGTAGAAGTCAAGTGAGATATGAAGCGGGCGATGTAATTGAGACGACCCAACAATCCTCTAACTTCCTTTTCAGAATGAGGGGCTAACATTTCTTGGATGGCCTTTACCATGGCAGGATCAACTTCAATGCCTTTATTTCTGACAACAAAACCTAGAAGCTTTCAAGATCGTACTCCAAATGTGCACTTGTTAGGGTTTAACCTCAGCTTGTACTTTTTCAGCCTCTCGAATAGTTTGTACAGGTGGTCGAGATGTTCCTCTTCAGTTTGAGATATGGAAATCATATTATCCATATATACCTTTATTTCATGATGAATCATGTCATGAAACAAAGCTACCATAGCTCTTTGATATGTTGCCCTTGCATTCTTCAATCTGAACGGCATGAGCTTGTAGCAAAAGGTGCCCCATTGCGTAACGAAAGTAGTCTTCTCCATATCTTCGGGAGCCATCCTTATCTTATTATAGCCAGATAAACCTTCCATGAAAGAGAAGACTTTATGCTGAGCAGTGTTGTCAACCAAGACGTCAATGTGTGGTAGAGGGAAGTCATCCTTGGGGCTTGCCCTACTCAGATCCCTATAGTCTACGCACATGCGAACTTTTTCGTCTTTCTTTGGCACTAGCACCACATTGTCAAGCCATTGGGGATAGGATGTCACAGCTAGGAACCCTGCATCAAATTGCTTCATCACTTTAGCTTTTATCTTTTCAAACATGTCAGGCCTCATGCGACAAACCTTTTGTTTGACCGGGGGACAGTCTTCCTTTGTCGGTATACAATGAACTATGATGTTGGTATCCAACCCATGCATATCTTCATAAGACTAAGAAAATACTTCCACATAATCATGCAACATATGAACCAACATTATCTTGACACTTCTTTCCAAATAAGCGTCGATCTTGATTTCCTTCTTATCTGCCTCAGTACCCAGATTGATGACTTCAACTGACTCTTCATGCGGATGAATAGCTTTTTCCTCTTGCAAAAGAAGTCTGGCTAGTTCTCCCGGTATTTCACAGTCTTCCTCGCCTTCTTCTTCGTCTTGGTTTATTGGACATTCAAAGTCATAGTCGGCAATAAAAGAGTCATTGGCAATAGGATCCAGACTGGATGTGGACCTTCAAGAATGTGTGTGTATGCATGTAAGATACATGGATATTTTTAAAAATGTATTTGCAGGAAAATAAAGACAATGAACACAAAGATTTGAGTGCAAAAGAGTCCAATGATTTGTATTGAATGATCATATGATTAGATGAATATAAATAAAACCCTTGACAAATGAACCAAAGTGCCTCGGGCCAGGCACATGGCTTAAAAGTCATTGTTAAATATTACAGACAAAATGTTTTTGAATTGAAAGAAAAGTAATAACAAGTATATTACTCCTCAATGAAGGAGATGGGCACAAAGTCCTTTGCATGCCAAATCTTCAGGTCCATTGTAGTCGGATACACCCAATCTTCAAATGCAGCTTCTTCATCAGAATCACCTACGGTGTTGACTTCATGGCTACTGATGCTGAGAGGTGGCTTTCCTGCACTGGCATGCCTCACTTTCTTCTGGTCCTTGAAGGTGAAACCTAAACCAAACTTGTACGCTTTGAATGGGATATCAAGGAGTTTGCCCCAAGTATCACAGTTTCCTTCTTCAATTTCCGCACGAGCATCTTTGACTGAAACCATCTTTGGCACGACTTTAACAGCTTCAGATTCATCAGAGGAACATTTGGTAGCAGCAATCATTGGTGGCATGACTTCAAAGGCTTGACACGGGGTGTCAATGAATTCTCCATCCATCTCTACGTATTTGAACGAGTTAAGGTGGCTCACCATAAATTCTTCCTCACCATAAACAGTGAAAATTCTTCCCTTGACAAGATATTTAAACTTTTGATGGAGAGTTGAGGTTACTGCCCCAACTTTTTGGATCCACGGGAGATCCAACATACAAGAATAGGCAAGACGAATATCCATAATTGTAGAAGGTGGAGTTGAAGATTTTGGAGCCCACCTTGATTGTAAGATCTACCTCCCCATGAACAGTCCTTTTTTATCCATTGAACGCCCTTACAATGATATCACTTGGCTTCAAGACTAAACCTTCACAGTCTAGACGGTCTAATGCCCCTTTGGGTAATACATTCAGAGAAGAACTAGTGTCCACTAGAACATGCGCTAAGGTGGTCCCTTTGCACTCGATAGAAACATGTAGAGCTTTATTGTGGTTCTTCCCTAACGGTGTTAGGTCAACATCAGAAAATCCTAAGCCATTATCAACCGCCAGGCTTGCCACGCAATTATCAAATTGTTCCGTTGTGGTCTCATGAGGGACATGAGCTTTTTTTAGGAATTTGATTAATGTCCGAGCATGGGCATCGGAACAGAGCAGTAATGACAACATTAAAATCTTAGAAGGGGTTTGCCCCAATTGTTCCACAATCTTGAAGTCTCTCCTTTTTATGATATTCAAGATCTCGTCCATCTCTCGAGTGGAGGGTTCTCTATCAGCAACGCCCTTTGCAGGTATTTCAGTCAAAACAGGCTCAATAACCTTCTCCTTCCCTCTTGTATCAGTACTTGGCTTGGCAGCAGTAATACGGATGGGCGCCTTTGTAACAACTGGTGGTGAGATATTGGGTGAAAATATTCTCCTAGTTCTGGTTACTTTGCTTGAGCCTGTTATGTTATCAACATCATCAACTTTCCCTTCTTCGATCCAAGCGTCTTGCTCAATCCCATGATAAAACACCTCAGCACCATAGTTCCATGGCACTGCCTTGTTTGAAGAATAGGGAATTGGTCCGGGATTGTCAATTATTAAGGGAGCAACAGTGGGTTCATTTGAAATCTTCATAGGACCTTTGGAGGTGATCCTAAGAGGCTTGTTTGAGATGGTAATAATGGAGAGATTTTCGCATTTGTTAGTCAAACTTTTGGCAAGTGGGGTCTTCTCAAATAGAATTTCGTGGCTATCCATTAGGCATTAAATGCCTTTCTTCAGCCCTTCGCATCCATTGAGTTGTCTTGTACAACAAACACAGTCTTTTACACAACCGGGGAATATCCCAACTTTCAACAGATTCTTTTTGGTGATGTCCAGAGAAGTAGTCAAGTCTTCAATAGAGGAAACAAAAATTGTATATTCAACAGCATTAACATCCTTGCCATGTTTTGGCATAGGTCCGGTGATTACATTCGAAGTTGGAGGAGGATCAAACTCAATAGTCTTGTTATTGATTAAATCTAGAATTTTATTCTTCAAGGCCCAGCACTGGTCAGTCTCGTTCCCGGGGCTGCTTGAGTGGTAAGCACATTTAGCGTTCAGATTATACTTTAGTGAAGAGGTATCTGGGTTAGCAGGTGGATCGCGCAATGTCACTAAATTATCCTTGAGTAAGTGTTGAAGGTCTTGAGATAGGGACATGCCTAACCTCGTAAATTGTCTTCTCGGAGTTTCAAAACGTTGATGATTAGCAGATGGTATTGGAGTAGGAGTTGGATTGGAGATTCAGACAGCGTTAACAGACGAATGATCATTATTCTTGGTACGGGCCCTTGCCCCGTACACATAATTGATTTCTTTCTTTGCAGCAAAAGGTTTCTTGACATGATTTGAAGTGGAGGAAGATGCTAGAGATGTTCCCACTTTTGATGCTGCTTTCAACTCATTCACCGGTTAAGATTAATTCGGTGAAACCAGAAGAACAGAAGCCAACCAACAAATTAAAGAAAGGACCAGATAAAGTGTCCATGAACATGTCAATGTGCTCCCTATCAGTCAAAGGTGTTTGAACCCTACTGGAGAGGTCTCTCCACTTTTGTGCATATTCTTTAAATCCTTCATTATTTCCCATGGTCATATCTTGCAACTGAACCCTCGTTGGCGCCAAGTCGGCATTATACTGATACTGATGGTAGAATGTGATAGCTAAATCCTCCCAAGTATTAATACAGGAACCATCTAACTGATAAAACCATTCAAGTTGTGTTCCGGCCAAGCTATCTTGGAAAAAGTTAACCCAGAGTTTCTTATCAGTAGTGTGTGGATGTATCTTGCGCACATAAGATTTCAGGTGAAGTATTGGAGAAGAAACTTCATCGTACTTTTCAAAGACTGGTATTTTGAATTTGTGGGTGTTGTACCCCAAAATTTTCCCTCCCATATTCTTCAAAGTTTTGACAAGCATCATCTCAATTTGCTCAAGTCTACTCAAGGGTTGCACAGTTCAAACACCCTCCTAAGCCAGTCAAATTAGGGTTTTGGTTCTTGCAAGGAAGTTGAGGTTTTCAAGGGCTCAATCAAGTCCCATATGCTCATATACATTGTCAAGCACCTACATGTCAAGTTTCAAGGCTCACAAGGTCAAGTTGCACAGTCAAAAACCCTAATTGCTTCACAATCAACTGTAGGGGTAAAATGGTCATTTGGCAGTCAAAAGTCAAAAATTTTGGTCAACATATTATTTTGAAGCCACAATCATCATTGGATCAAATCATCATCATGATTCCACAAGAATGGCTCAAAAATCATCAAGATGCAAAAGTTTCCATTTTTGGACAGCTGAAAAGTTAGCTGTAACTTGACCAAGGCATAACGTTTTCATGGTTCATCAGAAAAATACCATCCAATGCTCATTTTGAAGGGGATGACATTTCCTACAACTCATCTTTACATTCCAAGTCCAAGAAATGCTCTCACAAAAAGTTATCAATTTCAACATTATAGGTCATTTTCAAAAGTCAACAAAAAGGCATTTTAAGTCAAAGACCATAACTTGAGATTGGTAACTCAAAATGACATGGGACCAATGGCATTCGTTAGAGGACTTCAAGACCTTTCCAAAATGTCCAAGAACATGTTCATATGATCAAAATTGAGCAAGATATGCATTGGAGAAGTTGGGAAATTTTTGTGAAATGGCAAAAGTCAACTATCCTTGAAACTTCAATTTTTGACAAAAGGGCCCACTTTTTTCCACTTGATTCAGCCTTGTCATGCCACCCACGAGTCCCATGATCAATTTCAAGACCAAATAATTATTTTTCTATTTTTATTTAATTTTTATGGATTTAATTCATTTTAATCCATAATAATTCAAGTAAATCTAAAAAAAATTAATTAAATGGTATCTTATGGTTTGAATAGCCTTCATGAAGCATTTTCAACCTACCAATTTCGTGCTAAGCTCATTTAGGCATGAAAATTCAAATTTTGAACAAGCTTTGAAAGGCCTTTAATGGTGGTTAAGACAAAATTCAAAGCTTAATTGCAATGGTTAAAGGCTCCCAAATGTGACTTATTCTCACTCATTACTACATATGCAAGCCTTGCAAGCCTCATTCAAGACCTAGAGTGTGCACAAACGGCCAGAGCAAAATCCAAAAAGTATCAAAAAAAAGTGTGAGATCAAAAGGAATGTTGCAAGCATTTTCAGGCCAAAAGGAGAACGTGACTCTCTTCTTTGCCATACTCTGAAGCTAAAGCAACCCTTGCCACGTCCTAAGGTCCATCATACCGCGCTGTAAGTTATCCCAGGTCCCCCATAATTTCCATGTTATTTTTCTTTACATGTTCACGTGCAGGCCCTCAAGGACGTCCCACCATACACCTCACACCCAAGCGCGCCAGATGTCCACAATCATAGATCCAAAGGCCAGGGATGGTTGACCACCATGTGCTCAAGTCAAAGCCACCATGGATAATCAAAAAAAAGTCAAACAGGCTTGCTTCTATTGGGCCAGAAATTCAACAAAAAAACCTCCCATTGGTCCATTAACCTCCTGGTCTATTTGCCTTTTTATATTTTTCTCTTTTCAATTCTTTTAATTATTAATATTATTTTCATTAACTAACAAATTAATTTTTTTTTATAAATTCAGAAAAAACCACAAAAAAAAATATCACTTTCTTAATTAATTAATTAATTGGTTAATTATTAGTTTTAATTTCATTAATTACAAAAAAAAGACAAAAAATTCAATTCTTTTCTTAAAAGGGTCTAAACCCTTAGGACGTTCCCGATTAAATTTCCATTCGCGTGTATTTATTTATTCTGATTATATTATGTATCTGTACAAAGGATGTAATAGTAATTAGGATTTTATTGCTTACTTTAATTTTCTGCACTTTATTTTCAAAAAGGGTTATTGTTTTTGGCGATGTATAGACCCGCGCCTTGTAATAGCTAGATTTACATTTCTGCAATTTATTTTCCGCACTCCTAACTGCTAATATGCCTGCAAGAATGTATGTAAAATAAAATTAATCAGTAGCTCACAAATAACATGTACAAGATAAACATTAACATGAAACAACACACATGCACATGCCACTCCTAGGGTACGCCTCAATGGTTGCCTCGAACGTGGTCGTCAAGTATAGGGTGTTTTAGAGGTCGCCCTCCTGTCTAAGATCCAGTTGCCTCGAAACAGTTGCCTCGGATAAAAGGATCTAGGACATTAGGGTTACTGCTAAGGCGTCCTACTATTGCTTCGGTGACCACACATGTCCCTTATAATCGAATTGACCCGAACCACCTCCAACGATGGTGCTACCTACCTCTCAATGGTGGGATAGCACTATCTAAAGGACTCTTACACAACTTAATTCCTTAGGGTAGGTAGATCTCATATGTACTTTCTCTTTTCAAAACAAACAAAAACAACTTTTCGCACCCACACTTTCAAAAGTTTTCAAACAAATTTTTCATACACTCTTGAGGACAGATACAAGAGTTACTTAGAAATTTTTCAAACGAAACTTTTTCAAAACCCACACACACTTGAAAAGCAAACAAATTTTGAAAACATAAGAGCAAGTACCTAAGATCCCGTGGATAACCACGGATAGAAAGGGTGCTAACACCTTCCCTTTCTATAAATCTACCTCCCGAACCGAGAAACATTCTCGAATAAGGAATGTTGCTGTGCTTTTGTCCTTTCCATGTTGCAGAACATAAAAGACGATGGCGACTCTTGCTTACCGCGACATTTCGCGAACCAACTTAAAAAATAGTCAGTTCTATTTCCACCGATCACAGAACTGGCGACTCTGCTGGGGAATTTTTAAGTGAGGTGTACCTTAGGATTAGACCACTCTTATGTTTTCAATTGCTTGATTTGTTTGCTTTAAAATTGTGGGCCTGTCTTGGAGTTTCATAGATCCTAACCCGGATCTGGGGGATACCTTTTAGAAAGTAGCAACAAATTGTGAGGGAACTGTGCGGGGTATACCGACACGGTTGAAGCAGTTTGCTACGTTGATGTGGCACTTTGATGAGTACCGGTAACCCTTGAGTCAAGTCAAGGAGAGTACGGGGCCGCCGTGTGGTGTCGTGAAGCATCAACTGACCTTAGGAACCTTACTTGACCATCCTGGCCTCTTTAGGGGTAGTGAGATGACCGACTTTGGTGCAGTCAGAAGTTGGTAGATACTCGATACTACACTCATTGAGGGTTGTTTTCTTGGAATATTTTGATCGCCAGTTCAGTGGCTAAATCAAAACAATGAACATAGAAAACAACCCAATGATATTGAGCTCCTTAGAACCCGGTTACTTTTGATAGGACAGGTTTTGAGCCCACCAACTTCAAGAGGGTAGTACCCCAAACTTCATGCTGGCCTAAACTCTAAGGGTTGTCTTGTGTGACTTGTGTGCTTTCAAACTTGACTACTTGCATGCTTGTTATCTAACACATGAGTTTCTTGTAGGGTTTGTTTACAGTCCTTAACCTGGACTCATAACAAGGTTTACTTACATCACTCCACGCATAGCATAACATCATGCCATCATACCATTGCATACATCCTACATAAGGACTAATCCATTTCAAGGATCTCAAGGGTTTGTGATGCAGGTCATGATGTCTAGCAAGGGGCAAAGGGGATTTATTTTCCTCTAGCCAAGGTAGATAACTGGAGTCAGGGGCTATGACCCACTCGATATGGTGAGCCTTGACTCTTGAAGAAGGACTCTCAGGAACATGAAGTTCCTTCAATCAAGCTTCCCAAATTCAAATTCTAACAAGTTTCTCTGTTTACCCTGCGAGATCCTTGAAAACATCGCATGCATACATATATATCAATGCATTACAGGTACTTTTTTCCACAGGTTGCTTAATCTTCTTCGCTGTTTATTTCAGCCATCATCATGAATCCTGAATCATCCAATGAACAAGCTATCAAGGCCCTCCAGGCCCAGAACGCCCAGTTCCAGGAGATGGTCATGAGCTTAGCCCAAGGACAACAGGAATTGAAGACTCTGATTTTGAAGAAAAAGAAGAAGAGGACTGTTTTGTTCAACCCTAGACGCAGATCTGGGAATACACTGCAAAATGAAGCTGAGCGGACTACTCCATCTGTTGGGGAAGGCAGTCACCAAGAGGGAAGGGTTCCTAGTCCCGTAGTCTCTGACACCAAGACAGATTTCAATAATAAACAGTACCCTCCTGCTGAGGACAGGTACAAACAGCTGGAGGACCGGTTAAATGCTATGGAAATTCAACGTGTGCCTGGGTTGGACTTTGGGGACCTAGGTTTATCTTCTGGGGTGGTGATCCCTCACAAGTTCAAGGCACCTGCCTTTGTAAATTATGACGGGGCTTCCTGTCCTAAGCTGCACCTCCGTTCATACGCAAGGAAGATCCAGCCCTACACGGCAGACAAGAACCTATGGATCCATTTCTTCCAGGAAAGTCTTTCAGGGACTCAGCTCGAATGGTTCTATCAGCTGGATGGAACCAGTATTTGTAACTGGGAGGACTTGGCAAATGCTTTTTATAAGCAGTATCAGTATAATGCCGACCTCGCTCCTACGCGTACCCAACTCCAGGGTATGTCACTGGGGACGGGTGAAGGTTTTAAGGAGTACGCGCAAAAGTGGAGAGACCTGGCTGGCAGGGTGCAGCCTCCGTTGACTGACCGTGAGCTCGTTGACATGTTCTTGGGGACCCTGTCTGGTCCATTCTTTAATCATCTGATTGGGAATTCTTCTGCTGGGTTCACAGATCTGATCTTGACTAGTGAGAGGATAGAAGCTAGTATCAAGTCTGGGAAGATACAAAAGGGTGACTCCTCGAACGGTGAGAAGAAACCATTCAAGAAAGAGTCCAATGCTGCATACAGTCAGAAGGATCGTCGTGACCAACACGTAGGGGAAGTCATGATCTCCGGTTCTGCGTCACGCCGACAACCGCCAAAGGGAAATCAGCGAAGGCCAGACGAGCCTAAAAGACAATTTACCAACATTAACATGCCATTGTCGCAAGCATTGCAGCACATGTTGAAAATGAATCTGATTGCGGTGATCAACCCTCCTGCAAATCCCAAGACCTCTTCTCCAAACTACAACCCAGATGCGAGGTGTACTTATCATTCCGGAAGCCCGGGGCACGATACTGAGGATTGTTGGGCGCTGAAATACAAGATTCAGAACATGATTGACGCCAAGGAGATCGAATTCGAGCCTGCTGAGACTCCCGATGTGATCATTGCTCCCTTGCCAAAACATGGCTAGGATTGAGAGACTCTTGTTCATTTAAATTCTGATATTGTATTTTTCTATGCTTATTCAAACAATTATTATGTCAAACTCTATTATTTCATTAATGCATTACACGTGTCTGTTTTGAAGTAATTGTGTTCTCTATATTCAAAATTGCTTTTATTTTTTCCTTGATGTTCAACTCTCGATTGAAAATTCTAAAGCCTCTTGAGGGAGGATGACGAAAACGATACCATAATTTACAGTATGCTTTTGAACAAACCCCGCTGATGAGGTACAGGCATTGTTTCAATTCCTAAACACTGGAGTTATAAGGAAGATAATCCCTCGTCAACCCCTCTGAGCCAAAGAAGTAGGAGTTTTTCTTTTCGAAAATTAAAACCCTTAATCATAACCCGGGGCAGGGTAATTCTCTCAGTTGATCCAAGTGCACAACGAGTGGCACCAAAGAAGTCCTTACAAAACAAAAGACAATGATGGTTCTGAATGATCATAAAGACAGGCAGCCATTATCTCCTAAAAATAAAAGCCCATTAAGTCAAAACCTATGAAGGAGACTTATAAAACTGGGGTATCCCGCTGACTGTGACCACAAAAGGAACAGTTCAGGCAAAAAACAGGGATAACGAAATCAAAAAAGAAAGAGGTCCTATAAACCCTCAACAAAAGGAAATGACTGCCTATTCAAAATAAATCATCAATATCCGAACCATCACCGGAATATCAGAGCAAGGATTCAAACAAGGTCTAACGCACGATCAGCTGAGTTTAGGTTTGAAGGACATCACGAAGAGCGGGTGGGTACAAATACTTTGAGCCTTTATCCTTTGTTTCGTAAACCGTGAACCAGGCCACGCTACAATCTTTAAAAGTCCTAGCTGAAGCATGGGTTAGTTCGAAAGCATACTGTTACAAAGGTATCCTGACTCCTTAAGGCTTGCGGGAAGATAACGAGTTGACATCACAGTTTACAAAAAAATTCACTTGTTTTTATAAAAATAAAAAAAACGCATTTTCAAAAAACTTCAAGACAGACATAAGCTTTGCATTATTAATATAACATTGTTTGCATACGACTATTTTGTTTGAACAGCATAGAAGCTCGCACGATGAATATCTAGTGAACAAAAGTCTTCTCAACAAAAGAGTCACCTCAAGTGGAAAAGCACTTCCAATCAAAGGAGCACGGCACGATCATTGTCCATCATCTGGGGCAGTTAAGTCAAGATTCAGAGAATCTCTCAAAAGGCCAACCAGCTTGGGGAAAATCTCCATCTGGATCACTTGGGGCATTGGAAGATCTTCTGGTAGTAGGGAAACACAACACTACTGACAGGGGCACCTCCCTACATCCTGAGAGCACGGACATAGTCGAAAAAATACTGCGCATAATCAAAGACCCGCTAGGTTGACACACCTAGGCAAAAATAAGGGCTTCTCGGCGAACCAAAAGGGTTCAGGCAAAAATAAGGGATGAAATAAAAAAAATTTGTACACCCGGCAAGTCAAAAACCTGAAAAGGTGGCTTGGGCAAAAATGGGTATCCCGGTGGACTGAAAACCCAAAAAGGCGATCCAGGCAAAAGTTAGGGATCAAAGCGTACGACTATGTCCCAGTATCTCGTCACTTGCCTACCAGAAGAAGGTTCATCAATCAGCAGTTATCAAGCACCTCCTAGGTCTTTTTTCTCCCGCAGAAACAGGGGCAATAATGAATTGTCCGAGCGATCTAGTTGCTCTGTCCGCCAAGGTACCAAGGTAGGCTCAGCTGAAGAACGTGACCAAGATACCTTCACTCCCCGCAAAGTAAGATAAGATTCAGCAATACTCTCTCCCGAGCAGAGTTGGTCTCTCATCATCCCTGAAAAGGCACAGTATCTCCAGCAAGTCAACAACACTCTCCCCAAGCAGAGTTAATCTACTGTCAGCCTTAAGGAAGTTGGGTATCCCCTGAAAATCTCAATATTCCCCAGCGGAGTATACAGATATTCCTAAGCAAGCATCCCCGACCGTCTTAATATAAGATTATTCCCCGGCGCAATACCAGACACCCCAGTGGAGCTATTCCCCAGTACAGTTCAAAAGTCTCCCCAGGAGAGTTGAATCAATCTCCCCAGTAGATTCTGGGAGCTCATCCCCAGTAGGTTCTGGAAGCTTATCCCTGCAGAGTACGAACGCATCTCCTCGGCTTTATTCAAAGATTATTCCTCACCAGAACTTATAACTGGGTTATCCTCAGCTAATTACCACGGAAAGATCGTCCTCGGCGAAGCTCTTCCTATCCCCAGCGGAGTTTATCAAATCTTCCAACAGAGCTTATCAACGGAATCCCCAGCAGAGTTATCATCAAAACCTCAGCAAGGTATCTCTTCCCATAGAGTAATTCCCCGTAGAGTAATCTCCTCAACAAGTTTATTCGCCAACGGAGTCATCTTCTCCTACCGGTTTATTCTTACAACCATCATCCCCAGCGGAAACGAAGAACTCTACTCTTCAACATCAGCCCAGAATTAAACAAACTCCCGACATTCGTCAAGGATTTATTTTCCCAGACGAGAATACATTCATAAACATCACATCTTCATACATTATAGAATGCATACGCATCATACAACACAAATCTCATTTATTTTTGAGAACATCTTAAAATCATGCAGTTCATGCATCATGACATTGCATATGACTAATACTTTGCCTTTTCAAAAAAAAATGTCAATCAAAAGATGATTACCCTCTACCTTTACAGTTCCAGATCAACACCGGTAACAAGCCAGGAAAATTCTGTGGACGACTGATCGTGGGTTAATATCCGAAACCAAACAGGACAATTATCTACTTGATCATCCTCAGGCAACCCTACACCGGTTCCTTTTCTTTCAGAAGAAGTCTTACACGGGCTCATCAACAGGAAACCCTACACCGGTTCCTTCTCAACCTCAGATGTAGTCTTACACGAACTCATCATCAGGCAACCCTACACCGGTTCCTTCTCAATTTTCAGACGAAGTCTTACACGGACTTATCATCAAAGTAACCCTATGCCGGTTCCTTTTCTTTCAAAAGAAGTCTTACACGGACTTATCTCAAGATGAACTTACCCCAGTTCATCAAGAAGTTTTACACGAACTTATCCTGCAGTAACCTTACCCTGGTTCCTCCAGAAGTCTTACACAGACTTATCTCAAGATGACCTTACCCCGGTTCATCCAGAAGTTTTACACGAACTTATCCTGCGGTAACCTTACCCCGGTTCCTCCAGAAGTCTTACACAGACTTATCTCAAGATAACCTTACCCCGGTTCATCAAGAAGTTTTACACGGACTTATCCCGAAGTAACCTTACCCCGGTTCCTCCAGAAGTCTTACACGGACTTATCCCGAAGTAACCTTACCCCGGTTCCTCCAGAAGTTTTACACGAACTTATCCCGAAGAAACCCTACACAGGTTCTCTCTCTCCAGACGTAGTTTTACACGAGCTCGTCGTCAAAGAAACCCTACACAAGTTCTCTCTTTCCAAAGATGCAGTTTTACACGGACTCGTCATCAGAAACCCTACCCAGGTTTTACTCCTTCCAGGATACAGTTCTACATGGGCTCATCATAAAAGTAACCCCACACAGGTTCCCTTCTCAAACTCCAGACGTAGTTTTACACGAGCTCGTCATCAGTAAACACTACACAGGTTTCCTTCTCAGCTCTAGATGTGGTTTTACACGGACTCGTCATCAAAGTCAACCCTACACAGGTTCCTTCTCCATTTCAGATGCAGTCTTATACGGACTCATTATCATTAAACCCTGTAGCGGTGAAAATCGGAGATCAAGCTATTAATTAACTTGACTCACAAAAGCAAGAGTCGCCACCGCGCTTTATTATTTCCAAGGGAAAAGGGAAAAGTGCGAAATAAAACCCTAAAATATGCAATGTAAAATAATACTTAAAAGTAATAAAAATACAATGCGTTTTGAAAAGAGATCGAGAGTTCGGGGGTTGGTTATACAATAGGAAGGTATTAGCACCCAATGCATCTGCGGTACTCCGCAGGAACCTTTTGAAATATCTGTTTTTGGTTAAAATTGTTTGTTTGATTAAAATGGTTCGTTTGGCTAAAAATCGGTGTTGGAGAGATTTTGAAGATACGACGACCTAGTGTCGAAGTTTTGACTTAAAAGGTGTGAGTTTGAAAATGGAGTCTTTTGGGAAAATTATCTTAAGTTTGGAAAAATAGTAAACAAGCAAAAAATGAATGAGGCTATTCGCACGATTGTAGAAGACGTATTTGATGACGTGAAGTCAACAAATTTAAATCTTTTCCTTGGAGTTAATGGAGCGAGCAAAATAAAATAGACATCAAAATATAAGCGATCAAAATTCACAAGAAAATAAATATAACTAAACAGATTAATGACCTAAGGGCACCGAGAAATTAAAACGGCAAAGAATGTTTAAATACAAATAAAGAGGATGTAATTAATTATCTAGAAAAATTGTTTAAACTAAATTAAAATCCTAAGGTTATTTACTAAAATAATTCTACTAATTACAAAATTCTAAAATTCTAAAATTATTAAAGCTCTAAAATTAATAAATTATATCTAAACTAATTTAACTATAAACTAAATTAATCTCGAGATTGCCAATTTAAATTTGAACTAAACTAATTATAAGAAAAGGTGAAGCAGAAAATTGGGAGGGTGTATAGATAGCAAACTCTGTATTGAGAGCAAAACCAATCCAGAAAAGGCCCAGGAGTTATCTTTTTTATTGTAAACAATTTCAGAATTAAAAATTCAATGGGCCTCAGATGGCCCGACCGGCCCAATCAATAACATCCATCCACATTACTTAATCATATTAGGATTATTGAATTAAATTAATAAATGAAAAAGAGTTATAATAAACAATAATTATAAAAGGGATTAGGGTAAAGAAAGGTTACATTTTTCACCTCTTTGCAAATGAACAGAGTCTCCATCCTCTCAAACTTGCAAACGCGACGGCCGGCTCCGACTCCAATCGTCCTCAGCTTTTGACACGCTTCTCCTTTCTTCCTCGCGCCGCAAGTCTTCGATTTTGATTTGACGGTAACAGGCAAGTCTCGGTGTGCTTCTCGCGATTTCGGTTCAACATCAAGCATGTAGGTGAAGTGATTTTCTCCGGAGATTGTTCAGGTATCTTCAATACTAACTCTCTGGATCTCCACGGGGCTCCGAGCTTGAATGATTTATTATGAAGTTCTATTCAAAACTCTTTTTTTTTGCTGTAATTTATTCATGTATTTTCTGTTGGGATGAGTTGTTAACGGTGAAGGGTATTGAAACAAGGTTAAAAAAAATTTGATGTACAGTGGATAGGCTTTCGTGGTGATGATTTTGTGTATGAATGAGCTAGGGTGCGTTTTATGGTTGTTTGTTGTGGAGTTTGTCAGCATGTTGGCCGTGAAAGATGGATGAGCAAGGTATGGTTTTGGTGTTGCTCAATTGGAGTTGTACGGAAATTGGCAGTTGGAAGAGGTTAACCGGAAGAGAGATAGATGATGATGTTCGTGCGGAGAGGAGGAAGGTTGGTGGAATCGGAAGTGAGGAATGTTGGGATGGTGATGGGAGATTGAGTATGCCGGGTTATGTGAAGAGAGTTTTGTGTGGGTTACAGGACAGTAGCAGCTAGGAATTGATGGATATTTTCTTAGAAGATCTTTCACAAGCACCAGAGCTTCAGATGTAACATAGTCCTTTTCCATCTCCAGAAACTGTAGAAGTCGACCAACAAGGGAACTGACATCATACTGCTGCAGTGCTATCTTGCCAACAGCTCGAATTGATTCCCTTGCTATTGGGATGTCAACATTTGCAGCATCTTCACATAATTTTGTCACTATCTCGTAGATGTTACTTTCATTTGCAACTGCAGTCAGCATTTCAAGTTTCAACTTTTTGACATAGGATGGTTCATTATACTGGCAATAAAAGTGATTAATGTGAAGGTGGGTTTTATGTGTGTATTTTGACGAGGAGGAGTGAGATGGTGCTATTCGAAGGTGATGAAAAAAGAGATACAGAGGGCGTAAGGTCCGCTAGCGGAATTGGAAAGGCGAGATGAAGGGAGTTAGCGGAAGAAGGTTATTGAATGGCAGGAGGAGAGGATGAGTGGAAGAGTGAGAGAGGACTTGAGGTTGCTGTATATGTTTTTTTTGTTTTTTGTGTTTTTCGTTTGACAGCAGGTGATGTTCTGAAGCTTGTTCTCAACTTGGAGCCAAGTTATTAGAAAATTTCTACAGGTTTTTACTTTGTTTTCCCCCCTTCAGAATGAATTTTTTTTGGAGGGAAAATTTGTGGGTCTTGGACAAATTGATATGCTGATTTTTTCCCTTTCTGATGCAGGATTTGCATCCTCTATTTTTGTGAAATTTTATACTGCTTTTGGACAGGTTTTTGGCATTATTTGTGCAGAATTTTGACTTGCTTTTGGACAGGTTTGACAGGATTTGGAGCAGCATTGCAGTAGCATGTTTTTGGAATGATTTTGGATATGATAGAACAACAACTAGCGCATGGTTGATTTGTGGGAAGCAAGTTTGGGAGAACATGGTTACACTCTTGTTTCATGAAGCATATGAGAAAGATTAAGAAACTTGAAAAATTAGGCTCTAAGATAATTCTTGTATGAATATGAGTACACCTTGCGCTTAGAATTGTAATGATCGTTCTTGGAATGTTCCTTGGTATTTATGAAAAATTGAGGTTTCGAATCGCTCTCGAACGATGCCTTTAACTTGTAATTTCCAAAAGAATTTTCCCTTATCTTTTAAATTTGAAAATGAACTTGAATCATGCTTGGACTTGAAATAATTGTTGAATAACATTTAGTCAAATAAGACTTGAATGTCTTTCATAATCTCTTGAATTTAAAATTGAATGAACTTGGATTCCTTGAATGGTCTTTTTTACTTTGAAATGCATTCCAAATAAAACACCTAAACCTTTTTCCATGAACCGAACCTTGATGAACAAACAAAGAAACTTGATCTAAATCCAATTTTAATTCATTAATTACTAATGCTCGAATACAAGCAACTTGTATTATAGCAATATATAATCAATGAATCCTCAAACTCAACATCTTGCCTTTACCCTTGACTTAGTGGAGAACAATCTCAATACAAAATCAATTATAAGCCTAAAATGTTCAAGCGAAATTCATGGCCTTCCAAACGCATTCGGATGTCGATCCTTGAAGCAATCTTGTAGACGACATCATTTGTGACATATTGCAAAAAGAACCACCCCGAAATGATGAAAATCGAAATAGTTACGATCCTTGAAAGTCGAGTAATTGTTACTTGAGATTAGGCCACAGTCATCAAAGTGACCTCTAAGTATCCGAACTTTTGATGATCCTCCGCACCTAATCAGACCTTGACTGGTAAAGAGGGGTTAGAGATGACGTCAAAGAAAATTGTACGCAAAAGTAACCATTCAAAAATGTCGAATAATGAAAAGTTACGATCGTTTGAACTTGGATGTGTAAGTATTGACTTTGGTCAAAGTGCTTTGAATTGAAATGCAAACTTGATCTTTCTTTGCATTCCAAAGCATCTTGATGCACATGTGAACCAGTGATGATGAAATCTTGTCTGTGCTCTGAGAGAGTTGTAGAGAAGCTCGAGACCACTTGTCGAACAAGGCGTGGAAATAAACGCACGATTCTCCTGATGAATCAGTCTTCACGAACCAACGATTAACTGTACTTCTGGCTTGAGAGATTCTGAACCCTAATTGAGGCGTGACGCCTGATGCTCTTGATTCAGATCTGTTTCCTGCAAATGAAAACAAAGGAACGAGAAATACCCATGCTGGAGTAGAAGTTAATGATACATAGGCTGAGAATGTTTAAAATACTTGACAAATTCTGCATAGCCAGTGCTCGAAGGTGAGAGGTTAAAACCGACTATAATTAGTGACCTTGACTTATCTTAAAAAAAATGCAAAAATAAAAATGGGATCTTGGGTCAAAAATTGGGGTACAACAGCTGCCCCTATTTAAGTTTCTTCTATCTGGAGATATGAAGATTGAGATCTTCATTTCGACGAGATTGAAGGGACTTAAATATAAAATGCACAATTTTTGGCCTTAAGATATCGCGATTATGTTCATGATATGATATGAATGTAATGCTCTGAATTTTATGGGGAATGACGCCATATGAGACATGCTATGCTGGAGAAACCAAGCACATTATACAGTAATACCACAGAGGAAGAGGTTGTAACTCCACTGGGGAAACAAAGTCATAGACTTCAAAAGAGAGACTCTTATTAAAGAATAACTTTGAGGGAAAAAATGAATGATTTACATCAGTACGAGACTGGAAAAGAAAATGATTTACATCAGTACTGAGACTAGAGAAGGGAAATGATTGACATCAGCACTGTGACTGGAAAAGGAAATGATGGACATCAGTACTGAGGCTGGAAAATGATTGACATCAGCACTGTGGCTGGAGATAAACATCTCTGACTTCTGAATTTTACCAAGAACGGTAACATATTTCTTCTTTAACTAAGATATCGCTTGAAAAGGATAAAATACAAACTTCCCCAAGGGACTTTTCCGAAAAGATGCCGTTTGCTGAGTAGACCTTATTGTTGGGGATACACAAGCTGCTCAAATAAAGAGGCCGCCACTTGCTTCCTTTCAAAGGTGTCAATAACATACAAGCTGCTCATGAAGAGACCGCCACTTGCTGTCTTCAAAGAATATTAAAGCATACAAGCTGCTCATGAAGAGTCCGCCACTTGTCGTCTTCAAAGAATATCAAAGCACACCAGCTGCTCATGAAGAGTCTGCCACTTGTTGCCAATAACCCACAAGCTGCTCATAAAGAAGCTGCCACTTGTTGTCTTCCAAAAATACTAACGTACAAGCTGCTCATGAAGAAGCTGCCACTTGTTGCCAATAATCCACAAGCTGCTCATATAAAGAAGCTGCCACTTGCCGTTTTCAAAAAGTGTTGATAACATACAAGTTGTCCATGAAGAGACTGCCGCTTGCTGTTTTTAAAAGTGTTGATAACATACAAGTTGTCCATGAAGAGACTGCCGCTTGCTGTTTCTTTTCAAAATTACCAATAACACACAAGTTGTCTCATGAAGAAACTGCCGCTTGTTGTCTTTTCAAGGTATCAATAACACACAAGTTGTCTCATGAAGAAACTGCCGCTTGTTGTCTTTTCAAGGTATCAATAACACACAAGTTGTCTCATGAAGAAACTGCCGCTTGTTGTTTTTTCAAGGTATCAATAACACACAAGTTGTCTCATGAAGAAACTGCCGCTTGTTGTTTTTTCAAGGTATCAATAACACACAAGTTGTCTCATGAAGAAATTGCCGCTTGTTGTTTTTTCAAGGTATCAATAACACACAAGTTGTCTCATGAAGAAACTGCCGCTTGTTGTTTTTTCAAGGTATCAATAACACACAAGTTGTCTCATGAAGAAACTGCCGCTTGTTGTTTTTTCAAGGTATCAATAACACACAAGTTGTCTCATGAAGAAACTGCCGCTTGTTGTTTTTTCAAGGTATCAATAACACACAAGTTGTCTCATGAAGAAACTGCCGCTTGTTGTTTTTTCAAGGTATCAATAACACACAAGTTGTCTCATGAAGAAACTGCCGCTTGTTGTCTTTTCAAGGTATCAATAACACACAAGTTGTCTCATGAAGAAACTGCCGCTTGTTGTTTTTTCAAGGTATCAATAACACACAAGTTGTCTCATGAAGAAACTGCCGCTTGTTGTCTTTTCAAGGTATCAATAACACACAAGTTGTCTCATGAAGAAACTGCCGCTTGTTGTTTTCAAAGGTGTCAATAACATATAAGTTGCTCATGAAGAGACCGCCGCTTGATGTTTTCAGAGATGACAATAACATACAAGTTGCTCATGAAGAGACCGCCGCTTGATGTTTTCAGAGGTGACAATAACATACAAGTTGCTCATGAAGAGACCGCCGCTTGATGTTTTCAGAGGTGACAATAACATACAAGTTGCTCATGAAGAGACTGCCGCTTGCTGTTTGTCAAGAGTATCCATAACACACAAGTTGCCTCATGAAGAGACTGCCGCTTGCTGTTTCCCAAAAAGATACCCATAAAATATCGTGAAGATATTGCTGGAGGTGAGAACCAATAATTTCATCGGGGATGGACAAACTGCTCATGAAGAGACCGCCATTTGTCATAAAGAAATCAGAAATAATCAAACTGCTCAAATAAAGAGTCAGTCGCTTGTTGTCATGTCGATATTCCAGAAGAAGGTTGTGATAACACTGCTGGGGAATAAAGTTCATCTTCAATGGGGAACCATGAGTAAATCCTTCTTGAGGAGACCAAGTATTTGAATTGCAAAATAAATGCACTCTCCATCTAGGTTTCACAGCCTAGAGAGATCCACAGGGTATCGTTCACAAGAGACAAAGCTCAATCCAGGAATAAACTGGAGAGAAAACAGTCAAACAAGACTCCACCCAATGAGGAAATAACTCAAATGGGGATTTATCCTATCCAGAGATGGAAAAGGAAAGCTAAAGCAAGATTCTTCCACGAGAGTTAACTCAGTGGGGAATGAGAAAGGAGGCGCACTTTCTGCTTAAGTTGACACTCTATTTGGAAAGATCAAATACACTATTTGAATAGACATAACCAAGGTGTACGAACTCAACGACATCAACAAATACAACTGTGCATGCATGATGCAAGTGTGAATGAATGAATGAATGTCATGTATTATGCTGACAAAACAGATAGACAAGATAAACTGGAGATGATAAGACATCATAGCACAATCCAACACTCGGCTAATCTCAACAGGATGGTAACATTACTGAAGATAAAAACAAAAGTCATCATTGGAGCAAGGTCCTTTTACAAGGCTTAAATATCTCCGGAGAGGAAGATATTTTCAGGTAGAAAATCCAAAGTCCAGTCTTCTATTGTCGACAATCCATTGAAAAGATAACAACACAAACAAATGTTTCAGCTGGAAAAAGTCATGCTTAGCTGGAGATACTGGGAACACCACCCTCTGATAATGTGTGCAAAACACATCTTGACAAATCTGGATTGCCCCTGGGACTAATTTTGGATGCCCCAAGTTTACTGCTGATGAGCTGCATGTTGCACGACAATTCTTGCGAATAGCTTCACTTCTAACATACCCCAAGCTATCTGGTTGATGAGGAGAAATCGTCTCAAGAGGATTTTACAAAAGACCTGGCATTCACCATGCTCTGGTGTCTTCAAACTCTTAGAGGAATTCATCAAATCTCGACGTGATTGCCCCGGATTGACTGTAGTTGTCACAACAAGGTCTTCAAATTTTGCCCCAAAAGAGTAAACAAGTTGGGAAAGCAATAATTAGGAGAAGCAACATGTCCGTGCTTAAGGTCTTCAGGTGACATGCCCCTGCATATGATTTTTCTTGAAATGATTCGCCAATTACTCAACATAGTTTCAAGCCTTAAAAGAATAAACTCATCACTGGTGCTTATGTGAGCTTCCTTGATATCAAACAAATGTTTTGCAGTTAGAAAAAGATTACAATGAGAATGAAAATTCTAATGCAACAGTTATGTAAGTCTTGAAGATTTTGAAAAGATATCGCACAAATTTTGCGAGTTAGAGCACCATTTATTTTTGTGTAGGAAAAACATATGATACCAACATAACTATTTAGAACATTCATGGGAGTCAGGAACACTATCTCATTGGAGTATGCTTTCAAAATAACCTTGCTTCAATTAGGACTTTTGAAGGTTGTAATGTGGCCTGGTTCATGGTTTTTTAGAAAAAAGATTTTAAGGCTCAAAATATTTGGTGCCCACCCCCTTCATGATGTTCTCCAATCCTATGTTCAGTTAATTCACCATGAGTGTTCATCTCTCAAAAGGATTTTGTGACGGTCAAAGAAACGACGAGGCTTTCAGAGTAGAAACCACCCTCATGTCTTCGTGTTTGTAGTCACCAATTTGTTCTTTGTTGAGGACTTTTCTTTGCAGTCCTTTTCTTTGCGATTTTATTTTCCCTAACTTTTGCCCGAACTAATTCTTTTGAATTGATAGTCCAGCGGGATGCCTTAATTTTGCCTAAGTCACACGTTTTCATGTTTTTTGACTTAGCAGGCTTTTTCTTTTTTCTCGATTTTTGACTTTTTGAACAAAATGTGTGACATTAGCTTGTATTTGCTTGTTGAGAGGATTGTGATTGCCTCTTTTCTTGATGAATGAGGGATAACATTGTGGTTACACATCTTCTGGCTTCATTATACATGAAAGATAGCCCTCGTAGTTTCTCTTCAAAAAACATCTTCCTTATGAATTTCGAACACTCAGTCAGATTAACTAAAAACTACCCTGCCCTAGGTTAAAATTCAAGGTTTTTTCGTATAGAAAAGAAACTTCTACTTAAAGGCTCAAAAGGGGTTAGCAAGGGATTATCTTCCTTATATCTCCGGTGTTTAGGGATTTGAAACAATGCCTGTACATCATCAGCAAGATTTTATCCAAAAGCAAACAACCAGAGATTTTGTGTTCTTTAGATCATCATCCTCCCTTCAATCTCTGCCTAGGCAAGAGAATGGGCAACAAGTTGGTATCATAATGCAAAAAGAAATTTAAAATTTGAAAACAAATATGAGTGAAACGAATGAATTTCTTCAAGACAAACATACCCATTGTATCAAGATAATCATTCAGATGCAAACAAGCTCTTACATGCAAACAATGTTTTGATAAACAAGAAAAATTACAAAAAGCAGAAATAAGTTAATGATCGGGGAAGGCTTTCCATCTGTGACCATCAATCGTGTTTAATCTTCGGCACATGCTTGATTTGAACTTCAAAACCAACGTCCTTGAATGACAAGATACCACTTCTGACCAACTTCTGAACCTCAATCTTCAAAGCAAAGCAACCCTCCAAGTCATGCCCAGGAGCACCTTGATGAAAGGTACAAGCCAAATCAGCTTTGTAGTACCAATGTATCTTCTCAGGAACCTTCGGTGGAGGTCGGGTCTGAACCAAATTCCTCTGCATCAGGATAGGGAACAACTCTGTATAGGTAATTGGAATTGGATCAAACTGGGTTTTCCTCTGATTAGGAACTTGCTGATTTTGTTGATGAATAGGAAGAACATGATGATTCTGATGATTATTTCTTCCTCTGGTTCTCTTCTTGGAAAAGTTATTATCAAACTTCTTCACACCATTAGCTGAGCTACCATCTTCATATGAACATCCCTTTCCGACATCTTCTTCTAGACGCACTCCCACATTCACCTTGTCAGGAAAGTCATTAGGTGTATTAACCATCACCTTCTCATGAGAGAATGATTTTAGAGTTTCAGTGAATACTTTTATCATTGCTTCCTCCCTCCCAGAAGGATTGACTTGGGCGGCAACCAGAATTTCAACCAAACCAGTTAGGTGCTCCACACTAGCTTTCAAACTAGTCATCTCTCTACGGAGTTCAGAAACCTCTTGCTTGATATTCTCCATTGTCCTCTTAGCGCGAGTGTTGTACTGGTGAGACCAAAGGAAAAATAAGACTCGGAAAAAGACCTTTGAAAGTGAAACAAAAAATGTAGAATGATGTATGATATGCAAAAGAGAGTTTTTATCTGACTTTCAAGGAACTCAAGATATTAGGTTGGAAACATCAAAGTATGAAGATAGAGGATGAATTTTGAATTGGATCAAAGCGTTGATCAAGTTATCATCAAGATCAATCATCCATTTTGGTGGATTAGGGTTTTCACCCTATCAACACCCAAGATCCATTGAGCTTGACGAAACTTGTGATGTTTACAAAGAAAGACCTCCAAATTCCTTCAAAGTCAAGTGAAAAAGATTTTATGGATGCATGAATACATGGCTATGCAAAAACCACAAGCAAGGTCACAAATAAAGTCGAAAGGTTCAACGTCACGAGCATGGAGTCAAGGTAAGGAACACCCCCAAGGTATGTACTAACGGTTTAATCACACCTGTAGAACGAGGTTCTAAGAGTTCCCGGAGTCTACATTCCTCCTTCGGATATTACCAACGTCTTGATTACTCAATAATCAGCAATATTCTCAAGAGAAACTCATCCGAGCGTAGCATCGCGTAACAATTACTTCCGGATTACTCCGTTATAATCTCCGCGCTACACCTAAAAGGCCAAGATGGGTTAGGGTTCTACGGTTCCCAGCTTCTCTGGCTCCCAGGTCGAAAATAATAATGTCTTCTCGATTACTCGATAAACAAATATTACGTTCAAAAGGGCCTTCCACTGAGTGGGGGATTTCATGCCTCCTTCTTCGGGATTACTCCCTCAAAGTTAACATGACTATACCGCCCGTCCTATTCCTAAGTGTAACTTAGTCCGGGTATAGGACTTGTCCTTTGTAAATATTATCAACACCCAAATAATCACAATATATACATATAATCAAACAACCAAATAATGATAAAACAGATAAAACAAATTAGGCTAAACCCACTTAGGGATGGACCAGCAAGAGGTCAATCTTTCCCCAGCAGAGTCGCCAATTCTGTAGCGGTGAAAATCGGAGATCAAGCTATTAATTAACTTGACTCACAAAAGCAAGAGTCGCCACCGCGCTTTATTATTTCCAAGGGAAAAGGGAAAAGTGCGAAATAAAACCCTAAAATATGCAATGTAAAATAATACTTAAAAGTAATAAAAATACAATGCGTTTTGAAAAGAGATCGAGAGTTCGGGGGTTGGTTATACAATAGGAAGGTATTAGCACCCAATGCATCTGCGGTACTCCGCAGGAACCTTTTGAAATATCTGTTTTTGGTTAAAATTGTTTGTTTGATTAAAATGGTTCGTTTGGCTAAAAATCGGTGTTGGAGAGATTTTGAAGATACGACGACCTAGTGTCGAAGTTTTGACTTAAAAGGTATGAGTTTGAAAATGGAGTCTTTTGGGAAAATTATCTTAAGTTTGGAAAAATAGTAAACAAGCAAAAAATGAATGAGGCTATTCGCATGATTGTAGAAGACGTATTTGATGACGTGAAGTCAACAAATTTAAATCTTTTCCTTGGAGTTAATGGAGCGAGCAAAATAAAATAGACATCAAAATATAAGCGATCAAAATTCACAAGAAAATAAATATAACTAAATAGATTAATGACCTAAGGGCATCGAGAAATTAAAACGGCAAAGAATGTTTAAATACAAATAAAGAGGATGTAATTAATTATCTAGAAAAATTGTTTAAACTAAATTAAAATCCTAAGGTTATTTACTAAAATAATTCTACTAATTACAAAATTCTAAAATTATAAAATTATTAAAGCTCTAAAATTAATAAATTATATCTAAACTAATTTAACTATAAACTAAATTAATCTCGAGATTGCCAATTTAAATTTGAACTAAACTAATAATAAGAAAAGGTGAAGCAGAAAATTGGGAGGGTGTATAGATAGCAAACTCTGTATTGAGAGCAAAACCCATCCAGAAAAGGCCCAGGAGTTATCTTTTTTATTGTAAACAATTTCAGAATTAAAAATTCAATGAGCCTCAGATGGCCCGACCGGCCCAATCAATAACATCCATCCACATTACTTAATCATATTAGGATTATTGAATTAAATTAATAAATGAAAAAGAGTTATAATAAACAATAATTATAAAAGGGATTAGGGTAAAGAAAGGTTACATTTTTCACCTCTTTGCAAATGAACAGAGTCTCCATCCTCTCAAACTTGCAAACGCGACGGTCGGCTCCGACTCCAATCGTCCTCAGCTTTTGACACGCTTCTCCTTTCTTCCTCGCGCCGCAAGTCTTCGATTTTGATTTCACGGTAACAGGCAAGTCTCGGTGTGCTTCTCGCGATTTCGGTTCAACATCAAGCATGTAGGTGAAGTGATTTTCTCCGGAGATTGTTCAGGTATCTTCAATACTAACTCTCTGGATCTCCACGGGGCTCCGAGCTTGAATGATTTAGTATGAAGTTCTATTCAAAACTCTTTTTTTTTGCTGTAATTTATTCATGTATTTTCTGTTGGGATGAGTTGTTAACGGTGAAGGGTATTGAAACAAGGTTAAAAAAAATTTGATGTACAGTGGATAGGCTTTCGTGGTGATGATTTTGTGTATGAATGAGCTAGGGTGCGTTTTATGGTTGTTTGTTGTGGAGTTTGTCAGCATGTTGGCCGTGAAAGATGGATGAGCAAGGTATGGTTTTGGTGTTGCTCAATTGGAGTTGTACGGAAATTGGCAGTTGGAAGAGGTTAACCGGAAGAGAGATAGATGATGATGTTCGTGCGGAGAGGAGGAAGGTTGGTGGAATCGGAAGTGAGGAATGTTGGGATGGTGATGGGAGATGGAGTATGCCGGGTTATGTGCAGAGAGTTTTGTGTGGGTTACAGGACAGTAGCAGCTAGGAATTGATGGATATTTTCTTAGAAGATCTTTCACAAGCACCAGAGCTTCAGATGTAACATAGTCCTTTTCCATCTCCAGAAACTGTAGAAGTCGACCAACAAGGGAACTGACATCATACTGCTGCAGTGCTATCTTGCCAACAGCTCGAATTGATTCCCTTGCTATTGGGATGTCAACATTTGTAGCATCTTCACATCATTCTGTCACTATCTCGTAGATGTTACTTTCATTTGCAACTGCAGTCAGCATTTCAAGTTTCAACTTTTTGACATAGGATGGTTCATTATACTGGCAATAAAAGGGATTAATGTGAAGGTGGGTTTTATGTGTGTATTTTGACGAGGAGGAGGGAGATGGTGCTATTCGAAGGTGATGAAAAAAGAGATACAGAGGGCGTAAGGTCCGCTAGCGGAATTGGAAAGGCGAGATGAAGGGAGTTAGCGGAAGAAGGTTATTGAATGGCAGGAGGAGAGGATGAGTGGAAGAGTGAGAGAGGACTTGAGGTTACTGTATATGTTTTTTTTGTTTTTTGTGTTTTTCGTTTGACAGCAGGTGATGTTCTGAAGCTTGTTCTCAACTTGGAGCCAAGTTATTAGAAAATTTCTACAGGTTTTTACTTTGTTTTCCCCCCTTCAGAATGAATTTTTTTTGGAGGGAAAATTTGTGGGTCTTGGACAAATTGATATGCTGATTTTTTCCCTTTCTGATGCAGGATTTGCATCCTCTATTTTTGTGAAATTTTATACTGCTTTTGGACAGGTTTTTGGCATTATTTGTGCAGAATTTTGACTTGCTTTTTGACAGGTTTGACAGGATTTGGAGCAGCATTGCAGTAGCATGTTTTTGGCATGATTTTGGATATGATAGAACAACAACTAGCGCATGGTTGATTTGTGGGAAGCAAGTTTGGGAGAACATGGTTACACTCTTGTTTCATGAAGCATATGAGAAAGATTAAGAAACTTGAAAAATTAGGCTCTAAGATAATTCTTGTATGAATTTGAGTACACCTTGCGCTTAGAATTGTAATGATCGTTCTTGGAATGTTCCTTGGTATTTATGAAAAATTGAGGTTTCGAATCGCTCTCGAACGATGCCTTTAACTTGTAATTTCCAAAAGAATTTTCCCTTATCTTTTAAATTTGAAAATGAACTTGAATCATGCTTGGACTTGAAATAATTGTTGAATAACATTTAGTCAAATAAGACTTGAATGTCTTTCATAATCTCTTGAATTTAAAATTGAATGAACTTGGATTCCTTGAATGGTCTTTTTTACTTTGAAATGCATTCCAAATAAAACACCTAAACCTTTTACCATGAACTGAACCTTGATGAACAAACAAAGAAACTTGATCTAAATCCAATTTTAATTCATTAATTACTAATGCTCGAATACAAGCAACTTGTATTATAGCAATATATAATCAATGAATCCTCAAACTCAACATCTTGCCTTTACCCTTGACTTAGTGGAGAACAATCTCAATACAAAATCAATTATAAGCCTAAAATGTTCAAGCGAAATTCATGGCCTTCCAAACGCATTCGGATGTCGATCCTTGAAGCAATCTTGTAGACGACATCATTTGTGACATATTGCAAAAAGAACCACCCCGAAATGATGAAAATCGAAATAGTTACGATCCTTGAAAGTCGAGTAATTGTTACTTGAGATTAGGCCACAGTCATCAAAGTGACCTCTAAGTATCCGAACTTTTGATGATCCTCCGCACCTAATCAGACCTTGACTGGTAAAGAGGGGTTAGAGATGACGTCAAAGAAAATTGTACGCAAAAGTAACCATTCAAAAATGTCGAATAATGAAAAGTTACGATCGTTTTAACTTGGATGTGTAAGTATTGACTTTGGTCAAAGTGCTTTGAATTGAAATGCAAACTTGATCTTTCTTTGCATTCCAAAGCATCTTGATACACATGTGAACCAGTGATGATGAAATCTTGTCTGTGCTCTGAGAGAGTTGTAGAGAAGCTCGAGACCACTTGTCGAACAAGGCGTGGAAATAAACGAACGATTCTCCTGATGAATCAGTCTTCACGAACCAACGATTAACTGTACTTCTGGCTTGAGAGATTCTGAACCCTAATTGAGGCGTGACGCCTGATGCTCTTGATTCAGATCTGTTTCCTGCAAATGAAAACAAAGGAACGAGAAATACCCATGCTGGAGTAGAAGTTAATGATACATAGGCTGAGAATGTTTAAAATACTTGACAAATTCTGCATAGCCAGTGCTCGAAGGTGAGAGGTTAAAACCGACTATAATTAGTGACCTTGACTTATCTTAAAAAAAATGCAAAAATAAAAATGGGATCTTGGGTCAAAAATTGGGGTACAACAAACCCTACACAGGTTTCCTTCCTTCAAAGATGCATTTTTACATGGACTCATCATCAGTCAACCCTACACAGGTGTCCTTCTTTCCAAGATGCAGTTTTACACGAGTTCATCATCAGGCAACCCTACACAGGTTCCCTCTTTCAACTTACAAAATTTACAATTCAACAGACAACCTCCAGATGGCATCTATAAGCCCATCCACCTACCAACAGTCTCCAAATGGCATCTATAAGCCCATTCCCGACAAGGTTTTGTTACATCTCCAGATGGCATCTATAAGTCCATCCTCCCATACCATCTTTCCAAATGGAATCTATAAGCCCATTCCCGACAAGGTTCTGTCACATCTCCAGATGGCATCTATAAGCCCATCCTCCTATCCACCATCTCTCTAAATGGCATCTGTAATCCCATTCCCGACATCACATTGCTGATATTCTACTATGTGAGTGCAAATTTCTGGGCACTCTAGTGTTCAATCATCTTCCACCTTCGGATCACGAAAGGCACGCTAGCCAATCTACATCCTCAGGTCTAAGAAGATTGAACAGGGGCAACTGTTGTACCCCAAAATTTTCCCTCCCATATTCTTCAATGTTTTGACAAGCATCATCTCAATTTGCTCAAGTCTACTCAAGGGTTGCACAGTTCAAACACCCTCCTAAGCCAGTCAAATTAGGGTTTTGGTTCTTGCAAGGAAGTTGAGGTTTTCAAGGGCTCAATCAAGTCCCATATGCTCATATACATTGTCAAGCACCTACATGTCAAGTTTCAAGGCTCACAAGGTCAAGTTGCACAGTCAAAAACCCTAATTGCTTCACAATCAATTGTAGGGGTAAAATGGTCATTTGGCAGTCAAAAGTCAAAAATTTTGGTCAACATCTTATTTTGAAGCCACAATCATCATTGGATCAAATCTTCATCATGATTCCACAAGAATGGCTCAAAAATCATCAAGATGCAAAAGTTTCCATTTTTGGACAGTTGAAAAGTCAACTGTAACTTGACCAAGGTATAACGTTTTCATGGTTCATCAAAAAAATACCATCCAATGCTCATTTTGAAGGGGATGACATTTCCAACAACTCATCTTCACATTCCAAGTCCAAGAAATGCTCTCACAAAAAGTTATCAATTTCAACATTATAGGTCATTTTCAAAAGTCAACAAAAAGGCATTTTAAGTCAAAGACCATAACTTGAGATTGGTAACTCAAAATGACATGGGACCAAAGGCATTCGTTAGAGGACTTCAAGACCTTTCCAAAATGTCCAAGAACATGTTCATATGATCAAAATTGAGCAAGATATGCATTGGAGAAGTTGGGAAATTTTTGTGAAATGGCAAAAGTCAACTATCCTTGAAACTTCAATTTTTGACAAAAGGGCCCACTTTTTTCCACTTGATTCAGCCTTGTAATGCCACCCACGTGTCCCATGATCAATTTCAAGACCAAATAATTATTTTTCTATTTTTATTTAATTTTTATGGATTTAATTCATTTTAATCCATAATAATTCAAGTAAATCTAAAAAAATTAATTAAATGGTATCTTATGGTTTGAATAGCCTTCATGAAGCATTTTCAACCTACCAATTTTGTGCTAAGCTCATTTAGGCATGAAAATTCAA
This sequence comes from Vicia faba, assembly GCA_948472305.1. Lineage (NCBI taxonomy): Eukaryota > Viridiplantae > Streptophyta > Magnoliopsida > Fabales > Fabaceae > Vicia > Vicia faba. Next base: position 1,257,680,541 of record OX451736.1, on the reverse strand, counting down.
ATTTTGAACAAGCTTTGAAAGGCCTTTAATGGTGGTTAAGACAAAATCCAAAGCTTAATTGCAATGGTTAAAGGCTCCCAAATGTGACTTATTCTCACTCATTACTACATATGCAAGCCTTGCAAGCCTCATTCAAGACCTAGAGTGTGCACAAACGGCCAGAGCAAAATCCAAAAAGTGTCAAAAAAAAGTGTGAGATCAAAAGGAGTGTTGCAAGCATTTTCAGGCCAAAAGGAGAACGTGACTCTCTTCTTTGCCATACTCTGAAGCTAAAGCAACCCTTGCCACGTCCTAAGGTCCATCATACCGCGCTGTAAGTTATCCCAGGTCCCCCATAATTTCCATGTTATTTTGCTTTACATGTTCACGTGCAGGCCCTCATGGACGTCCCACCATACACCTCACACCCAAGCGCGCCAGATGTCCACAATCATAGATCCAAAGGCCAGGGATGGTTGACCACCATGTGCTCAAGTCAAAGCCAGCGTGGATAATCAAAAAAAAGTCAAACAGGCTTGCTTCTATTGGGCCAGAAGTTCAACAAAAAAATCTCTCATTGGTCCATTAACCTCCTGGTCTATTTGCCTTTTATATTTTTCTCTTTTCAATTCTTTTAATTATTAATACTATTTTCATTAACTAACAAATTAATTTTTTTTTATAAATTCAGAAAAAACCACAAAAAAAAATCAATTTCTTAATTAATTAATTAATTGGTTAGTTATTAGTTTTAATTTCATTAATTACAAAAAAAAAGACAAAAAAATTCAATTCTTTTCTTAAAAGGGTCTAAACCCTTAGGACATTCCCGATTAAATTTCCATTCGCGCGTATTTATTTATTCTGATTATATTATGTATCTGTACAGAGGATGTAAGATTTTATTGCTTACTTTAATTTTCTGCACTTTATTTTCAAAACGGGTTATTGTTTTTGGCGATGTATAGACCCGCACCTTGTAATAGCTAGATTTACATTTCTGCAATTTATTTTCCGCACTCCTAACTGCTAATATGCCTGCAAGAATGTATGTAAAATAAAATCAATCCGTAGCTCACAAATAACATGTACAAGATAAACATTAACATGAAACAACACACATGCACATACCACTCCTAGGGTACGCCTCACTGGTTGCCTCGAACGTGGTCGTCAAGTATAGGGTGTTTTAGAGGTCGCCCTCCTGTCTAAGATCAAGTTGCCTCGAAACGGTTGCCTCGGATAAAAGGATCTAGGACATTAGGGTTACCGCTAAGGCGTCCTACTATTGCTTCGGTGACCACACATGTCCCTTATAATCGAATTGACCTGAACCACCTCCAACGATGGTGCTACCTACCTCTCAATGGTGGGATAGCACTATCTAAAGGACTCTTACACAGCTTAGTTCCTTAGGGTAGGTAGATCCCATAGGTACTTGCTCTTTTCAAAACAAACAAAAACAACTTTTCGCACCCACACTTTCAAAAGTTTTCAAACAAATTTTTCATACACTCTTGAGGACAGATACTAGAGTTACTTAGAAATTTTTCAAACGAAACTTTTTCAAAACCCACACACACTTGAAAAGCAAACAAATTTTGAAAACATAAGAGCAAGTACCGAAGAGCCCATGGATAACCATGGATAGAAAGGGTGCTAACACCTTCCCTTTCTATAAATCTACCTCCCGAACCGAGAAACATTCTCGAATAAGGAATTTTGCTGTGCTTTTGTCCTTTCCATGTTGGAATACATAAAAGACGGTGGCGACTCTTTCTTACCGCGACATTTCGCGAACCAGCTTAAAAAATAGTCAGTTCTATTTCCACCGATCACAGTGGGGAATGACAACCCCAGAGATCAAACCCAAATCATTAAAATCTAAACTGAGGACGGCCTGGATTTCAACAACTTTCAATTTGTCTTCTAACTACTTGTATTTGACATCGGCACGTGGATACTGCTCGTCGAAATAATCATCATCAGACCCTTGATCGTTAACACAATCATCCTGGGTACTCTTAACCTCACCAATCTGATTCTTGTCTTCTTCAGATGAGTCTTCCCCTACCGGGATCTGACGGACTGTCTACTTGAACCTTCTACCCATGTTGAGTAGAGCTTTCTTCTTGGGTTTCTTCTTAACTGCCAGCAATGCCATCATATCTTGTTGCCCCTTGGCTAGGGCTAGTAGAGTCTCTTGGAATTGAGAATTTTGTTCCTGGAGATCCTTCATTGTTTTCTCTAGATCCATCTTGCTGAAATAAACAACTGAAAGATAAGGAAACCTGTTATGTGAAAAACTTGTCATGTTATGATGCATGGAAGATGTATATGCGAATGATTTCAAGGATATATCGATATTTAAATTTGTATAGACAAAAGAGTGAACAAAAGTAAATTTTCATTAATTAGTTTGAAAAGATTACAACATGCCTCTTGGGCTTACAAAATAACTTTCTAAGATAAAAAGACTGAACGCATCCTCTTCGACGCAAGGTAGACGTTCACACTTTTCTCTTCGTGTAGCTCCTTCGTAAGCTCCAAGACCCTCTTCTCACTAGCATAGAATTTATATTCAAAAGTATCTCGTTCTTCCATTAGCTGAATCCAACCCTTTTGCAAATCTTAGAGAGAAGTAGGCATGTCTGGATGGAGGACAATGTATGGGACATCTCCTTCAACCACGGGTTCCATGATAAATGGTAAGATGGAGGGATAAGGCATCACAAATTTCTGAGCACGATCTCATACCCACTTAAGGTAAGGCTCGAGGGGAATGGAATTCTTGTGTCCCAACATCTTGCTATCCACTTTGCTTACCATCCTCCAAGCTCGGATAAACCTCCGATGGTAGCTTTGATCGTCGTTTTCGTAGTCGAATACCACTCCCTGAATAAGCATCTCATGTGGACCGTCCCTTCGAGCGTAACCAAACTATCGTAAGGCCAAGCAGGGGTTGTGAGTGATACCTCCTCTAATTCCAAGAAAGTGGACATTAGGGAATTCTCCATAACGTTCGATGATAGTAACATTCTCCAAGGATCGAGAACAACAATGAACATCTGAATGTCTGAGCATCATCAACCTATGGGACCACCTCAAACCTTGCTCATTCTTCAACACAGATCGGGGAAGATGCGAAATAAACCATCTTGCCAAGAGAGGTGTGCAACACATGAGGATCCCTATTTTCCTCATAGTGTGAGAGTGTAAAGAATGAAGGATATCCCCCAACAAAGTAGGCACCGAGTTGTGACACATGAAGATTTTGACAGTGTTTACATCTATGAGTTGGTCAGGATTTGGAAAAAAAACCATCCCATAGATGATAAGGGCCATAATTTCTTCAAAAACTTGTAATTCCAAGGAGTTCCAACAATCTTGAGCTTTCTCAAAAAGGAAATTGGCTAAGAAACCTTTGACACCACTCCTTGTTTCCGAATTAGTTGTGATATCAGATTGTTGCAAGTGTAGTGCTTGGGCAATATCTTCAAGTTTTGGATCTCTTTCCGTGCCGTTGAAGGGTAGTTGATTGATAATGGGAATCCTTAAGAGTTGGGAGAATTCTTCTATAGTAGGCACAAGTTGATAATCGGGAAAAGTGAAGTAATGGTGTAGAGGATCAGATAATTGGAAGAGCACCTTTATCATATCTTCATCAGTGATGGATGTAACCAAGTTTAGGAGGAGACCATGTCTTTCGGTGAATGAAGAGTTCTCAGGGACCCTTGATGCTAACTCTTTGAGTTGAGGAGGAATCCTCACGATATTGACTTGGATAGTATTCCTGCGGATAGAAGCCATGCACTACAAAACAGAACAAAGATAAATCCAAAAAATCCTTGAAATGGTTAGTGGGAATGAGTAAGATGTTATGATGTTTATGATGTCATCTACAAGTAAGTATATATACAAACAAGGCGAACAAGTCCTTAGTTTTAGGCTTGTATGGAGTCTCATAGGTAAGTACCCTCTTGAAATTTAGTTGGTTCAAACCTGTCTTATAAATAGTAATTGGGTTCTAAAGGATCCCAATATCACTGATCAGTCTTCTTGGGCATTGTTTCAGCGCAAGCCTCTTTCGTGGCGACCGAAATATCCCAAAAATCCAAACCTCAATGAGTGTAGTATCGATTATCTACCAACTTCAGACTGCACCAAAGCCGGTCATCTCACTACGTCCTAATGGACTAGTTGGTCAAGTAAAGGTTCTAAAAGCCAGTTAGTGCTTCATGGCATCACTCAGCGGCCCCATATTCTCCTTGACTACTCAAGGGCTACCGGTACCCACAAATATGTCACAGTAACGTAGCTATTTCTTAGACCATGTCGGTACACCCCGCACAGTTTCCACAATGTATTTCTACTTACCTATAAGGTATCCCAAATCCGGGTAGTGGATTTAAACAAGCCCAAACAAGGAACCAAAATGTAAAGCAAACAATTCAAACAATAAAAGTAAATGAAGGTGATCTAACCCTAAGGTAACCCCACTTTTAAGTTTTCTTCCCAGCAGAGTCTCCAGTTCTGTGATATAGTGGGAGAAATAACTTGGGTGTTTTGCGTTTTATCATAAATGTTGCGGTTAGCAAGAGAAGCCACCGACTTTTATTTTATCCAAAAGGAAAGTCTAAAAAGAACAAGAATGACCTTTAAGATTGTTTCTTGAGTTTGGAGGGTATATTATGAAAAGGGAAGGTGTTAGCATCCTTTTCATCCATAGTTATCTATGGACTCTTAGTTGCTTGATAGATCACTTGCTTTTGTTTGAAAACGTGCTTTGTGTGGTTTTTGAAAGTATTTTGAAAAGGAGCCATCGTTTAGGCAAACTTTGTAATAGTTCTCATTTGTAAGAACATATACAAAGTGTTTGAGCTTTTGAAAATGTTTCAAGTTTGGAAAATGTTTTGAAAGTGTTTTAAGAGTGTTGGTGTTTGTTTTGAAAATAAGCAAGAGTGTTTGATTTGAAATTGAGCAAGCAACTAGGAACAATCTACCTGCTCAAAAGTATTGGTTCATTTCTTCCTTTCTTTTGATATTGTTATCTTACCATTAATTTGGTAAGAAGCCCTATCTTTGGATGTAAAGGGACGGGCTTGGGTCACCGTATAGCCATGATAGAAATATTGTGAAATATCTTAGAAATTCTCTTTGAGGGGTTAAGATCATTTTGAAAGGCAACATTTGATAGCGTCATCGAGGGACTATGATCTTGTATTTTGATTGCTTTTTGCTAAGATATCCCACATGCGTAACATGGTCATTTTTGTAAGGCAACAAAGTGGAATTACCCTAAGGGTTAAAGTGTGAAAGGGTGTTGATTTACATGCATTGTTTTGTATTGAATTATGGTTTGCTAACTTGTTGATTTTATCTTTCCATACAAACCCTAATTTACTAGCATTTATATAAAGCAATAAATTGCAGAAAGTAAAATACTAAGCTATTACATCATTAGGGGAGGGGGTATACAAATTTACAAATGGGGATTTTTCAAGGAAATTAAACCTAATTATCTATTACAACCATATTGAATAAATGTACAAGAATTGAAAATAAAAATGCAATAATGCAAATGGATAAAGAAATGATTTTGTTTGATTTTATGAAAGAATTTTAACCTAATTAAGAGAGATGATTAGTTAAAAATTAAATAAAATTAACTTAAACTAATTAAAAAATAAATTAAATTAAAAAGTATTTTTTAGGGTTTTTTATGAAAAGGTTTTAAATTAAGGAAAATAATGTGGAAATTGATTAATTAAAATAAACCTAAGATCTAAATTAATTATAGTTAAGAAAAGAAAATAATATAATAATTAATCCTAAGTCTAAATATTAATTATTAAAGGAAATTAATTTGTTAGAAGATTTTTTTTTTCTTTTTGTTTTTTTTATAAATGAAATAAATAAGGTGTGAAAATAATAATAATAATATTTTTGGATTTTTTACTAGTAAAGATAAAAATAATATTAATAATAATAATAATAAAAATATTAAAGGAAATAAAAATATAACGAAATAAAAAAGAAATAAGAAATAATAAAGAAAAATGGGCCAGGGTGTAAAAGTAGTCAGGGGTTAGCAAAAGAAAAGAAAAAAGAGGAGAAGCCCATCTATTTAGAGGCCCAGCGCCTGTTTCAAACAAAAAAATGGAAAGAAAATGTGAAAAAGGGTACCACTAGGGCTCGAACCCAGGTTCCTAAGGTGACAGGCGCGGGATTTAACCACTGGGGTGGTGATAAATCCGTTAACTTAAACAAAACAACAAATATGTAACATAAGTTTTTCCCTGAATGTAACTTCATCTTCAACCTCCAGCCAGAGAACCAGTAACTCATTCATTTCTCATCCATTCTCAAAACTTCCAACATCAAACTTGTTAGAAATTTCCTCACGATTCTGAATATGTAAATAACTTAAGCTAATTCTCAAATATGAGCATGAATTTCTAACAGTACCAAATTGTGACCTAAATATTTTTAGAGGTTCAAACTCTAAATTCTTCCTTCTCAAGCAACATAAATGAAATCTATGGACATGTATAGTTTCAGGGCAATGATGTCTATATTTTATCTTCACAAAAGCAAGACTAACAATGCCTAAGTGAGAAGATAGAAGTTCAAGAAAAATACCTCAAAAATGGAAATCGTGAAATGAGTTTGAGCTTGATTCAAAGTGCTGCAATGATCAGGTTAGCATCCTTGAGTCTCTAGGAAGCTAATGCAATGCTTAACTTGAGTTGAGAGTGGCTGAAATGGCCTGGAGAAGTCCAACTACAATGCTATGTTTTTGGTTATGGAGGATGATGGAAATGGAGTTACAGTTTAGGAACAGGGATTGGGATGAGATGTATTTGAAGTAAGGAATCTTTTGAGATTATTTAGAGAGGAAACACACAAGTGGTTTGAGAGATGGGAGTTTCTGGTCAGGTTTTGCACAACAATGGATTTTTTTTGCAATTTGAGTTTTCAGGGAGTTTGGGAGTGTTTTCAATCATGTGTTAGCTTGCAAATAACTTTTATAGTTATATGAAAAAGGTTAGAGCACTTGAGGTTGACAGAACTGTGAGATATAGAGTTATGGCTATGTTACTTGATTTTGAAGAAAAGTAGAAAACATTGTTTCAAGGCATAGTACAAGCATGGCCTGAGTTTATGGGAGGCTCTATACATGTTGCTTTTTCCGTTGACATTTCTTGTGTTTAGATGAAACAAGTTAGGAGCTCTATGCATTGACTTTGTGATTAAAGTCACTTTTCCAAAATGGAAGTGTGTACTTTGTTCCATTAATGGAATAATCACTTGGACAATGACTCAAACACTTGGATCATAGCTCAAATAGTTGTGTAATCTTCTGATTATGGATAGATTTAGAGGTTAGAAGCCTGTAAAGTAAGACTCATGCAGCATGGGTGTGGATTGGATCAAATGTTCATCATGAAAATGACTTGAAAAACAAGTTTGAAATCCTAACTTCTTGCCTTCGATTCTCTTAGTTCAAACATGATCTGAATGAGTTCTTGGACATTTTGGAAAGCTTGTAACATCCTATACAGCCTCTATGTTGGACATTTTTGAAAATTCCTTTTGGAACTATATGAAAATTTGCTATAAAGTTAGGTCAAAATCCTGCCTAAACTAGGGAAAAATTTCACTAAGTTTCCAAGTTTCACGAACATGTATTCACAAAATCATAACTTGAAATCCATGAATTTCTTTGGTAATTTGTGTTCTAAAATGTTTTATATCTCATTGAGATCTACAACTTTCATGTTGGAATTTTCCTTTGAATCATCTTGCATCATGGTGGAAAATTGGCTCAATGTTTTGAAAAAATATGAAGTTTCCAACACTTAAAAAAATTTCTAAGTTTAGAAATTTTGACTTTTCAAAATGAAATCTTGACTTTTTGATTTCTTTATGAACAAGTTTCATATTTTTACATGTTTTGATTAATTGTGATCTTTCACACTTGATTTTGACCAAAAAGTCAAAGTTTGACATTTCAGTGTACAATTGACTTTTGATTAGTTGACTGAAAATTCATCTGTCAATAAATCAATCATGAGAGAGTTTTTGAGCCATTCCATTAGGTCAAAATGATTTATTTGAACCCTTTAAATAATTCCTTGAATCAATAAATAATTTGTTAGGTAAAAAAATCAGAAATTGCACCTTCTCAGTCAAAACCCTAATTTTGATCATTTTGCCCTTTTGATGATCTGATCAAATTTCTTGAGGAATTGTGATCCAACCTTAATAAAATGACATATATGAGTTCATAATGTTGATATGGATAAAAAATTATGAAGTTTGACTTTAAATTGACCACAATTGACTTTTTCCCTAAAATAGTTGATTTTTAGATCAACTGATCAATTGACTAGGCAAAAATGTGATCCAAGACTTGAAACTTGACATGAGCAATCTTGATGGTCCAAAATGATCCATGAAAGTCATATGGGGCATTAAAAGTCCTTTTGTCCTTGTGCAAACTAAAACCCTAATTTTCAGTCATCAATGCTTAAGGAGGTGTCTTGAGCTGATCAACCCTTGTGCAGTCTTGAACCAAAGGAGATCTTGTGGGAGTTTACTTGATAAATGAGAGGGAAATTTTTTGGGTACAAAAGCAGTCATTTGTTGATCACTTTTATCCTTTACTTTCTCTCCTCAATCTTTGAGTTCATGATGCTTTATCTCCTCTTTGGGCTTTACCCCAATAGAGTCGAGTCTCTGGTTCACCAGTGATTTATTTTTCTCGTCGGGTCTTCCTTTTGATCCTGTTTTATTTGCTACATCCCCAATGGGGTCTTGCTTCCTTTTTAGATTTGTTCATTTGCATTCATAATCATAAGCATTACATGGCATCTTAGGGCCAAAAATAGGGCTTGTTTTATATTTAAGTATCTTCAATCGCGTTGACACGAATATTTTAACCTTCATATCTCCGGATAGAAGACACTTAAATAATGGCAGTTGTTGTACCCCAATTTTCCCCCCTAAGATTCCTTTAACATATCATATCAACTCAATCACAACAAGATCACACACTAGAGTTTGGATATTTTCCTTATCCTTATCTTTGCCCATGTTGAATCACCAAGTACCTTGATTTGTATCTTGTTGTCATCTATGTTTTTATTAACTTTTAACTAATAAATACAATGTATATTTTCCCTAATTGTTGATATCATAGGTGAAAGCACAACACATTCTAGCAAGTTGGTCCATAGGTTCATGAGTTTATTTCCATGTCTTCTTCAACAAAGCTTCTTTGAAATTCAAGCTTCATTATTGAAGATATTTTAAAGTAATATCATGACAAAGTCTATTATGATTCATCATGCCTTAAGTTGTCAAATATAGTTCAAAGGTACAAGGGTTGATTGAAAAAGTTTGACCTAATTGGACAAGTTCTTGATTCATTGATGACAAGTGCATATTTCCCTTAATTCTCAATATTTTGAAGTGGTTATGGTTTCTATGGTTCCTCATTATCATCCTCAGCAACTTATATTTACATGACAAAAGTATTTGTGCACAAAAGTTGATCAAAATTGTAAAAGGGTTTCTAAGGTATCTTGTTGCTCTAAGAGCCAAGGTTTAGAACTTCAAAGGGGTATATCTTGCTCATCTTTTGGTTTTTTGAGTGATTCCAAATACATCCTTCTCTTCAAATCGTTATCAACAAATCACTTCAAAAGTTTCAAGAAAATTTTGTGTGGAAGGTACCTAATGATGAAGAAATATTACAAGTCTTCTAGTTGAATCATCAAGTTCCCTTATGTGACTTCAAAAGATCATAACTTGGTCAATTTTTATCTCCTTGAGCCCATTCTTTTTCCATAATGATATTAACTATATATACTTCAACCTTTCTTTTAAGTGCAAAGTATGAAAATGGATGGAAGATGCCCTAAGGATGCAAAATATTATAGGCCATTTCATGAATTTTTGCCAACTTAAACAAGTCATAACTCCCTCAATTTTTGGAGTTTTTAAATGGTTTAAGTCTCAAAATGCTATTCAAGAGACCTACTTCATGCCATATTTTTTTGGTCAAGATCAAATTTCAAGTGGAAGGCCATGTTTGGATGCAAGACATTATAAGTCATTTTTGATGAAAAAACTTAGAAATTTTCTAAGTATAGAAAGTCAACCTCTTCTTCTCAACTTTGACTCATTACAATTTTCAGCTCAAGCATCCAGTTGATGCCATTATTTGCACATTGTAAATCTTGTGATCTCATATTTCTAAAGCTTCAAGAATCCTGTCCTAAGACTCCTTGAGCTGAGAATGCCATTGATTTGAATTTGGTAACTTAAAACTGAAGTTTCTTCATAAGTCAGAATTTGAAATTCATGTTTTGGCTTCTAAACATGAAACTAGCACGCGTTTTTGGTCTAAACATGTTTAACCAACTTGCCAAAGTGGATTAGAGCCTTAACACGCAAGGATTGGATGAGTTTTGATGCAAAAAAGATCACACTTTACTCGTGTATCAGGTTCACTCAATTTCCCTCCAAACATCATCATTTCACACGTTTGAACATTCAATCAGCTTCCTTATAAATAGAGGGTCATACTCATTCATTCTCTCAAGCTTAGAGAGCTAGAGTAACCCTACCATACTCCCTCTTAAACCAAACATTCTACAACTTTGAATTTTCTCTTACAGCCTTTCTCAATCATTTTTATTTGTCAATTCATCTTCATTGAACCTCACTGAAGCTAACAGAAGAAGAATTAAGCTCTAAAACTCCCTGAATCATGCTAGCCAAGTCAAGTTTCAGAGCTCTGCAACTTAACTTCAATAGGTATATTCCCTCACCAATTCTCTCAAACTTTGATACTATTATGAAGCTCTCATCATCCTGATTCTAGTCGCAACTATTGTTTTCAACTGGAAGTACGTTTTGACCATGAAATTTCAAATCCCTTTTCAAAACTTCTCTTCCAAAACGATTGAGCTACAACTTATATAAATTTTTCGCGAAGGTACCATTGGAATCTTCTTGAAGAGACGAAGCGAATGATACCCGTCTCATCTTCTAATTTTACAGTTTCTGAAACCTGCAAATTTTGTTGGCTGGAGGTTGAAGATGACCAATGTGTTATCTATCAACCAATGAAAGCATGCCACGCTTATTTTTCAAAAAATTTGATTTAATTAATGATCTTGTGTTTATTCCACTAAAGACCATGATATGCACAACGCGTTAGATCCATTGGATTAACTTACTAACATGTTTTGACTCTCATCCATTGGTCCATATTTTTTTGACTTAATTTTTAATTTCTGATTTTTATATTAAAATTGATTTAAACTAAAAAAAAATTCATTTCTGGTTCAAAAATTATGAAAAAAATTCACAAAAATTTTCAAATATTCTTTTTCTGAATTTTATTTTTTCATAATTTTATTTTTAGATTTGATATTTTTTATAATTTTTATTTGTTTTCAATTGTTCTTAATTACTTAAAGAATACTTTTGAACATTTTTAAATTCTGAAAAAAATCATCAACATCATATCCATTATTTCTGACCGTTTGAATTTTTTTTAGAATTTTATTTTGACTTCTACTGTTTTTTATCTTTTTTCCATTTATTTGAGCAATTTTAATTAGTTTAAAAATAGTTTCTGACTTTAAAAAATTACCTAAAATTTTATATAAACATTTGAGTATAGTTTTTATATTTCTATGGCCTCATTTGATTTTTCTTGGTTGATTTGAATATAATTTCCATTTCCCCTCTTATTTTCATTTTAAAATCATTTTTAAACCTTTTTCTTTATTTTAAATACAATATTATTTTTTTGTATATATTCTGGCTGATCTTGGACTATGAAATTTTGATCATGAGCTTTATTAACATAATTGGATCCATGGTGTTGAGTCTAACACCATAAAAATAGATGAATGATTTTAATAATAGTTTGATTAATTTTTTTGGTTCAAATGTGGTTTAATTCTTCTCTCATCCCTCTTCATCTTATCCCCTTCTTATTGTGTCATTTGTTGTTAGAGGATGATGTACATATCATCTCTCCAAGCATAGGACATATAAATTTCTATTGGCCGGCCTCAAAATAGGTGCGATTTCTATATAATTCCACTTACGATTGCTTAACATAACACTAAATTTTGTCCCGATTCAAGAAGTGATCATTCGTGGCCCAAACCGATGTTTGTAAGCCCAAGTATGTTGATTTGAATCCTTTGATCCAATAACTTTGAGATTCATTGTTAGGAGGCTTTGGTCTTATCAATCCTCTAATAAATCTTCATAAACTTTGGTCAAAGTGAATCACTTAAACATCATTGATTATTTATTGTTGTCTTGAGAATTTTGAATGGATGATATACTTGACAAAAAAGCAAATGAAACTTGTTGTTGAGAGGCTTTGATTTTATCAATCTTCTAATGAGTTTAAGATGCAAGTTTCAAGATGTTCATTCAACTAACCTCTAATTTCTAACAATTGACTTTATTTTGTGCTTTTATTTTATGCTTTTACTTTAAGTACATTTATTTTAGCATTTAAATTTCATGCTATTTTCATCTTTGCTCATTTGAGCATTTTTTCTTTTATGTCTTTTTTATTATTATTTTTATCATTTGAGCTTTTCATTTCTTTTTGAAGACACTTAATAATCAACTTGAACCCTAAAAAAATTTAATGTTACTTGGACTACTTGGTTACTATCCTTGGCATTATGGAGATTGTGGACTTCTTAGATTTAGGAGTAGAGACCTTAACCTACCTTGAGACCTTGTGACCTCAACTGTTATTTTGTCTGGAGTTCTTGGGGTTTACCTCAATACATTGGGTTGTTGGTTTGTTTTGTGTGCAGGTTATTGTGATTACATGCTTTGTCTGTAATCTGGAATTCATCTGTATACAATCGTTACTCTATCCAATTTTTGTGAAGACTTAATGCAATTGAAGCTTGGTTTTATTAAGAGGTCTATTATCTTTGCTTGATTTGTTTCAATCCAAAGGATGAGAATTCTACATTGACCCATTATGTCAAATGTTGGCTTCTTGTTGGTTAGACGGTTCTTTTCCCCTAGCTTTTACTTTATGCCTTAGGATAGTCCCTTCATCTCCTCCCATCTTCTTTAATTTCAAAAATATTCTCCCTCCTTTTGAAAACTCTTCTTGTTTTTTGAACTTGAATCGCTTTCATAATAAACTCTAACTTATGTCCATGTATTTTCAAAATATTTTCTTAATCAAAATTTAATCAACTTAAGAATACCTTGACATTTTTGTGAGAACACTAAAAGTCAATCGATCTCATTCAAACCATTTTGCCACTTTGGCTTTTTACTTTAAAATTTTCTCAAAAGATTAGACTCTTGTCAATCCTTGTAGTGATGCGAACTACTATACTTCTACGATATATAGTGAAGTGAGATATTTTCCACTTGGGTGTTGAGCGAAGTTTTTGTTGATTTTTAAAATCCAAGCCTTATCCTCCACTTTGAGATGATGCAAATTATCCTTTCTCATAATTATGGGTAGTAAGTATGTTTTCCACTCGGATAAGACAATGATGTCTTGTCTCTTACAATTAAACCAACACGCTTGTGTTTTAAATGTTTTAAAGGTGAACTACGTGTACCCTGATCCCCTATTGCATGGAAGGTGGTACGTAGGAACTAAAGGTTCACGACCACGGCGGGTGCAAAAATTGTAAAAATTATTTCTTTTCTCACCCCCCACAATCTATTTTTTATACAACTCTTATATCCAAAATACACAAATTTTCAAAGAGGTTCCTACGGAGTACCGTAGATGTTTAGGGTGCTAATACCTTCCCTTTGCATAACCAACCCTCGAACTTAGATTCTCTCCCCTCTTTTTGGGTTATTCAATATTTTCCCATTCCTTTGGAAACAATAAAGCGTAGTGGCGATTTTTTATTTGATTTATGCGTGTCAAGTCATTCCAATGGTTTGGTCTCGACATTTCTTCCTCTACAGTTAGAATAAGATTTGGTTCTGCAATATCATCTCTGAGTTTTGATGATTATAAATGAGTATGTTTGTATGGATAATTTTGATACTCTAATGTTTGTTATTTTTTTAGTATTTAACAAACAGGTTCTGCTTTTGATGGATGGTGTGGCCAAGACATTAGAAGAGAATCAGTTCCGCTTCTGTGCTACACAAGTTCTGATGAACATTAATAAGACACTATAGAAGCTTCTGAAGTGTATGTTCTAATGTTTGTATAAAGAATCAAGTCAGAATATCAGAAGACGGAAGTTCTACTTAAGTCCAGATGATGAAGACTCGTGCTTCTAAAGACAATGTGTTCTAAAGAAACAAGTCATAAGATCTGAAGACAGAAGTTCTACTTAAGTCCAGATGTTGAAGACTCATGCTTCTAAAGACAACATGTTCTAAACAAACCAGTTAGAAGATCTGAAGACATAAGTTCTACTGAAGTCCAGATCCTAAAGACTCATGTTTCAGAAGACAATAATGTTCTAAAGAAACCAGTAAGAATATCTGAAGACAAAAGTTTCTACTGAATTCCAGATGATGAAGACTCATATTTCTAAAGACAAAGGGTTTTAAACGACCAAGTGTTGAAGATTCTGATAGACAGAGTTCTAAATATTCTGAAGACTTGAAGTTCTGGTAACTCAAGGTTCTACAAAGGATTCTCAAAGACCAAGTGCTGAAGATTCTGAAGACGCAATTTTGAAGACTCTGAAGACTTGAAATTCTGAAGACCCAAGGTTCTGAAAAATGTTCTAAAGACCAAGTGTTGAAGAGTCTGAAGACAGAATATTTGAAGACTCTGAAGACTTGAAGTTCTAAAGACCCAAGGTTATAGAAAAGGTTCTCAAGACCAAGTGTTGAAGTTTAGAAGACAAGGTTTTGAATGAACAAGTTCTGACGACTGAAGACTTGATTATCTGGAGATTCAAATGTCATGATTCTTCTCATGCTTCAATCATCTACCATCAGAAGCCTCTGAAGTTCAGAAGACAAACGTTACCATTAGCAATGACAAGTACACAGTACAAAAAAGCCTTATCCCACTACCTCTCCACTAGCTTGAATTGCGGAAAAGAAAATGATGTGGCAGTACTATCTTCATCATTGTGTAACGACTCTTTTTCAATAACCAACAACTCTATTTTGCTTGGCTATATAAGAAAAGGATCATATGCTTAAAATGTTGTTGGTGTTTAAATGTTCAAATGGAAGTTGTAATCGTTGGAACACAACAAAATTATCAACCAGTATCATATTATTGATAATTACAAGATAACAATGTAGTCATTGATTCACAATGTGCTTAGTTTCATATACTGCAAGAAGCTTGCTAAGTCGCAGAAGATAACAGAGATGATCATGGAAGCTTCAATTAAAAATCCACAACATGAATGTTGTGCCTTAAAGTGATCATTGAATCAAATAGAACAAGGACTATTGTCCAGAATGTTCTAAGGTGAATCAAGATGAAAAATCTCTTCTCTTTACTACGTCAATATCAATAAAGCTTTCAGAAGCTTATGAAGAAGAAGACTTCAGCGATTCAAGTGCTTTGGGTTATTGTCCATGAAGAAGCTACTTGAGTAAAAGAAGACCACACATTAAAGCTACAATACAATGTAATATTCTTAGTGTGTATTAGGATCTTCTGATGTACTTAATTGAGTTTACACTTGCTTGCGTAGAAGCATTCTCTTGTAAACAAACCTTGTAAAAACAAACAATTGTTTGTTCCTTCTAAAGGACCAGTTAGGTCAGAAGGTTTTGTGTTTCTTCTAAAGGATCAGTTAGGTCAAAAGCTTTAGAAGGTAACATGTTCCTCAAAGGACCGGTTAGGTCAGAAGCTTTGAGAAGACTAAGATGGTAGTCTTAGTGGTTGTTAGTCACAGCAGTTTTCGGTGCAGATTGTAATCAGTTTGGTTATATTGGATTAAGTCCTTGAGTTCACGGCGAAATCACCTTGGTAGGGTGGACTAGACTAGCTTTAGGGTTTCTCAAGTGAACCAGGATATATCACGTGTTCTTTGCTCTTGCTTATGCTTTACTGTTTATGCTTCCATTTAATTTTCAAAAGCATCACTTAACACAACAATGTTAAGAGACAAAAATTTGCTATTAGTGAAAAACCCAATTTAAACCCCCATTTTTTGTGTTTTCTTCACACCTTCATAATTTAGTCTCATAATTTAATCTTCATAATTTAGTCTCATGTGATTCATATAATGTGACAATGATGATAAATGTGATCCCATCTCTATGAGATCGGAAAGTCCCAGCTCTATTATAAATGTGATAAATGTTATCCTAGTCTCTGAGTGCATTTCTTACACCATCAAATATACTTGTTATTTCTGCTTTTTAACTTGCAATTATAAAAATACTTCTAATTTTTTTAGATATGAACAAATTTTAACGTTTTAAGAAACCTTTTCTTTTTTATACAACATGTCTTTTAGTTTCTTATCTGACATATGTGTCTTGGATATAAAGATTAATATTTATATTATTTTACTTTTTTATCATAGTTCATCACAAGTTAAGAATATTTATATTATCTTATTTTTTAATCATAGTTTATCATATTTATATTATTCATATTTTCTTCCATATTTTGATTGATAAATTTTAGTTTGTTCTTATGTGCATCTTAATAGGATAATTAGTTATGAAAAATGATGGTACTTCTCAAACACAATGTCTATCTATCTCACAAGAAAGTACACATCAACCAATTTCTAATGAAAGTGGTAACCAATCAATTGATTCTCCTTCTCCCAAACTAAATGATAATATGGATTTTGATAGCCAAACAACCGTAAGTCATCAATTCATACATAAAAGTTTTGTATGAGATCATTTTACAACGATCAAAGTTGATAGAAAAGATAAGGCTCAATGTAATTATTGCTCAAAGAAGCTTAATGGATCATCAAATGATGGGACGACACATTTAAAAGGATATTTGGGATCTTGTCCTAAAAAGAAGCTTTTAAAACCATCTGATAAAGGACAGACATTTCTTACGCCTAGAACCATGCAAGGTAAACAAGAGTTAAGTATTGGGATTTATGTGCATAAAATTCTAAGAAAGAGCTTGCACATGAAATTATTTTGGATGAATATCCACTTTCAATAGTGGATCATATTGGTATTAGAAGATACTCAACTTCTCTCCAACCAATATTTCAAGTTCGTTGTAGAAATACTATAAAAAAGGAGATACTCAAAGTATACAATATGGAGAGATCATCAACTTTGAAGTTGTTAGAAAATCCCTAAGGAAAAGTGGCCATTACTTCTGACCTTTAGACCTCGGGAAATAAAACAAAGGGATATATGTTTTAACTTTTATTTTTCAATACACTTGAGTTGTTGATCGATGATGCTACTTCAATTTCCAACTCTCGCCTCGATGATGAAGATTGTAATACGATGGGAGAATTGACTTTACTGGTTTTGCGTTTTTATCGCAAATGTTGCAGTTAGCAAGGGTCTCCACCGACATTTCTTTTATCTAACAAAGGAAAGGGTGAAAATAATAGGAAAGACCTTTTTGAAATATTTTTAGTTCAGGTGGTAGGTTATGGAAAGGGAAGGTATTAGAACCCTATTCATCTGTAGTTATCTACGGGCTCTTAGTTGCTAGCTCACTTTGAAAATGCTTTTGGTGTAAGTGTATTTGAATTTTTTTTTTAAAAGATGCCTTAGTGAGGCAAACTTTGTAATGATTCTCGTACCATTGAGAATGCATACAAAGTGTTTTTATCTTTAAAATATTTAGATAAAGGGTGTATGTGTGAGAATTTGTTTTGTTTTGTGAGCAAGAAACTACAAGCTTTCTACCTACTCGAAAGAACTTTGTTCTTTTCCTATTTTCTTTTAGATAGTGTTATCTTAACATTAGTTGGTAGGAAGCTCTATCATTGGATGTTTTGAGGGACAGACGAGAGCCATCGTACAGTCACAAAGGCAACTTGTAATATTCTTTAGCAGTTACCCTAAGGTACTAAGATCATTTAGCGAGGCAACATCGAAGGATCATCGAGGGACTATGTTCTTGTAACCAAAGGGTCTTTGCCAAAACTTCTCATGTTCGAGAGACGTGACTATTTATTTTCCGAAGGCAACAAGTGGAGGTACCTTAGAGGTGAACATGTGCGAAGTGTATTGTGTTTTAGTTATGTTTATCTTGAATATTTAGTTTTCTACCGTTTTATTTTAAATCTGGTCATGAAATCCTATTAGCATACATCTAGCAATTAAATATATACATAGGGCAGAAAATAAAAGTGCGAGAATTTAAACTACACTTTTACATCACTTCGGAATGGGGGGAATACAAACCAAAATGGGGGACAGAAAAATGTAAAAAAGTCCTAGTTTAAACAATTACATCCCTTTGAGCAGTTACAATTATTCATGAAAATAATGCGGAAAAAAGTAAACAAACGCACGGAGAATGGAAAATAGGTAATACCTAAAACCCTAAAAATTGTAAGTGTAAAAAAAAAATTTGTTGTTTTTAATTTAGAAAAAAAAGTTTTATGACAATAAACCTAATTCTAACCAATTTTTATTAGCAAAATAAACTCAAAATTATTAAATTAATTAATTTTTATTATAAAAAAATTAATTAAATTAAACCCTAAATCTAATTTTTATTTGATTTTATGATTTTTATTAAAAAATACTTATTAAAAGAATAGAAAAGGAAAATGAAATAATAAAAAAAATTCAAAACGGGTTAGGCGTGCAAAAGCAATTGAGCGGGGAATGAATTGTCAAGCCCATTCCAAGGAGGCCCAGAACTGCGCTGCAAAAAAAAAGGTTAACGGGGTGCAATAAACAAAATCTGTTAGGCCCAATCATAACTGAGCCCAGGAGCCTTGTATGATCTAGTTGGGAGCGCACCTTGGAGTGTACCATGGTCACCATCATTTTGGACCGCTGGATTTGTGATTTGAAGATCTGATGGCCCAGATGAGAGCCATACCATGCACTTGTTAACCCTCATACCCTTTGGATCTGAAATGAAATATTAGAAAAATAAAATCTACTCGCGCCTGGATCGAACCCAGGACTTGGAGGGGGTATGCTCTTAGGACGCGCGCGCTGCCACTGGGCTATATTGTTCATTCGTTATATTAATCAAAACAAAATAAAGTAAAAGAGCAAGCTAAATCCATGTCAGCAAATGTGCGCTCTCGTAGTGGGCTCTAGTTGTTTAAATGGACGAATCACAAAATGCCTTGATGCGATGTATGCCTTTGTCGGAGTCAACAGAATTCAGGGACACTGGAGTCAACCTCCAGTCGTCCTCTCTGACCATACAAAAATCTGAATCTGCAAAACAAACAAAATTAAGGTCCAAGGTTCAACCTACCCCCATAAATCACATGCTACGAGTTCAATCATGACATTGGTCTGGTCCGAAATGGCCTGTAGTGTGAGATCCGAAACTCAATAGTTCTTGAGCCCTAACAATGACAGAACTGGATATTTGTTTGCAACTTGCATCTAATACGTCAAAAACATCTTAAAGGTGCGTGTTAGTGATTATATGCAGTTAAACACAATTTATAATGCATGGATTTAAGAACTTGAAAATTGAAACATTACCCAGTTGATGCTTTTGAGTTGAGGTATTTTGGGCACAACTAGACGCTCTTATGGCTTTGAAGAGGCTCTTGGGAACCTCAGGAGTGATGTATGACCACTGGTTTGAGATGAAGAAGGATGGGAATGCAGCTGCAAATGTTTGAAATTTTTTGGAATTTTTAGAATTATAGTGCTCTCTCTTAGGTAGTGTAGTCGTGTCCCTTTAGGTCTCATTTGCAGTGTATAAATAGAGAGTGAAGAGAGGAGTACACGTGTATGGAAACAAAACAAAGCATTCATGACTTTGGGGACAATAATAAACACATTAAAATGCTTCCAAACTTGATATTTCTTGCCTCTTTCAATCATCACACGCTTATGAAAGGAGGCTAGCTTATATTTGGGCCTCAATGCTAACCAAAAGACAGGCCCATGCACAATAACCCATAGTTTCATAATTTTATTCAATGTATTTTGAATTTGTAGTTGTTTAGTTATTGGCTTGCATTTTTGGTAAAACCCAAGTGTATGTGTGAATGTCATGACTGATGTCATAACATTCTAGTTTAGTTTGTACTGATTCATTAGGTACCTTTGCAGAAAAATATTGTCATACAAGTACTGATGTTTATAAGTGTGTATCTGAGCATTTTGCAAAATGATCACATTTTCCTAAATCAGTAGACAGGTTTTCAGATGTCATAACAGATGTTAAGACATCCTGTTCTGAACTAACAGGTATGCAGTTTGGTTAATTCTGAGTTTTTTCAGGAAAATGACTCAGTCTTTCCAGAACAGAATCCTGCGTTTTCTTTGGGTTAACCTAGCTCAACCCCAACCTGGTGGATCTAGTCCTGTGACCTAGTCTTAAGGTCAAACGGATTTAACCCTAACTTTTTGTGGAAACCCTAACTGAAGTTGCAACTGCTATATATTCAACAGAGCTGCTGTCTTGGAATGAATCCCTTGTAGACAGAAGATCATTTAGAAACTGTATAGTTTTAGCAATTGTAATCCAAGCAATTATCATTGTGATAAGTGACTTGGAATAGGTTTTAATTGTAAGGGTTGTGTAACACTCAAAGCTTTGAAGCAAGAGTGTTTGTATGTCTCTTGACTAAAGCTGTGAAGCAGAGTCAAGTTAGGTGTGTGTATCACTCAAAGCTGTGAAGCAAGAGTGGTTGTGTTGCTTGATTAAAAAGCTGTGAAGCTTAATCAAGTGTATGGTTTTGAAGAGTGTCTTCATCAATTCATTAGTCAAATTGTTTTATGTATCACTGCTGTGATTGAGGGGGAGTGAGTAGGAACTCAGGTTTAAGTTGTACTTAGATTGAAATTGCATTGGGTAGGTCTTAAGTGAAGGAGATAAACTGATTGGTTTATTCCTGAATTAACATCTCTTATAGTGGATTTCCTCCCTGGCTTGGTAGCCCCCAGAGTAGGTGTTGTTGCACACTGAACTGGGTAAACAATTGATTGTGTTCTTTACTGTTTTTATATTTACTCTCTTATAGAAAGTCAGATACGGTGTCACAACATTGAACGTGACATTGAGTATCTGCAGCCAGAATTTCAATTGGTATCAGAGCAGGCACCCTGCCTGTATTACTGGGTGAGATCTAGGGATATTACTTTCTGGCACTATGGACAAAGAAGGAGTTTTTGGAAATAGGCCACCCATTCTGGATGGAACTAATTATGACTACTGGAAACCTCGTATGATTGCCTTCTTAAAATCTCTGGACAAAAAGGCTTGGAGAGCTGCTGACAAAGGATGGAACCATCCCACCATAACTGAGAAAGATGGGACAATCAGTCTGAAGCCTGAGGAAGATTGGAGTAAAGAAGAAGATGATTTAGCCCTGGGAAATTCCAAAGCTTTAAATGCCTTGTTCAATGGAATTGATAGAAACATTTTCAGACTAGTACATCAATATGAACTGGCCAAGGAAGTTTGGGACACTCTCAAAACTACTCATGAGGGCACTTCCAAAGTAAAAATGTCAAGGCTTCAGATGTTGACTACCAAGTTTGAGAATCTAAAAATGATGGAAGATGAAACCATTCATGAGTTTCACATGAACATCTTGGAGATTGCCAACACCTCAGGAGCACTGGGAGAAAAGATGTCAGAAGAAAAACTGGTGAGAAAGATTCTCAGATCCTTGCCTAAAAGATTTGCAATGAAGGTAACTGCCATAGAGGAAGCCCAGGACATCAGCAAGTTGAAAGTGGATGAACTTATTGGGTCTCTTCAGACTTTTGAGATGGGGATCACTGATAATGGTGACAAGAAGAACAAGAGCATAGCACTTGTATCCAACACTGATGTTGAAAACAAGGAGGATGAAGAAGAAAATATTTCAGAAGCTATAGCCATGCTTGGAAGACAGTTCAACAAGCTCATCAAAAGAATGGATCCAAAGTCAAGGTCTAATGTTCATAACATTCCCTCTGACATTGACAGTTCCAGCAGAAGACCAAGGTCAGAAGAGAAGGGAAACCAAGGCAGAGGAATTCAATGCCATGGTTGTGAAGGATATGGGCATATTCGAGCTGAATGTCCAACCTTTCTTAAGAAACAAAAGAAAGGAATGACTGCGACTTGGTCTGACTGTGATTCAGAAAGTAATTCTGAAGAAGAATCTGCTAAACTAGTTACTGCTCTAACTGGTGTTTGTACTTCTGAAAGTGACACCAGTGATGAAGAAGTGACATTTGAAGAACTGGCTGATACCTACAAGAAATTGTGTATCAGAAGTGCTGAAGTCTGTGTGCAGAATGAGAAACAATCAAAACTCATTAAAAAGCTGGAGGCTGAAAAAAGGGCAGATCTTGAAACTATAAGTCATCTAGAAGGGGAAGTTCAATTGCTGAACTCACAACTGAACCATATGACCAAATTTGTCAAGATGCTGACCAATGGAACAAATAAATTGGAAGAGA
Organism: Vicia faba; assembly: GCA_948472305.1. NCBI lineage: Eukaryota > Viridiplantae > Streptophyta > Magnoliopsida > Fabales > Fabaceae > Vicia > Vicia faba. The sequence goes on along the minus strand of OX451736.1, from coordinate 1,257,657,987 downwards.
TTCTTCAAGTTGGACAAAATATGGGAAACAAATCTGGACTAGGATTTGTGGAAGCTAAGAAATCTGGTGCAGACAAGAAGATCAGGCCTGTTAAACAATTGTCAAAGTAGATGTCTCAACACAACTCTCAACATCAGAAACAGAGACATATGAAGAAAAGGTACCAAAGATGGAGATGTCATCATTGTGGGAGATATGGCCACATAAATCCCTTCTGCTTCAGATTGCATGGATACCCCAATCAAAACTCAGGTGTCAAACCTAAGTCTAAAAAGGTACCACATACTCCTAAATGGAAGAAAAAGGCTACTGCCTTGATAGCCCACACTTCCCTGAGGGTCTCTGCAAAGGAAGACTGGTACTTTGACAGTGGGTGTTCCAGACACATGACTGGAATCAAGAACCTCCTCAATAATGTTAAACCCCACTCCACCAGTTTTATGACCTTTGGAGATGGTGCTAAAGGTGAAATCAAAGGAGTTGGTAATCTGGACTGCCCTGGAGTTCCAAGTCTGAATGAAGTACTGCTGGTAAAAGGACTGACTGCTAATCTCATTAGTATCAGCCAATTGTGTGATCTAGGATTCAAGGTAAATTTCTCAAAATCTGAATGCCTTGTAATCAATGACAAACAAGAAATTGTAATGAAAGGAGTCAGATCTAAAGACAACTGTTACTTGTGGGAGCCTGAGAACACTAATTTCTACTCTGTGTGTTCCATTGCAAAAGAAGAAAAAGAGGTGAAACTGTGGCACCAAAAACTTGGCCATCTTCATCTAAGAGGAATGAAAAGGATTATCTCCATGGAGGCAGTCAGAGGGATTCCAAGACTGCAAATTGATGAAGAAAGAGTTTGTGGTGAATGTCAGGTTGGTAAGCAGACTAGGATGTCACATCCAAAGTCAAGACATCTGACCACCTCTAAGGTTCTAGAACTTCTTCATATGGATCTGATGGGACCAATGCAAGTGGAGAGTCTTGGTGGAAAAAGATATGCCTATGTGGTTGTGGATGATTTTTCCAGATTCACCTGGATTAATTTCATTAGGGAAAAATCTGATGTATTTGAAGTTTTTAAAGAATTGTGCAAAAGAATTCAAAGAGAAAAGGAAGGGTGTATTGTCAGAATCAGAAGTGATCATGGCAAGGAATTTGAAAACAGCAAGTTTGATGATTTCTCTTCCTCAGAAGGAATTAGTCATGAATTTTCTTCTCCTATAACTCCTCAGCAAAATGGAGTTGTGGAAAGAAAAAACAGGACCATACAGGAATCTGCCAGAGCAATGTTACATGCCAAAAGACTTCCTATGTATTTTTGGGCTGAAGCTATGAATACAGCCTGCTATGTTCATAACAGGGTCACCTTGAGAAAGGGAACCTCATCCACCATATATGAACTCTGGAAAGGAAGAAAACCAACTGTGAAGTACTTCCATGTGTTTGGCAGCAAATGCTATATTCTGGCAGATCGTGAACAAAGAAGAAAACTGTACCCTAAAAGTGATGAAGGCATATTTCTAGGATACTCCTCAAACAGCAGAGCTTATAGAGTATTCAATTCCAGAACCAAAGCCATGATGGAATCAATAAATGTTATAATTGATGATTATCATGAAGAAATAGATGTTCCTTGTACTGTTGAGACATTCTTTGAGACTTCAACCCAACAGAATGATCTACCCAACTCCACCACAACAGAATCTGAATCAAAGGAAGCTAGCAAGATCCCTTCCATCAGAATTCAGAAGGATCATCCAAAAGAGCTCATCATAGGAGATCCCAATAGTGGAGTCATTACAAGGTCTAGAGAAATCATCTCAAACTCTTGTTTTGTGTCCAAAATGGAACCAAGAAATGTCAAGGAAGCTTTAACTGATGAATACTGGATTGGTGCAATGCAAGATGAACTAAACCAATTCAAGCAACATGAAGTTTGGGAACTGGTTCCTAGACCTGAAGGAACTAACATCATTGGGACAAAATGGATTTTCAAGAACAAGTCAGATGCTGAAGGAGTTGTCACCAGAAATAAGGCAAGACTTGTTGCTCAATGATACACCCAGGTTGAAGGGGTTGATTTTGATGAAACCTTTGCACCTGTAGCCAGGCTGGAATCAATCAGACTCCTATTGTCAATTGCTTGTCTTCTAAAGTTCAAGTTATTTCAGATGGATGTGAAAAGTGCCTTTCTAAATGGGTACTTAAATGAGGAAGCTTATGTGGAACAACCTAAAGGCTTTGTGGATCCAAACCACCCTGATCATGTCTACAAATTGAGAAAAGCTCTATATGGCCTGAAATAAGCTCATAGAGCATGGTATGACAAGTTAACAAAGTTTCTCTCAGACAAAGGATACAGAAAAGGAGGCTTGGACAAAACTCTCTCTGTCAAAACTAAAGGAGGGAAGTTGATGGTTGCCCAAATATATGTTGATGACATAGTGTTTGGAGGAATGTCAGAACCTATGGTTAGACATTTTGCTGACCAGATGCAAGCTGAATTTGAAATGAGTCTCATGGGAGAACTAACTTATTTTCTTGGACTACAAGTCTCACAGATGGAGGAATCAATCTTCCTATCTCAAAGCAAGTATGCTAAGAACATTGTAAAGAAGTTTGGTATGGAGAATGACAGTCACAAAAGGACTCCTGCTCATACTCATTTAAAGTGTAGTTGTTTAGTTATTGGCTTGCATTTTTGGTAAAACCCAAGTGTATGTGTGAATGTCATGACTGATGTCATAACATTCTAGTTTAGTTTGTATTGATTCATTAGGTACCTTTGCAGAAAAATATTGTCATACAGGTACTGATGTTTATAAGTGTGTATCTGAGCATTTTGCAAAATGATCACATTTTCCTAAATCAGTAGACAGGTTTTTCAGATGTCATAACAGATGTTAAGACATCCTGTTCTGAACTAACAGGTTTGCAGTTTGGTTAATTCTGAGTTTTTTCAGGAAAATGACTCAGTCTTTCCAGAACAGAATCCTGCGTTTTCTTTGGGTTAACCTAGCTCAACCCTAACCTGGTTGATAAAATCCTGTGACCTAGTCTTAAGGTCAAATGGAATTAACCCTAGCTTTTTGTGGAAACCCTAACTGAAGATGCAGCTGCTATATATTCAACAGAGCTGCTGTTTTGAAAGTAATCCCTTTTTTGTTAGAAGATCATTTGTAAGCTGTATAGTTTTAACTATTGTAATTCAAGCAATTATCATTGTGATAAGTGACTTGGAATAGGTTTTTAATTGTAAGGGTTGTGTAGCACTCAAAGCTTTGAAGCAAGAGTGTTTGTATGTTTCTTGACTAAAGTTGTGAAGCAGAGTCAAGTTAGGTGTGTGTATCACTCAAAGCTGTGAAGCAAGAGTGGTTGTGTTGCTTGATTAAAAAGCTGTGAAGCTTAATCAAGTGTATGTTTTTGAAGAGTGTCTTCATCAATTCATTAGTCAAATTGTTTTATGTATCACTGCTGTGATTGAGGGGGAGTGAGTAGGAACTCAGGTTTAAGTTGTACTTAGATTGAAATTGCATTGGGTAGGTATTAAGTGAAGGAGATAAACTGGTTGGTTTATTCCTGAATTAACATCTCTTATAGTGGATTTCCTCCCTGGCTTGGTAGCCCCCAGAGTAGGTGTTGTTGCACACTGAACTGGGTAAACAATTGACTGTGTTCTTTACTGTTTTTGTATTTACTGTCTTATAGAAAGTCAGATACGGTGTCATAACATTGAACGTGACATTGAGTATCTGCAGCCAGAATTTCAATTGGCATCAGAGCAGGCACCCTGCCTGTATTACTGGGTGAGATCTAGGGATATCACTTTCTGGCACTATGGACAAAGAAGGAGTTTTTGGAAATAGACCACCCATTCTGGATGGAACTAATTATGACTACTGGAAACCTCGTATGATTGCCTTCTTAAAATCTCTGGACAAAAAGGCTTGGAGAGCTGCTGACAAAGGATGGATCCATCCCACCATAACTGAGAAAGATGGGACAATCAGTCTGAAGCCTGAGGAAGATTGGAGTAAAGAAGAAGATGAGTTAGCCCTGGGAAATTCCAAAGCTTTAAATGCCTTGTTCAATGGAATTGATAGAAACATTTTCAGACTAGTACATCAATATGAACTGGCCAAGGAAGTTTGGGACACTCTCAAAACTACTCATGAGGGCACTTCCAAAGTAAAAATGTCAAGGCTTCAGATGTTGACTACCAAGTTTGAGAATCTAAAAATGATGGAAGATGAAACCATTTATGAGTTTCACATGAACATCTTGGAGATTGCCAACACCTCAGGAGCACTGGGAGAAAAGATGTCAGAAGAAAAACTGGTGAGAAAGATTCTCAGATCCTTGCCTAAAAGATTTGCAATGAAGGTAACTGCCATAGAGGAAGCCCAGGACATCAGCAAGTTGAAAGTGGATGAACTTATTGGGTCTCTTCAGACTTTTGAGATGGGGATCACTGATAATGGTGACAAGAAGAACAAGAGCATAGCACTTGTATCCAACACTGATGTTGAAAACAAGGAGGATGAAGAAGAAAATATTCAGAAGCTATAACCATGCTTGGAAGACAGTTCAACAAGCTCATCAAAAAAATGGATCCAAAGTCAAGGTCTAATGTTCATAACATTCCCCCTGACATTGACAGTTCCAGCAGAAGACCAAGGTCAGAAGAAAAGGGAAACCAAGGCAGAGGTATTCAATGCCATGGCTGTGAAGGATATGGGCATATTCGAGCTTAATGTCCTACCTTTCTTAAGAAACAAAAGAAAGGAATGACTGTTACTTGGTCTGACTGTGATTCAGAAAGTAATTCTGAAGAAGAATCTGCCAAACTAGTTACTGCTCTAACTAGTGTTTGTTCCTCTGAAAGTGACACTAGTGATGAAGAAGTGACATTTGAAGAACTGGCTGATACCTACAAGAAATTGTGTATCAGAAGTGCTGAAGTCTGTGTGCAGAATGAGAAACAATCAAAACTCATTATAAAGCTGGAGGCTGGAAAAAGGGCAGATCTTGAAACTATAAGTCATCTAGAAGGGGAAGTTCAATTGCTGAACTCACAACTGAACCAAATGACCAAATCTGTCAAGATGTTGACCAATGGAACAGATAAATTGGAAGAGATTCTTCAAGTTGGACAAAATGTGGGAAACAAATCTGGACTAGGATTTGTGGAAGCTAAGAAATCTGGTGCAGACAAGAAGATCAGGCATGTTAAACAATTGTCAAAGCAGATGTATCAACACAACTCTCAACATCAGAAACAGAAATACATGAAGAAAAAATACCAAAGATGGAGATGTCATCATTGTGGGAGGTATGGACACATAAAGCCCTTCTGCTTCAAATTGCATGGATACCCTAATCAAAACTCAGGTGCTAAACCTAAGCCAAAAAGGGTACCACATACTCCTCATTGGAAGAAAAAGGCTACTGCCCTGATAGCCCATACTTCCCTGAGAGTGTCTGCAAAGGAAGGCTGGTACTTTGACAGTGGGTGTTCTAAACACATGACTGGAATAAAGAACATTCTCAATCATGTTAAACCTCACAACACTAGTTATGTGACCTTTGGAGATGGTGCTAAAGGTGAAATCAAAGGAGTTGGTAATTTGGACTGCCCTGAAGTTCCAAGTCTGAGTGAAGTCTTGCTGGTAAAAGGGCTGACTGCTAATCTCATTAGTATCAGTCAATTATGTGATCTAGGATTCAAGGTCAACTTCTCAAAATCTGAATGTCTAGTAATTAATGAAAAACTAGAAGTTGTAATGAAAGGAATCAGATCCAAAGATAACTGCTACTTGTGGCAGCCTGAGATCACTAATAACTCCACTATGTGTCCAATTACCAAAGAAGAAAAAGAGATGAAACTGTGGCATCATAAGCTTGGTCATCTTCATCTAAGAAGAATGAAAATATCTATCTCTATGGAAGCAGTCAGAAGGACTCCAAAACTACAGGTTGATAATGTCTATGATGTGGTGAATAAACTTGAAGAAGGATGTGTTGTCAGAACCAGAAGTAATCATGACAAGGATGTTGGAAACAACAAGTCTAATAAATTCTGTTTCCCTGAAGAAATGAGGCGTGAAGTCTCCTCTCCTATAACTCTCCATCAAAATAGAGTGGATAAAAAGAAAATCATTCAAGAATCAACCAGAACTATGATTCATGTCAAAAGAATGCCTTCCCAACTCTGTGCGGAAATGGTTGCAGCTAGGAATAACTGTTCTCAAAATATCTGGACAAAACAGATGCTCACTGAGTATAATGTCTCACAAGATGTTGTGACATTGTATTGTGACAATCTGAATACAATCAATATTTCCATGAACCCTATTCAGCATAACAGGACCAAGCACATTGACTTTGTAGAGAAGAAGTCATTTAAACTGGAACATGGTATCATTAAGCTTCAGCTGACTGATTCTTCTACCAAGGCTCTTGTTGGAAATAAACTTGAAAACTTGAGGGGCAGGTTGGGTATTTGCCAACATGAGAAATTATAGCAATTAATTTTGCTTAAAACAAGGGTTGAAGGAGTTAATTTTGTTAAGTCTATTTTTAGTGGGTTAATCATATGTTTTCCCAATTCTTTCAAAATCTTTAAGAAGTTGAAAAGACTCTCTTTTGCCTCCTACTTCTCTCGTCTTTGCAACCTGTTCCCTCCTCTCAATCAAAGTTTTTTCTCAAATTGCCACTGGTGCTCTAAGTCAATCAAAATGTCTCAGACATCATCTTCAACCAAGGCGACTTCATCATCCTCATCATCTTCATCATCTGACCAAGACTCTAGAGCAATCACCACATGCATAGAATCTGAAGTTCTTGAGGTCACTCCTCTCAGAGAGATGGCAACTGACCCCGCCAAAGTCAAAAAGCTAAGAACTAGACATGCAGGAAGAGCTCAAGCTGCAGCCTCTGGTAATCCTTCTCATCCTTCTTCTTATGTACCAAATAGAGAAGGATCAGTTCAAGTTCATCAAGCTTTTGCTAGGCTTGTTACTAGTATACTAAGCGGAAACCAACCTGTACCGGGGATTTCTGTCCCTTTAAATCAATCAGGAAGCCCAAATGTGGACGTCTCTGAGAATGTAGATGTCTCTGAGAATGTTGTGACACAAAATGACAACATTCAGAACCCTTCAGAAAAGACTGCTGATCCACCTATCATTGATGTGGATGAGGATTACTCAGATAATGATCTGATTGCCAATGTAAACCCTAGCATAGCTAGGAGATTAATGAAAAGAAAGGGTAATCAGAATGATGCAAAATGTGTGTCCAAAGATAAACCTGCTGTTAAGAAATCCAAGGCTGAAGGCATGGCTGAGGTAGAATCTGTGAAAACTATTCAGTCCAAAGGGAAGGTGAAGGCCCAGGTGCATACTGCCAGACAACCAATTTCAAAGAAGAGAAAAGAACCTGAATCTTCTGATTCTGATGAGGAATCAGAATTTGAGATTGATGCTGAAGAAATTCCTATCAGAAGGAAGCTCCCCTCCAGCAAAATTGCTAGAGTTCCTGAAGTCCCAACAGACAACATCTCTTTTCATCATCCTGACAATGCAAACAGATGGAAGTATGTTTGCTTAAAGAGAATAGCTTTAGAAAGAGAACTCAACAATGATGCCATGGAGTGCAAAGACATCATGGACCTGATCAAGAATGCTGGACTGATGAAGACAGTGATAAAATTTAACAAGTGTTATGAAAATCTGGTCAAGGAGTTCATAGTGAACTTGTCTAATGATTGTGCTGATGGAAGGTCAGCTGACTTTGAAAGTGTTTTTGTTAGAGGAAGAAGGGTCAAGTTCTCTCCATCAGAAATTAACAAATTTCTTGGAAGAACAAATGAGGATTGTCCTGATCTGGAAGTCACTGACAATGAAGTTTGTCAAACCATCACAGCAAGGCAAGTGAAGTGCTGGCCCTTGAAAGGCAAGCTGAATGCCAGCAAACTTAGCATGAAATTTGCCATCCTGCACAAGATTGGTGCAGCCAACTGGGTGCCTACAAACCATAAATCAACTATCTCCATAGGATTGGGGAGATTTATTTATGCTGTGGGAACCAAGACTGCTTTTGACTATGGCAGGTATATTTTTGAACAAACTTTAAAACATGCTGGTAGTTATGCTGTCAAAGGACCAATTGCCTTTCCCTCCCTCCTTTGTGGAATTATCCTTGCATAATACCCTGATATCCTGGTGGCAAGAGATACAGCCTGCAAAAGAGCTCATGCCCTTGGGTTGCACTACAAACTGTTTCAGGGATCTCATGCTCCTGATATTGTCATAACATCAGCTGAGACATCGTCTGTGAAGACCCAGTCCAAGACATCTGATGTCATAGCTGTATTAAAAGAGACCTGCAAAGAGCTGGAAGCTAGGAAAAAGACCCTAGAAATCCTAATTGCCAGGTTAGAAAAGGAGGAAGTTGAAGGAAACAGAAGGGAAGAGGGTGTAGAAGCTGAAGGTCATCTCAATACTGAAGAAACTAGCTCCTCTGAGTCTGATGACAGTGCTTAAAGGTTGGTTGCTGTTTGGTGGTGTTGCTGATTGGTGGTGGTGATACCTGGTGGAGTTTGGAAGTGTGTTCAGTTTTTTTTTGGCTGCTGCTCTTATTACTTTTTTCTGGATGACTGTATAATTTTTATGAACATGTATCTTTGGCCCATTTGTGGCTAAAGAGGGGGAGAATATTTTGGTACTTACTTAATTAGACATTCTATTTTTCTGCAGTCATTTCTTTCTGCTGCTATCTATCTCTGATTGCTTACGGTCTTTAGCCAAAAATCTGCCAAAGGGGGAGTTTGTAGTTGTTTAGTTATTGGCTTGCATTTTTGGTAAAACCCAAGTGTATGTGTGAATGTCATGACTGATGTCATAACATTCTAGTTTAGTTTGTACTGATTCATTAGGTACCTTTGCAGAAAAATATTGTCATACAGGTACTGATGTTTATAAGTGTGTATCTGAGCATTTTGCAAAATGATCACATTTTCCTAAATCAGTAGACAGGTTTTTCAGATGTCATAACAGATGTTAAGACATCCTGTTCTGAACTAACAGGTTTGCAGTTTGGTTAATTCTGAGTTTTTTCAGGAAAATGACTCAGTCTTTCCAGAACAGAATCCTGCGTTTTCTTTGGGTTAACCTAGCTCAACCCTAACCTGGTTGATAAAGTCCTGTGACCTAGTCTTAAGGTCAAATGGAATTAACCCTAGCTTTTTGTGGAAACCCTAACTGAAGTTGCAGCTGCTATATATTCAACAGAGCTGCTGTTTTGAAAGTAATCCCTTTTTGGTCAGAAGATCATTTGTAAGCTGTATAGTTTTAACTATTGTAATTCAAGCAATTATCATTGTGATAAGTGACTTGGAATAGGTTTTTATTTGTAAGGGTTGTGTAGCACTCAAAGCTTTGAAGCAAGAGTGTTTGTATGTTTCTTGACTAAAGCTGTGAAGCAGAGTCAAGTTAGGTGTGTGTATCACTCAAAGCTGTGAAGCAAGAGTGGTTGTGTTGCTTGATTAAAAAGCTGTGAAGCTTAATCAAGTGTATGTTTTTGAAGAGTGTCTTCATCAATTCATTAGTCAAATTGTTTTATGTATCACTGCTGTGATTGAGGGGGAGTGAGTAGGAACTCAGGTTTAAGTTGTACTTAGATTGAAATTGCATTGGGTAGGTCTTAAGTGAAGGCGATAAACTGGTTGGTTTATTCCTGAATTAACATCTCTTATAGTGTATTTCCTCCCTGGCTTGGTAGCCCCCAGAGTAGGTGTTGTTGCACACTGAACTGGGTAAACAATTGACTGTGTTCTTTACTGTTTTTGTATTTACTGTCTTATAGAAAGTCAGATACGGTGTCATAACATTGAACGTGACATTGAGTATCTGCAGCCAGAATTTCATAAAGCTTTCCAAAGACTTAAGTGGGGTTAAGGTGGATCAAAGTCTGTACAGAAGCATGATAGGAAGCTTGTTGTACTTAACAGCCAGCAGACCTGATATTGCTTTTGCAGTTGGAGTCTGTGCAAGATACCAAGCTGATCCTAAAGTCAGTCACATCAATCAAGTGAAGAGAATTTTGAAGTATGTGAGTGGAACTTACAACTATGGGTTGCTGTATTCTCATGGCTGTGAACCAGCTCTGACTGGCTACTGTGATGCTGATTGGGCTGGTAGTGCTGATGATAGAAAAAGCACCTCTGGAGGATGTTTCTTCTTGGGAAATAATATGGTTTCCTGGTTCAGCAAGAAACAGAATTGTGTGTCTCTTTCTACTGCTGAAGTTGAATACATTGCAGCTGGTAGTAGCTGTTCTCAAATGATCTGGATGAAACAGATGCTTACTGAGTATAATGTCACACAAGATGTTATGACATTGTACTGTGACAATCTGAGTACAATCAACATTTCCAAGAATCCCATTCAGCATAGTAGGACCAAACATATTGACATCCGACATCACTTTATCAGAGACCTTGTAGAAGAGAAGACAATCAAATTGGAACATGTTGCCACTGAGCTACAGCTGGCTGACATTTTTACCAAGGCTCTTGATGCAAATCAATTTGAAAACTTGAGGGGTAAGTTGGGTATTTGCCAACATGAGGAATTGTAGCAATTAATTTTGCTTAAAACAAGGGTTAAAGGAGTTATGCTTGTTTTGATTGGGTTAAAATTATATTTTCCCATTTCCTTCAATTCTTTTAAGAAGTTGAATAGACACTCCTTTTCTTCCTTCCCCTCTCGTCTCCTCATCAAAACCCAGTCTCTCAATCAGAATTTTCTCTTCAGTTGCTGTTGGTCCTCTAAGACTGTCAAAATGCCTCAAACACCATCATCATCCAATACGACGATTTCAACCTCTTCCTCTGATCAAGATTCTAGGACAATCTCTTCTTGTCAGGACTCTGATGTCCTAGAGATCTCTTCTCTTAGAAAAGTGGAATCTAACCCCACCAAGGTCAAAGAGCTGAGAACAAGACATGCAGGAAGGTCCCAAGCTTCTGCCTCTGGTAATTCATCTCATCCTTCTTCTTCAGTTCCCCCTGAAATTGCAAATAGGGAAGGGTCAGCCTATGTTCGTCAAGCAATAGCTAAAATTGTTTCAAGAATTCTGAACGAGAACCACTTAGTTCCTGGCATTTCTGTTCCTTTAAATCAAGAAAGTTCAAATGCTGAAACAAGTCTAGATGTCTCTAAGGATGTTGAGACATCAGACAAAGAGAAGAATGTTGACATTTCTCTCAAGAAAAGGAAGAAGCCCAAATCCTCTGAGTCTGATGACAGTGCTTAAAGGTTGGTGGAGTTGCTGTTTAGTGGAGTTGATGCTGGTCCCTGGTGAAGTTTGGAAGTGTGTTCAGTTTTTAGTTGCTGCTCTTATTACTTTTCTGGATGACTGTATAATTTTTATGAACATGTATCTTTGGCCCATTTGTGGCTAAAGAGGGGGAGATATATTTTGGTACTTACTTAATTAGACATTCTATTTTTCTGTAGTCATTTCTTTCTGCTGCTATCTATCTCTGATTGCTTAGGTCTTTAGCCAAAAATCTGCCAAAGGGGGAGTTTGTAGTTGTTTAGTTATTAGCTTGCATTTTTGGTAAAAACCCAAGTGTATGTGTGAATGTCATGACTGATGTCATAACATTCTAGTTTAGTTTGTACTGATTCATTAGGTACCTTTGCAGAAAAATATTGTCATACAAGTACTGATGTTTATAAGTGTGTATCTGAGCATTTTGCAAAATGATCACATTTTCCTAAATCAGTAGACAGGTTTTCAGATGTCATAACAGATGTTAAGACATCCTGTTCTGAACTAACAGGTATGCAGTTTGGTTAATTCTGAGTTTTTTCAGGAAAATGACTCAGTCTTTCCAGAACAGAATCCTGCATTTTCTTTGGGTTAACCTAGCTCAACCCCAACCTGGTGGATCTAGTCCTGTGACCTAGTCTTAAGGTCAAACGAATTTAACCCTAACTTTTTGTGGAAACCCTAACTGAAGTTGCAGCTGCTATATATTCAACAGAGCTGCTGTCTTGGAATGAATCCCTTGTAGACAGAAGATCATTTAGAAACTGTATAGTTTTAACTATTGTAATCCAAGCAATTATCATTGTGATAAGTGACTTGGAATAGGTTTTAATTGTAAGGGTTGTGTAACACTCAAAGCTTTGAAGCAAGAGTGTTTGTATGTCTCTTGACTAAAGCTGTGAAGCAGAGTCAAGTTAGGTGTGTGTATCACTCAAAGCTGTGAAGCAAGAGTGGTTGTGTTGCTTGATTAAAAAGCTGTGAAGCTTAATCAAGTGTATGTTTTTGAAGAGTGTCTTCATCAATTCATTAGTCAAATTGTTTTATGTATCACTGCTGTGATTGAGGGGGAGTGAGTAGGAACTCAGGTTTAAGTTGTACTTAGATTGAAATTGCATTGGGTAGGTCTTAAGTGAAGGAGATAAACTGGTTGGTTTATTCCTGAATTAACATCTCTTATAGTGGATTTCCTCCCTGGCTTGGTAGCCCCCAGAGTAGGTGTTGTTGCACACTGAACTGGGTAAACAATTGACTGTGTTCTTTACTGTTTTTATATTTACTGTCTTATAGAAAGTCAGATACGGTGTCACAACATTGAACGTGACATTGAGTATCTGCAGCCAGAATTTCAAAATTTATTAAAAAAAATAAAATAAAATGTAAATAAAACAATTAGAAGATATAGGGCGAGTTGTGAATGAGTTTAAGAGTCCCTCATAAGGCCATGAATATGTTCAAAGCTCAAAGAATTAAGCCATAGGTCCAAAATATCAAATTTGCATTTCTTTCATTTCATGAATTTCTTTAAAATATCCCAACTTGTGAAACTCATAACTTGCTCAAATTTCATCTTTTAAAGATTATCTTAGAATTTTTGGAAAGCCTGAGGTGTCCTCTACAATCTCTATGCTGATCATTTTTGCTTTTAAAGACTTTATCTTAATGTAAGTTGCCTTGATAAAAAGTGTCTTTTGTTGACTTTTGAAAATAACCTATAATGTTTCAGCTCATATCTTTCAAATGAAGCATTTTTTGAACTTGAGAATAAAAGCAAAGTTGTAGATAATTGAATTTTCTTCAAAATGGGCATTGGTTGGGGAAAAGTTGATGAAATATGAGAAAGTTATGTTTGGTCAAAGTTTAGTTGAATTCTCCTAAGGAAACCCTAATTTAACAATTTTGGACTTTTGATGATTTGAGAGATTTCCTTTGGGAATCATTATCAAACCTTGATCAAATGATGCATATCACTTTAAAATGTTTGATGTTGACCAAAAATCTTGAAGTTTGAATGTATGTTGACCACAATTGACTTTTTGATCAATATAGTGATTTTCAATCATTTGAGCCATTGATTGAGCAAACTTGTGATGTAGGGCTTGAAACATGACATGGACCTTGTTGAGGACCCATGAAGAACCATGGAAGCCACTTGAGACCTTTTAAATCCAAGTTTCCTTGAGAAACTCAAAACCCTAATTGTAGACCTTTAGCTTTGGAGGAGTATTGACTAGTCAACCCTTGTATATCTTGAGTGTTTGGGAAGCTTTGAAAGAATATCTTGTGAAGAAAAGGGGAGGGAAAATTTTTAGGGTACAACATCTTCCCCTGTTCAATCTTCTTAAACCTGAAGAGTTAGATTGGCATGTTCTCCTTTCGTGACTTGAAGGTAGAAGATGATTGAACACTGAAGTGCCCAGAAATTTACACCTGCATGTGCAAGAGGTAACGTTATTGGTTGATTGTATCAGGAAAGGTATTATAGATGCCATTTGGATAGGTGACGGAGAGTTGTCAGAGATGGGCTTATAGATGCCATCCAAAATAACTATTGACTTAAACCGGAAGAAGTATCTGAATAAATCTTTGGTTGATTTAAACTGAACCAGAGAAAGGTCGACTGGAAAAGCATCAGGATAAATCATTGGTCGATTTAAAATGAACCAACAGATGTCTGTACTCAACTTTAACAGGATAAGAATCAGAATAAATCTTTGAGAGATTTAAGTTGAACCTGAGAAAGGTATTCATTGTCTTCAACTAGATAAGAATCAAAATAAATATTTTGGTTGATTTAAACTGAACCAAAAAAAGGTCTACTGGAAAAGCATCAGGATAAATCATTGGTCGATTTAAACTAAACCAGCATATGTATGTACTTAACTTTAACTGGATAAGAATCAGAATATATCTTTGAGCGATTTAAACTGAACCAGAGAAAGGTCTTGATTGTCTTTAATTGGATAAGAATCAGAATAAATCTTTAGGCGATTTAAACTGAACTAGAAAAAGTGTCTATTGGAAAAGAATTCAGATAAATCATTGGTCGATTTAAACTGAACCAGTAGATGTCTGTAATTGTCTTTAACTGGATAAGAATAAGAATAAATCTTTGGGCGCTTTAAACTGAACCAGAGAAAGGTTCCTACTGGAAAAGCATCAGGATAAATCATTGGTCTATTTAAACTAAACCAGCAGAGGTCTATAATTATCTTTGACTGGATAAGAATCAGAATAAATCTTTGAGCAATTAAAGTTGAACCAGAGAAAGGTCTTCATTCTCTTAAACTGGATAAGAATCAGAATAAATATTTTCTTGATTTAAACTTAACCAAAGAAAGGTTTACTGCAAAAGTATCAGGATAAATCATTGGTCGATTTAAATTGAACCAACAGATATCTATAATTAACTTTAACTGGATAAGAATTAGAGTAAATATTTGAGAGATTTAAATTGAACCATAGAAAGGTCTTGGTTGTCTTTAACTGGATAAGAATCAGAATAAATCTTCGAGCGGTTTAAATTGAACCAGAAAAAGGTCTACTATAAAAGCATCAGAATAAATCATTGGTCAATTTAAACTAAACCAGCAAATATTTGTACTTGTATTTAACCGGATAAGAATCATAATAAATCTTTGAGCGATTTAAATTGAACCAGAGAAAGGTCTTTATTGTCTTTAACTAGATAAAAATCAGAATAAATCTTCGGGCGATTTAAATTGAACCAAAGAAAGTGCCTACTGGAAAAGCATCAAGATAAATCATTGGTCAATTTAAATTGAACGAGCAGATGTATGTACTTGTCTTTAACTGGATAAGAATCATAATTAATCTTTGGGTGATTTAAATTGAACCAGAGAAAGTCTTGATTGTCTTTAACTGGATAGGAATCAGAATAACTCTTCGGGCGATTTAAACATAACCAAAAAAAGTGTCCATTTGAAAAGAATCAGGATAAATCATTGGTCAATTTAAACTGAACCAACAGATGTCTCTTTGTCTTTAACTGGAAGAAGTATCAGATAAATCTTTGGTCAATTTAATCTGATCCAGAAAAAGGTCCACTGGAAGAAGTATCAGAATAAATCTATGGTCGATTTAATCTGAGCCAGAAGAGTTTCTTGTTTGAATTTGACTGGAAGAAGTATCAGAATAAATTTATGGTCGATTTAATCTGAGCCAGAAGATATTTCTTATTCGACTTTTACTGGAAGAAGTATCAGAATTAGTCTATGGTCGATTTAATCTGAGCCGGAAAAGGTATCTTTGAGAATGACCTTCTGAGGAAAATGCTGAAATAGCCCTTCGTCAGATGTAGCCTTTGAGAAGATTGTCAGGTCATATAAGTAGTTGATGATGTTTGTTGATTGGTCTTTCCTGAAAGGATAAATAGTTAACTGTATGCAACGTCATAAAGTATGAAATGCATTGCGTAACAATGTTCTAAAAAAATGACACTGTGCTATATGTGTTTCGTATGCATATGCTATGATTTTTGGTAAATGATGTATGAGTGTGACATGTTATTGAAATACATTTGTAAATTTGAGCAGCATATTTGTCTAGGGAAAATAAATCCCTGACTGTCGTTGGGGATGAAGAGTATGTATATCTTCGATCTTCCAAGGATTGTTTCCGCTGGGGACTCCTACTTTCTTATCTAAGGAAAATCCACTGGGGAACATTGATTTCTGCTTTTTGCTTGAGGAAACTCTGCTGGAGAATGTTAATTCCTGCTTGGGGAGAAAAGTTCGAGAACATTGGTCGTTCATTGCTCTGCTAGGGAGTTTATACCCTGATTGAGGATATAAGAGATGGATAACCTTCCGGCTTGTCGGGGGAGGATAAAGTTGTCTGATATCTGGCCCTATTTTAGATTCAATAGAAACTCTCTGGGGATAGTGTCAACTTTACTGGGGAGAGTAATTTTGTCAGCGACTCATGGCCATCTAAGTAATAGACTCAAGCTGGGGAGATGATAATTTATTGGGGGAAATTAACTATGTTAGGGAAATAAACCCTATCGACGGAGAAATACTCTGCTGAGGAAACACCCTTGTTGAGGAAATGAACTCTGCTGGAGAGTAGAGACCTGCAGGGGGTTTTGCAATCTCGGAGGAATAAACTTAGTTGGGGAAGAGAACTTCCATGAACTATATTGGTCGAAACTCTGTAGGTTGGTGACATTACTGGGAAGAGGATCATACTCCTTTATCCGCCAGAGCAATCTGTCAGGGAAATTGCGGGGAATGTATGAACTTGTGAATATTACTCTGTGAGGATACTCTCATGGAAGATGTAGGGATTTGTGGGCGGCTTGGATGTTGTCCCAACTCCTAGAGTCTTGAGTAAATTCTAATCAAGGTGATAAGTCTTCTACTGATAGACAAGTGATGAGATGACGGAACATAGGTGTACACTTTAATCCCTAACTTTTTCTTGGACCGTCCTTTCAGATTTTCAGTCCACCAAGATACCCTTTTTTACCCAAGCCGCCTTTTCAGGTTTTCGACTTGCCAGGTGTACAGTTTTATTTATATATCCCTAATTTTTTCCTGAACTTTTTTGGTTCCCCGGGATGCCCTTATTTTTTCCTAGGCCAGACAACCAAGCAGGTCTTTTTCTTCATGCATAGTATTTTCCTGCTATGTCCATGTTCACATGGTACGGAGATATGTCACTGTCCATAGTAGTAAGTGTTTCAGCATTGCCAGAAAATGTTTACTTGATCGTACGTGGCCCTTTTTTGGAACTCATGTTCAATATCCCAAGTGATTCAGATGGAGGTCTGCCTCTGGCTATTCGACACTTTTGAGAGATTCCTTGAATCTTAACTCAATTGCCCCCATATATATTAGAAACCATGTCATTCCCCTTGATTATGAAAGGCCTGTTACTGGAAATATCTTTCCATCTAAGGTGATTCTGTTCATTGAGAGTATTTTCGTTCATTGAATATCCATCGTACAAATTTATCTATTGTCGAACAATTAGTCATATGCAAACAATGGCATTTAAAAATGCAAAGATTATGTCTGTCTTGAAGTTTTGAAAATGAATTTTTAGTAAACAAACAAAATTTTGTAAGAATATGAATTCACTCAGGATTTATAGTAAGCCTTACAGGAGTCAGGATACCTTTTGTAACAATATGCTTTCAAACTAACCCATGTTTCAACTAGGACTTTTAAGGGTTGTAACTTGGCCTGGTTCATGGTTTAAGAAATAAAGGAAAAAGGTTAAAAATTTATTTGTACCCACCCGTTCTCCGTGATGTTCTTCGATCCTATACTCATTTAATTGTGCGTTTGGATTCCCATTGAGTCTAGAATTATAGCAATGATATTTCAGTTATGGTTTTGATACTGGGAATTTATTTGAGAAGGAAGTCATTTTTTGTGACATTTTTTCTGTTGTCGAGGATTCATAACAACCTCTTTTTTTTATTTTATTACTCATACCTTTTTCCTGAACTGTTTATTTTGTGATTACAGTCAGCAGGATGCCCCAGTTTTTTCTTAAGTCTCCTTCATTGGTTTTGACTTAACGGGCTTTTCTTTTGAGAGATAATGATTTTCTGCTTTACGGGGAACCATCACTGTCTTTTGATTTGGAAGGAAGTTTTTGATACTATGAAGTGAAAGCTTGCGACTGAATATACTTTCAAATTAACTGAGAAACTACCCTGTCCCAGGTTATGATTAAAGGTTTCAATTTGTGTGAAAAATAAAACTCCTGCTTCTTAGGCTCAAAGGGGATGACTAGGGATTATCTTCCTTATAACTCCACTGTTTAGGATTTGAAACAATGCTTGTACATCGTCAGCAAGGTCTGTTCAAAAGAATATTGTATGATATTATGGTATTGTTTTCGTCATCCTCCCTCTAAAGGCTTATAGTTTTTAATCGAGAGTTGAATATCACAAAAGGAAGTAAAAGCATAGTATAGTGAAAACAAATGGATTAACTCATGACAAACATATGCAATGTATTAATGGGAATAACCACAGTATGACATAAAGATAAGTGTTTGAACAAATAAAGAAATTAAAAACGAAAATTCGAATGAACAAAAAGCTTCTCCTCATGAATTTGTCACTTTAGATGGTGTGCCTTGCAACCTCGATATTTGAGGGATAACAGAAGAATTCAATCTGACCATCTTGCATGAACTCGAAAACTCCTTCGTCAATCAGATCCTGAATCTTATGTTTCAACGCCCAACAGTTGTCAGTGTCATGCCCCAGACTGTTAGAGTGATACACACACCTTACATTAGGATTATAACGGGAAGAAGAAGTATTGGGCTTCTGAGGAGGATCCTTTAATGTAACTAGCTTGGCCTTCAACATGTGTTGCAATGCTTGAGTTAAATACATGTTGATTTTAGTAAATTATCATTTAGGTGTATTCTGCTTATGTTGATTACCTTGTTGTTGTTTGTGAGGTCGTTGTTAGACTTGAGATGTAGTAGAAATCCGGGAAGACCTACTTTTAACCAAGCCAACTTTCTATCTCATTGGAGGTTGATTAATTATTTGATCCCACATTCTAGTCGTTCGTCCCATACGGTTGTATTCGTCCTGATGAAGTTTGCTAACGAGAATTCTTAACTCTTCTTGCACTCGAGCTAAATTTTGGATAAGATCCTTCTGACCCATCATCTTGATTCTCATTGTTGACATCTCAGCTTGCAATTGTTCCAACTGGTCATCACTGTTGTCTTCAGGATTCTTATTGGTCATGCTCTCAGTGATGAGTGCTTTCAATTGCTCTTGCCCCTTGGATAGGTTCAGGAACATTTCTTGGAACTGAGCATCTTGAGTTTGGAGGTCTCTAACAGTCTGTTCGAGAGCCATTTTTCTTAATGAAATAAACATCAAGAAAATGAGAAACATGTCTTGAGAATATCTGTTACGTAATGACATATATGATATGTGGATGCAATGTTTTCAAGGATCTCGTAGGATAAATACAATAAAATGTTAGAAGTTGAATTTTGACTGCAACTTCGATTTGAAGAGCTTCGTATCGTTGAACATCCTTCTATGAGAATCAAGCTCACCATGTTGAGTAGGTCCTAGCTACTTACTCAAGACATCATGCTTTGACGACATTAGCTAGAGGAAAATAAATCCCCTTGCCCCTTGCTAGACGTCTGGTTCATAATAACTTGCATTACAGGCCCTTGAGATCCTTGACATGGTTAAGAAAATGATATGTCATGATGTCGTGATGTTATGATGTTATGTTCGAACAATTTAATCATACACAAGCAAAACACACAAGGCCTTAGGTTTAAGCTTACATGGAGTTGTAGGTAAGTACCCTCTTGAAGTTTTATTTGGCCCAACCTGTCCTATAAGAAAGTAAAAGGGTTCTAAGGAATCTCAATATCATTGATCTTTCTTCATCGAGCATTGTTTCAGCACAAGCAATCTGTTTTAGCGACCGAAATATCCCGAAAGTCCGATCTCAATGAGTATAGTATCAAGTATCAACCAACTTCAGTCTGCATCAAAGCTGGCTATATCACTACTTTCTAATGGCCAAGTTGTTCAACTTAGTTTCTACGGCTAGTTAGTGCTTCATGACACCACTCAACGGCCCCGTATTCTCCTTGATTTAACTCAAAGGACACCGGTACCCACAAATGTTTCACACTAACATAGCTATCGCTTCAACCATATTGGTATACGCCGTACAGTTTCCAAGATTTATTGCTACTTACCTAAAATGCCCCAGATCCGGGTATAGGATCTTTACAAGAATACCTAAACAAACCTTCAAGAATAAATCAAGCAAGTCAAACAACGAGAGCATTTAAAATATGAACTATCTCTAAGGTAACCCCACTTTTAGTTTTTCCCAGCAGAGTCGCGAGTTCTATAATATGGTGGGAGAACTGACTTTACTGGTTTTGTGTTTTTATCACAAATGTTGCGGTTAGCAAGAGTCACCGCCTACTTTTCTTTTATCTAACAAAGGAAAGGGTGAAAAGAATAGGAAAGACCTTTTTTAAATATTTTGCGTTTGGGGGGTAGGTTATGGAAAGGGAAGGTATTAGCACCATTTCCATTTGTAGTTATTTACGGGCTCTTAGTTGCTAGCTCACTTTGAAAATGCTTTTGGTGTAAGCGTATTTGAAAATATTTTTAAGACGCCTTAGTGCGGTGAACTTTGTAATGATTCTCGTATCGTTGAGAATGCATACAAAGTGTTTTTGTCTTTAAAATATTTAGAAAGAGAGTGTATGTGTGAGAATTTGTTTTATTTTGTGATCAAGCAACTACAAGCTGTCTACATACTCGAAAGATCTTTGTTCTTTTCCTCTTTTCCTTTAGATAGTGCTATCCTACCATTAGTTGGTAGGAAGCCCTATCATTGGATGTTTTGAGGGACAGGCGAGACTCATCGTACAACCATGAAGGCAACTTATAAGATGATTTAGCAATTACCCTAAGGTACTAAGATCATTTATCGAGGCAACGTCGAAGGGTCATCGAGGGACTATGATCTTGTAACCAAAGGGTCTTTGTTAAAAACTTCTCACGTTCGAGACACGTGACTGTTTATTTTCTGAAGGAAACAAGTAGAGGTACCTTAAAGGTGCGCGTGTGCGAAGTGTGTTGTGTTTCAGTTATGTTTATCTTGAATATTAATTTTTCTACCGTTTGCTTTTAAATCTCGTCATGCAATCCTATTAGCGTACATCTAGCAGTAAAATATATACATAGGGTAGAAAATAAAAGTGCGAGAATTTAAACTACACTATTACATCGCTTAGGGATGGGGGAATACAAGCCAAAATGGGGGGAAGAAAAATGTAAAAAAGTCTTAGTTTAAACTATTACATCCCTTTGAGCAGTTACAATTATTCATGAAAATAATGCGGAAAAAAGTGAACAAACGCACGGTGAATGGAAAATAGGTAATACCTAAAACCCTAAAAATTCTGAGTGTAAAAAATATTTTTGTTTTTTTAATTTAGAAAAAAAATATTTTATGATAATAAACCTAATGCTAACCAATTTTTATTAGCAAAATAAACTCAAAAGTATTAAATTAATTAATTTTTATTGTAAAAAAAAGTTAATTAAGTTAAACCCTTAATCTAATTTTTATTTGATTTTATGTTTTTTATTAAAAAATACTTATTAATAGAAAAGAAAAGGAAAATGAAATAATAAAAAAAATCAAAATGGATGGGCGTTCGGAAGCAATTGAGGGGGTGTGAATTGTCAAGCCCATTCCAAGGAGGCCCAAAACTATGCTGTAAAAAAAAGGTTAGGGGGTGCAATAAACAAAATTTGTTAGGCCCAATTATAAATTAGCCCAGGAGCCTCGTGTGATCTAGTGGGGAGCGTGCCTTGGAGTGTACCATGGTCACCATTGTTTTGGAGCGTTGGATTTGTGATTTGAAGATCGGATGGCCCAGATGAGAGCCATACCATGCGCTTGTTAACCCTCATACGCATTGGATCTAAAATGAAATGTTAGAAAAATAAAATTTCCTCGCACCTGGATTGAACCCAAGACTTGGAGAGGGTATGCTCTTAGGATGCGTGCGCTGCCACTGGGCTATATTGTTCATTCAATATATTAATCAAAATAAAACAAAATAAAGTAAAACACAAGCTAAATCCAAGTCAGAAAACATGCGTGCTCGTAGTGGGCCTTGGTTGTTTAAATGGACGAGTCACAAAATGTCCTGATGCCATGTATGCCTTTTTCGGAGTCAACGAAATTCAGGGACGTCGGAGTCAACCTTCGGTCGTCCTATCCAGCCATACAAAAATCCGAATCTGCAAAACAAAGAAAATCAAGGTCTAAGGTTCAACCTACCCCCGCTATATCACATGCTATGAGTTCAATCGTGGCATTGGTTTCGTCTAAAATGGCATTTAGGGTGAGATCCGAAACTCAAATGTTCTTGAGCCCTAACAATGGCAGAACTGGATACATGCTTCGAAACATGCATCTAATACATCAAAAACATCTTAAAGGCATGTGTTAGTGATTATATGAAGTTAAACACAATTTATAACACATGGATTTAAGAACTCGATAATTGAAACATTACCCAACCGGTAATTTTGAGTTGAGGTGTTCTGGGCACAGCTGGATGTTCTTATGGCTTTGAGGAGGCTCTTGGGAACCTCAGGAGTGATGTATGACCACTAGTTTGACCTGAAGAAGGTTGGGAATGAAGATGGGAATGTTTACAATTTTTTGGAATTTTTAGATTTATAGTGCTCTCTCTTAGGCAGTGTAGTCGTGTCCCTTTAGGTCTCATTTGCAGTGTATAAATAGAGAGGGAAGAGAGGAGTACACATGTATGGAAACAAAACAAAGCATTCATGGCTTTGGGGACAAGAATAAACACATTAAAATGCTTCCAAACTTGAGATTTCTTGCCTCTTTCAACCGTCACACACTTATGGAAGGAGATTGGCTTGTATTTGGGCCTCAATGTTGACCAAAAGCCAGGCCCATGCACACTAACCCATAGTTTCATAATTTTATTCAATTTATTTTGAATTTATTAAAAAAAATATAAATAAATTAATGAGAAGATATAGGGAAAGGTGTTAGTGAGTTTAAGAGTCCCTCATGAGGCCATGAATATGTTCAAAGCTCAAAGAATTAAGCCATAGGTCCAAAATTTCAAATTTATATTTCTTTCATTTCATGAATTTCTTCAAAATCTCCCAACTTATGCAACTCATAACTTGATCAATTTTTATCTTTTGAATATGATCTTTGACTTTTTGGAAAGCCCAAGATGTCATCTACAATCTCTAGTTGATTATGTTTTCTTTTGAAGAATTTATATTAATTTAAGTTGCCTTGACAAAAGTGTCTTTTGTTTACTTTTGAAAATGACCTATAATGTTTCAACTCATATCTTTCAAACGAAGCATTTTTTGGACCTGAGAATGAAATAAAAGTTGTAGAGGATTGAATTTTATTCAAAATGGGCTTGGTTTGGGAAAATTTGATGAAGTATGTGTAAGTTATACTTGGTCAAAGTTCATTTGACTTCTCCTAAGGAAACCCTAATTTAACAATTTTGGACTTTTGATGATTTGAGAGCTTTCCTTGGGGAATCATGATCAACCCTTAATGAAATGATGCATATCACTTCAAAATGTTTGATGTTGACTAAAAATCTTGAAGTTTGACTATATGTTGACCACAATTGACTTTTTGATCAATATAGTTAATTTTCAATCATTTGAGTCATTGACTCAGCAAACTTGTGATGTAGGGCTTGAAACATGAAATGGACCTTGTTGAGGACCTATGAAGAACCATGGAAGACACTTGAGACCTTTGCAATCCAAATTTCGTTTAGAAAATAAAAACCCTAATTGTAGACCTTTAGCTTAGGAGGAGTATTAACTTGTCAACCCTTGTGTATTTTGAGTGTTTGAGAAGCTTTGAAAGAATATCTTGAGAAGAAAATGGGAGGGAAAATTTTGGGGTGCAACAAATATTATTATAAAATTTGTTGTTTATTTGGAACTTTTTTTGTTATGATGATTTAGTATATTTTATTCCATGTTGTTGGGATGGTTCTTTTGTTGATGGTATTGTTTTACTTTTGTATTTTCACTTTGCAAAAAATTGTTAGTTGTTGTGAGTGATTTATACTTTATTATACTGAAAGATTGCACTCTTTTAATGAATCACAACCAATCATATTTATTGATTTGAGGGTTGTGATTGAAAAGTATTTGTAATGGTGTTTGAATATTAAATCCTACAATTATTTACTCAAATTAAGGGTGAATTTTGTATTTTTAATGTATTTGTTCATGCTGTCCGGGAAATTTGTGAAATAAAAAAACATGTATTTTTTATTTTTAAAAAAGCAGTTTTCGCGGGTGGGGGCGGAGGCAGGGGGCCCATTCCACATTGGGGGTGGGTCTGGGGGGTAAATTTCTATCCGCGGACGGGTTTGAGGGTTGGGCGGGTCTACTACATGGGGCGGGTGTGGGTGAGGGGCTAGCTAAACCTGCCCCCGACCCGCCCCGTTGCCATCCCTACATGAAATTTATTATTTTTATTAGTGGAGATTGAATCATTAAAGAATGAGAGATGAATTATGAGTTATAGGATGCTCAAAAATCATTGATTAGGGTAAGTTGATCTTCAAATATAACATAATTGTTTATATAATTAATTTGTAAACCAAATTGAAAAGTTATATGTTCAATTAGGGTTTGGTGAAATAAGCAATCCACATTATAGATAATAAACTCAATTGTGTTTTACCTGTCGGTTAAATGACAAAACTGAGGGAAAAGAAATTTTCGCCATTTAAAAATTCTAAAAAGTTATCGTTGGGGATCAAACCTATGACATTAC
This sequence comes from Vicia faba, assembly GCA_948472305.1. Lineage (NCBI taxonomy): Eukaryota > Viridiplantae > Streptophyta > Magnoliopsida > Fabales > Fabaceae > Vicia > Vicia faba. The sequence goes on along the minus strand of OX451736.1, from coordinate 1,257,633,277 downwards.
ACCTTTCCCATCAGCGAAGTTACAACTGAGAGGTAAAGTGACACACTTTTAATGATGTCATTCATTAGCTCGCATATGAAACCAATGTAACAACTCATATCCAACTGAGGTTAAAGATGTTTTTCGTAGTAGTGTTTCAAAGAAAAAATCTTCATAAAGGGGTATAATCTTTCCATGCAAGGCCTAAACCAAGATTTCCAGGAGGTCCTCCTCCTAAACAAGTAGCCTATGCCTCCATTAAGAATCCTAACCTCACTATTTTTTTGAGTTGAATATGGAATAATTGTATAAGGGGGGTAGAATAGACAACTAAAAATTCTCTTCTTTTCATTTTAGAAAATCACATTAACGTGCAGAAGAAAATTTGGTGAAATTTTGTTTTTAAAAGATTTTAGCAATTGAAAGATGATTGTAGTAATGTCTGTGTGTGACACACATACACACACTCACGTGTGCACTAAAGATTTGGATTAATGTGATAGACAATATGATAGATCACCCTTAATGTTTTAAATGAGAGATTTGATACAATTAATAACTAATAAATATGAAGCAATCTTTAATTAAAATCTTTAAAGTATAATCAAGAACGATATTATTAGTAAAAACCAAATCTGAAGAAACCTATGATTTTACAAATTAAATCAATTATAGCAATAAACATAAGAAACATACAATTCTAGAAGAAGCGGTAAATTTAATAGTTAACAAAGTTGAGTAAAAATTTAAGATAGAGAGAGAGGGAAGGAGGGATAGAGAGATAGTGTGAGGGTGTGTGCACCAGGATTTTACTAGTTCAGTGGTATCATCCTTGCAGGAACCTAATCCAATATTTGACGGTACACCATCAAAATTTTGTTTCTTCCACAATGATATTTAGATTTAGGTTTGTGTTACAACAATTCAATTAATCAATAAGTTAATCTTTCGAATCCAATCTATATTCTTCCTTGCTTCTTGGTTGAACTTGTCTACAACTAGCTACCCAAACTAGTTACTTTGATATTCATCTCAATCTTGATCTCCAATATTTTATGGACTTCAATCTTAACAATTCATCAATCTCCACTCAATCTAAAATTTAAACGTTGAGTCTCTTTCTTCAACAAGTTAACAAATCCACAGAAAAATTCCTTAGTAATAGAGAAGAGCTTCTTCTTTTTTCCTTATACGAACTTCACTTCTTAAATTCCTTTGAGATCAAAATTCTACATTTAAAACTACACACTTCAAATGAAATATTATACATCTAATGCTTCCTCACAATCAATCATCACACACATAAACAAGTTGATTATTCTCCATGAATATAATAAAGATGAAGATTTGAGAGATATGAACAGGCATGGCAAAAAAATATGTCATTGATATTTTTTATCTCTTATGATTTTGAGAATGAAATAATATATTTATATGTGAATGAGATAAAACACTAAAATTAATCAACTCAAATGTGGGAAGTTAGTTGAAAATGATCATGATCAAAGTAATTTTGAATTTATTCAAATTACTTTTTGAATCAAATCATGCCAACTTTTGAATCGATTCATATTAGCTTTTTGAATTGTATCAAGCCAAACTTTGATTCGATTCCCATAAACAGAGGCATACATAAATTTTGGAGATCCTTTGTGAATCGATTCATAATGACCTTGAATTGATTCAAGGAAATTATCCATTTTGAATCGAGTTATGAAATCCTTAGAATCAGATCATCAAAGTATGACTTTAGTCAAAATTTTCATTTTATGAATGAAATCATTTTACTCACGTGTGGGTTAGAGGGCCAATAAGGAAACTTAAAAATATGATCAAATATGATACGAAAAGAATCAAAACATTAAGATAGTCAATAATACACATACGTTTAATTTCATCCTTCTACACTTAGGACTTCATATGGCCCATTAAATAACCATTTTGATGTGAGATGATAAACAACCTTCTAACTCTAACACTAAACGGCCTAAAATTAACACAATTATACCTCCAAAATCAAGTACATATTCCATTCCCAATAACCTTACTTACACCATAAACAAATTATATGTTGTTAGAACAAGGTTTGGTTATGCGGCTAATATTTAATTTTGATGATAACAACGCATATATTTTATATGTAACAATTTTGTGTTATAATAATTTCTTTAAGTGTGAATAAATAATATTCTATTTGATTCAAGATAAGATGATTAGAATCATTGTTGGAACCATCAGAAAAACTATTGTATTCACATCTCAAGAAACATTAGCAATTCTGATAAATGTTGAACGTTCGCTAGAAAAGAATATGTGTTTGCTCCAGATTAGAAACCAAGATGCACTTATCATATAAGCTTTTGCTTTTAGCTCAGAAGTCAAGTTGTATTTCTAATAAAAGGATTTATGTCTAAGCTTTTGCTTTCAGCTCAGAAGTCAAGTTGTGTTTCTAAGAAAAGGATTTATGTGTAAGCTTTTGCTTCCAGCTCAGAAATCAAGACGTACTTCATTAGATAAGCTTTTTCTTTCAGCTCAGATATCAAGATTTGTTTGTCAGATAATCTATTGCTCCTAGTCTAAAGACAAGGTTCTGATTCTGAAGACTGTGATACTTTTGGGAGCATTACAATGAAACGTCTTCTAGATTATTTATCATTTCTTGTCAGAAATACTCCATCAAAATATTAAGAACAAGAACATGATCTCTTGTGCACTCTCTTTACTACTTTAGATAAGAAGTATCTCATTAGAAGAAAATATCAGAAACTGACACAAGAAGAGTATAGTACAACAGTACAAGACTTATTCCACTATGGTAAAGAATGCATTGTATGATTGAATATTTGTTGTGCTCTTGTCTCCCATGATCTCATGCTACTGTTATGGAAGCTGACAAATGAAAGTGGTGTTTTGTACTATCCAACGGTCTACTTTCTCAGCCTAGATAAAGGGATGACTACTTCATTGAAGAAAAAGGAACGACATAGAAAAACGAATTCAACATCAAGGAATTAGAAATAAAAAGCTACTGTGTAAAGAAAACAAAGAGAGAAAATACTCGAGAGAAAATCACAACACAAAGAGTTGTTGCTCATTTTTGTGTTAAACTTTATTCTCTAAAAACACATGGAGTCTTTTCTCATATTTTTGTTTTTATTATCATTGTTGTATATTCAATAGTTGTTGATCATATTTGTGTGTAAACATTTGTTCTTCATTGTAGTGTTAAATCTTCTTTTTAGAAGCGTTATTGTAAACATTATTTGATTGTAAATCTGTTGAGATTATTTTCCTCAAGTGACTAGGTGATAATCTATATACTTGAGAGGGATAAGGTGTTTTTCTATACTCTTATATTTTGTTTGTAATCTTTCAAGATTAGTGGATTAAGTCCTTTTTGAAGGCAAAATCACCCTGGTGGGGGGATAAGAGTAGCCTTGTTTAAGGTGAACTTGTATAAATTGATTGTGTCACTTGTCCTTATTATATTGTCTATCCTGATTGTTTATGAAAAGCATTTCTAAAGAAAAAGTTTTTGAAAACCCAATTCAACCCTCCCCCCCCCCCTTTCTTGTGTTTTTCTCTACCTTCAATTGGTATCAGAGCTCCGACTCTCTTAGTGATTTTCCAATCAAACACTTAACCGTGTAGAGAGGTCCAGTGTGAGAAAAACTTAATGCTCGTTGCTAACACAAACGAAATAGATATTTACAATGCTAAGGCTCCTGTTTTTGATGGAGAGAAATTTGACTACTGGATTTATAGACTAGAAAGATTCTTTGTAAGTTATGACATTGATCTTTGGGATATTGTCACAAATGGCTATGAGGCACCTGTTAGTGCGATTGGTATTCCCATTCCCAGAAACATAATGAATGATGCACAAAATTGTGATCTCAAGAATAACCATAAAGTCAGAACTATTGTTCTCAATTCTATTTCTTACAATGAATATGAGAAGATCACTAATAGAGAAACAATAAAGGACATTCTTGATTCGTTAAGAATGACACATGAAGGCAATGCTCAAGTCAAGGAAACTAAAGCTCTGGCTTTAATACAAGAATATGAGGCTTTCAAGATGAAAGAAGAAGAAACGCTTGAGACTATGTTATCAAGGTTTCAAACCTTAGTAGTAGGACTTAAGGTTCTGGACAAAGGTTACTCCACAACTGATCATGTCAAAAAGATCAAAAAGTCTTCCCAAAGTATGGAGATAAATGGTTATTGCATTGAAGTCGGCTAAAGATCTGAACAACATAACTCTTGAAGAGTTAATTAGTTCTCTTAAGAGTCATGCAATAGAGTTAGAGGAAGATGAGCCCCAGATTAGAGGCAAATAGGTTGCCTAAGATCAAGATCACAAAGACCCAAGTTATAAAAGTACAAAGTCTTCCAAGCTGGAGAACTAGAAGTTTATGACAATGAAGTTTTTGATGACAAAGATGAATTTTTCCTTCTGTCCAAAAGAGTCAAGAAACTCTGGAAGAAAATACAAAACAACTCCAGAGGATCCATAAACACAAGAGATCGTCCAGAAACATCTGCAAAAGGAAGAGCAAGCAAGGAAGTAACATGCTATGAGTGCAAAGAGCCTGGACACTACATGAATGAATATTCAATGCTCAATAAATAAAGCACCAGAAAAGAAAGCTTCAAGAAAGTAGTTTTATTGGAAAGAAGAAAGTTCTCATGGAAACATGGGATGAATCAGACTCTGAAGGATCAGAATCAGAAGAAGAGGATGCCAACATAGCTTTCATGGTTACCACATCAAAAGGAAACACCATAGAAACCGAGTTTGACTCAGAAGAGGTATTTTCTGAACTTGCTCGTGCTGATTTAGAATTATGGTTGTCAAAACCTCTAAATAGGTATCGAAAACTTCAACGAAAATTCAAGAACCTTCAGAAAGTTCATGAATATGAAATTGAAGAATATGATAAGCTAGAGAAAGAAGTTTCTGAACAAAAAGGAGACAATTTTATTCTATAAAAAGGAAATGATTTTCTAAACAAAAAATGTTTGAAACTTGAAAAAACTCTTTCTAAAGCTCTTTTGTCTTCTGAAACAATCTTATACAAATATGATAAGGAATTTCAAAAATTCTTAAACAACAGTATACGAAGAAGAAAAATGGCTTCCATGATCTAATGTGTCAGTCATAATGGGAAGAGAGGAATTTTTTATGTTTCTAATAAAGACAATCGAGAAAACAAACATGTATCTTCTTTCTCCTATCTTTACACTTCTGCATAGACACAAAAATTTAATGATGCACAGAAACCCAAGTTTATTAGAAACTCTGGGAAAAGTAATTCTAAAGGACCCAAAAGATTATGGGTACCAAAATATAAAATAGTGTATGTTACACATATCGTATGTAGCAGAGTTAAAACACCAGTCATGGTACTTGGCTCTGGATGCTCACGTCACATGACGGGAATAAAGTATATGTTCCAAAACCTGGAACTTAAAGATGTTGGGCACGTCTATTTTGGAGGAGACCAGAAAGGAAGAATAAAAGGATCTAGAACAATATGTAATGGATATTGTGATACGGTGGGAGAACTGACTTGAGGTTTTGCGTTTGTTTTCACAAATGTTTCGGTTGAGCAAGAGTCGCCACCGACTTTTTATTTTATCCTAAGGAAAGGTTAAAAAGCACAGCAAAAACCTTTTGAGATGTTTTCTTGGGTTCGGGGAGTAGATTATAGAAAGGGAAGGTATTAGCACCCTTTCTATCCATGGTTATCCATGGGCTCTTAGTTACTTGCTTAGATCACTTGCCTTTTGTTTTCAATTGTTTTAAATGGTGCTTGTGTGTGTGGGTTTGAAAATGTTTTGAAAAGAAGCCAATGTGGTGGCAACCTTTGTAATGATCCATGTGGGGATGTATACAAAGATGTATGTCTTTTGAAAAGGTTTTCATTTGTTTTTGAAAGTCGTTTTGAAAGTGTAGTGATGTGTGGTTTTTTGAAATAGGCAAGTGTTTTTAGTTTGCAAGATTGATTCAAGTAACTAAGAGGTTATCTACTCCTAAATTTCTCAAAAGATTATTGCTATATTTTAACTCTTTTAACAAGTTTGTTCCACCATTGCATTTGGTGGACAATCTTATGTTTAGGATGTGAAAGGGACAGGCGCGGGTCATCGTTTAGACCATAATTGCAATGGTGCCAAGTATCTTTGGGAATTTCTTTTAAGGGACTTGATCATCTGTTTTTGTTTGTTTTGAAAAAATGTTATCGAGGGACTATGATCATTCAATTTGTTTGTTTTGCCCAAAGAGACCTAACATGCAATATGACCCAATTTTGAAAGGCAACAAGTGGAGTACCCTAGGGGGTGCAAGTGTGATTTGTGTGTCCATTTTCATGCTTGTTTATCTTGAGATTAGGTCATAACTATTTTTTTGTCGTTTTTCGCATACAAACCCTAATTCTAACATGTTATCATTAGAAAGCAATAAAGTGCGAAAATAAATTTACTAAGCTATTACAAAACCAAATATGGGAAGGGGGGTACAAATGTTCAAATGGGGATATTGACAAGTAATGTAAACCTAAAACTATTACATCAATTTGAATTTATACAATTTAATTAATGTACAATAATTAAATAAATAAATTAAAAAAATGGAATAAAAATGCAAGATGCAAAAATGTTTTGCATATGTATAAAAAATGTTATTTATGTAAAAAAAGATATTATTTTTGGAGTATTTTGAATTTAGGGAAAAACCCTAATTTTATTAAAGAAAATGTATTATTATCTAATTTAATACAAGTATTTATTTATTATGTACAAAAATAAATAAAAATAAAATGAAGTATATTATAAAAAAGTATTTTTTATATCAAATATTAATAAAATGAAAAATTCAAATATTTTTATATTCTAACCTAAATATGTTAATAAACATATATATATATATATATATATATATATATATATATATATATATATATATATATATATATATATATATATATATATATATATATATATATATATATATATATATATATATATATATATATATATATATATATATATATATATATATATATATATATATATATATATATATATATATATATATATATATATATATATATATATATATATATATATATATATATATATATATATATATATTATATATATATATATATATATATATATATATATATATATATATATATATATATATATATATATATATATATATATATATATATATATATATATTAAGTTCTAAATATGCATTATATAAAATAATATATATTTAATATTTAATAAAATAAATAAATAAAAAAGCATATATTTTTTTATGTGAAATATTTTCAGAAGATAAACAAAAATAAAAAATGTAATTACACTATTTTTTCTATTTATTCTAAATAATAGTATATATAATATTTATGTACAAACAAAAGAAATAATCAAATAAATATGCAATAAATTCAAAAAAATGATGGAAAAAATATTTTTATGTTTTTAATGTCATGAGAAAAAATAAACAAAGTCAATCAAAAAAGAAAAAGTCAAAAAAGTCAAAGAAATAAGCAAATGGGCTCAGGGGGTTCAAAAGCAATTGTGTGGTGTAAATAAGAAAATATTCCAGGCCCAGCCCATAATCAGTCATCTTCAACCTCTGAACAACATCACCCACGCGTTTTCTATCTCTGGATTCCTGGACTTTCAAGCAAAACTCATAACATGAAAAGTGTAGAGCATTAAGAGACGATTCCAACCATGTAAAGAACTTGACCTAACTCTCTAAGATGAGGGAGAATTTCTTCTCCCCCAATTTCTGACCTAACTTTTATGCCATGTTCAGACCCAAAATTCTTACAGCACACGTAACATAAATGAAATCTAACTATATGGTCATGTTCAGGGCTATGATTGTGACATATTTTCTTCACAAACCTAAAGCTAACAATGCCTAATAAGAGAGATAGAACTTCATGAAGATACCTGTTCAGTTGGAATCGTGCTTTGCAATGGAGGATGTTTCAGAGTAAAATGATGATTTGTATAGCTTCCTTGAAGTGTAAGGATGCTATTCCAAGTTCTACTTTGCCTTGAAACTCCCTGAATCGTGCTGGTGAACTTCAACTGCAAAACAGAAAAGCAAAAATGGTGAAGTGGCTTGGAGGTGTTACAGGTCAGGTTTCAGGTCATGGTTAGCTTGCATAGATAGTATGGAAGGTATGTGAACTGGTTTTGGCAAGAATGCTTGAGAGAAATAGAAGTTGGCACTCAAACTGCAGAGGCAACTCTGTTTTTGCAGTTTGAGAGTGATTCTGAGATGGAGGGTGGATTGGAGGTCAAAGGCTCGTGCAAAAGCTTGGGTATGATGTCTGGAATGTGTTTGATAAGTTTGTTCTTGTGTTTGTAAGCTGAGATGGAAGTTGTTATGAGTTATGCTATGTTACTTCACACTTAAGCAAACACAGGCAAATTGTGCCTCTAGGCCTGTAGAGGACCTCACACTATGCTGCATAATCCCTCCTTGATCAGTGTGATTAGCACATAAACTTGTGCCAACCAGATTTGCAATGTACTTGTTGGATTCTCAATTGGACATAAAGTGATCTTTTGCAAAAATGGAAAGAATGCTTTATCTAGTTTGGGATTAATCTTGCATACAATGTTCAAACTCATAGAACAACACCTCAACACAATGAATATGCATTAAATTATTGAGTGCAACTTGGTTTAAGGACCTGTAATCTAACCTAAAGCATGCTGAGTTCAAATTGCAAAGTTATGAACATGGAAAATGGCCAATTCAAAAGTGAGTTTTTGCTATATTGTGAAATTCGATTCTCCCTAACCATGAGGTTGTTTGATGAGTTCTTGGACATTTTGGAAAGCTTGGAATGTGTACTACAATCCATCTTTGAAATGCAAATTGAAATTCCAAGTGTAAGTGTATGGAAAATGGCCTTGAAGTGGGGTAAAAACTTGTCAAAAATAGGTCAAATTTTCACTAAGTTAAGAATAGTTTAGTGCCCTTATTCAAAAATTTGTAACTTGAGTTACAAGCTTCAAATGAGAAAACTTTGTGAATCAAAGTTGTAGATTATGTAACAAGCTACAACTTTCATGTTTTGACTTTTGTTTGAATCCAAATGAATCATGGTGAAAAAGTGGGGCAAAGTTGGGAAAAAATTAGGGTTTTCCATAACTTAGAAAAATTCTAAGTTATGAAAAATTCCATTTTAAAACCCTAATTTCCATTTCTTGGTTTCTTGGTGAACAAGTTTCATGATTTGGCATGTTTTGATGAAAAATGAATCTTGACTCTTGATTTTGACCAAAAAGTCAAAGTTTGACTTTTCAGTGTACAGTCAAAATTGATCAATTGATTGGGAAATTCAACTGTCAAACTTGTGTACTTGGGATCTTTTGAGCTTGATGAATGTGTCAAGACCATTTCATTGAGTCCTTGAGTCCATATGTGAGCTTGGTTTGCCATTGGTTAGGTCAAACAGTCAAAAATTGCCTTTGTGCAGTCAAAACCCTAAAAATGACCATTTTGCCCTTTTGGTGATCTGATCAAATTTCTTGTGGAATTGTGATCCAAACTTGATCAAATGGTCCATATGAGTTCATAATGTTGATGTGGGTCAATTTTTATGAGATTTGACTGTCAATTGGCCACAGTTGACTTTTTCCCCAATACAGCTGATTTTTAGGTCAACTGTCCAATTGACTGGGTAAAACTTGGAATTAGGACTTGAAACTTGGTATGGGTAATCTTGTGAGTCAAACATGAAACATGAAAGTCATCTTAGGCATTTTAGGTCAAAACATCCTTGGTCAAACACAAACCCTAATTTGAGTCCACAGTGCAAGGAGAGGTCTTGAGCAGAGGAAACCCTAACTGGATCTTGATCTTCAAGGGTCTTGTGATGAGAAAATGTTGAGGAAATGGGAGGGCAAATTTTGGGGTACAACAGTTGCCCCTGTTCAATCTTCTTGAACCTGAAGAGTTAGATTGGCAAGTTTGCCTTTCGTGACTCGAGGGTAAAAGGAGATTGGACACTAGAGTGCCCGGAAATTTGCACTCGCATGTTGAGGTATCAGTAAATGTGATGTCGGGAATGGGCTTACAGATGCCATTTGGAGAGATGGTGGATAGGGAGATGGGCTTATAGATGCCATCTGGAGATGTGACAGAACCTTGTCGGGAATGGGCTTATAGATGCCATTTGGAAGTGTCGATCGCATAAGAGATTCCTTAGCGAGAACTTGTGCATTTGGGAGAGGCTGATGTTTTCCTGGCTTGTTACAGGTGTTTGATCTTTAAACTTTTTATGTAGATATGCCCTGGCTAGATACAGGTATCAAATCTGCCATCGGTTGCTCACAGATGTGCCCCGGCTGGATACAGGAGTCGAATCTGGAAATAGTCGTCAATAGATATGCCCTGGCTGGATACAGGAATCGAATCCGGAAATGTTGTCAACAGATATGCCCTGGATGGATACAGGAATCGAATCTAGAAATAGTTGTCAACAGATATGCCCTGGCTGGATACAGGAATCGAATCTTCGAACTCTTCAAACGTGCCGTGGCTAGATACAGGAATCGAGTCTGGAAACAGTCGTCAACAGATATGCCCTGGCTAGATACAGGAATCGAATCTGGAAATAGTTGTCAACAGATATGCCCTGGCTGGATACAGGAATCGAATCTTCGAACTCTTCAGACGTGCCCTGGCTAGATACAGGAATCGAGTCTGGAAACTGATCACTCTCAGATGTGCCCTGGCTAGATACAGGTATCGAATCTGGAATTGTGACAGTTGAAGGTAGTTGTCTTTGGGATTGTCTTTTTCCCTGAAAAGGCAAAAGCATAAGTTGTATGCAATGTCGTGATGTATGATATGCATGATGCCATGCTGTTTAACATGAGATAGGGTGAGTATGCACTTTATCACGTATGTAAACAAGATGTACGAAAATGTGAAATGTTTATGAATGTAATTTTCGTCTTAGGAAAATAAATCCTAGACGACCGGCCGGGGAGTTGCTCTGTGGAAGAGATACTTGGTCGAAGTTTGATGAGAGGCCTGTTGAGGACTTTAATGATGGATTCCGCTGAGGATAATGATGACAAACTCCGCTGGGGATTGAAGGAACTTTGCCGAGGGCGATCTTCTGTGGTTTTTAGCTGAGGATAACCCAGTTATAAGTCCTTGAGAGGAAATAACTCTGAATAAAACTCGGGAGATACGCCCGTATCCTGCAGGGAACAAGCTTCCAGAATCTACTGGGGAGTGAGCTTTAAGACCCGCCGGGGGATGTTGAGACTTCACAGGATTGACGGGGAATCAACTCCGCTTGGGGAAAGTATTGTTGAATCTTGTCTTACTCTGCGGGACGTTGAGATGATTTGGTCACATTCTTCAGTCGAATCTACCTTGGTACCTTGGCGGACAAAACAACCAGACTGCATCAGACAACTCCACATTGCCCCTGTTTCTGATGTCACCTGTAATTAATCTTTCGTTTCATATGCGAATATTTATGAGTCAACAATTTTAATGTCAAATGCATATATCAAAAATGAACATTGGACGTTCTTCGCGAGACAAAGCAGAAAAAAGGGAAAACAATGGCAATTTGTATGGACAAGTGAATTTGTATTGATTTTAACTTTGCATGTGAATAGGCGTTTTTGTACAAGAGGCTGACATCCTAGTAAGAGGACGCTGCCAAATAACATAGAGTTTACAATTTGAAAAAAGGAAACCAAAACAGCTATGTGAACAATCCCACTGGGTTCCAACTCTGCTATCGCCTTTATGTCTTCGAATGTCTCATCGCTTTGCTACCTAGTTGAAGATGAAGCTGATTGGTCGATGCCGAAATCTGAGCCAGATAGTTGATGCCGAATTCCGGATGCGAAGTGATCCAATGAGACATAGTGTTACGCTTTTATCCCTAACTTTTGCCTGGACCGCCCTTTCGGGTTTTCAGTCCACCGGGATACCCATTTTTGCCCAAGCCGCCTTTTCAGGTTTTCGACTTGCCGGGTGTACAGATTTTTATTCATTTCATCCCTTATTTTTGCCCGAACCCTTTTGGTTCGTCGGGAAGCCCTTATTTTTGCCTAGGTATATCAACCTAGCGGGTCTTTTATTTACGCGTAGTATTTTTTCACTATGTCTGCATTGGCGGGGTGAGGAAGGTCGTCACCATCCATGGTGGTTAGGATCATGGCTCCTCCTGAAAACACACGTTTAACCACAAATGGCCCTTCGTATGTAGGGGTCCATTTGCCCCGGGGATCACTTTGAGGAAGGATGATGCGTTTGATTACCAGGTCCCCAACTTGATACTCTTGCGGTCTGACTTTCTTGTTAAATGCCCTGATCATCCGTTTTTGATACGTTTGACCATGACAGATAGCAGTGAGCCTCTTTTCGTCAATCAGATTTAATTGATCAAGTCGAGTCTGGATCCAGTCATCTTCACTCAAGTATGCATCCTTTATTATCCGGAGAGAGGGTATCTGGACTTCAATTTGCAAGACTGCCTCCATGCCGTAGACCAAGGAGAAGGGAGTTGCCCCGGTTGACGTCCTTGCTGAGGTACGGTACCCATGAAGAGCGAACGGTAACATCTCGTGCCAATCTTTATAGGTCACTGTCATCTTCTGCACAATTTTCTTGATATTTTTATTAGCTGCCTCTACAGCCCCATTCATCTTCGGCCGGTAGGGAGAAGAATTGTGGTGTTGTATCTTGAATTGTTCACAGAGTTCAGTGATCATCGAATTATTGAGATTGGTACCATTGTCCGTAATGATTCTTTCCGGGACGCCGTACCGACAGATCAGATTATGCCGGATGAAACGTGCCACGACGCTCTTGGTTACTGTGGCGTAGGAAGCTGCCTCAACCCACTTCGTGAAGTAATCGATCGCCACCAAGATGAAGTGATGCCCATTGGATGCCGTCGGTCGGATCTCACCGATCATATCGATGCCCCACATTGCAAAAGGCCAAGGTGCCGTCAGGACATTCAAAGGAACCGGAGGGATATGCACCTTGTCAGCATAGATCTGGCATTTATGACAAGTTCGGGAGTGTTGGTAACAATCGGCTTCCATCGTGGACCAGAAATATCCTGCCCGAAGGATTTTCTTAGCCATGGTGTGTCCACTGGAATGTGTTCCAAATGTACCTTCATGCAGTTCTATCATGATTTTCTATGCTTCTGCCTTATCCACACAACGTAGCAGAGTTGAATCATGATTCCGTTTGTAGAGAATGCCGTTGCTGAGGAAGAATTTTGCAGCAAACCTCCTCATGAACTTCTTATCATTGACAGACGCACCTTCAGGGTATTCCTGAGCTTCCAAGTACCTCTTCACCTCATGATACCAGGGTTTTTCAATCACCTTCTTAGCCTCGAGCTCGCAGCAGTATGCCAGTTCATCCAACTTCCAGATAATGATTCGGGGAGCCTCATTGTCCCATTTAACTTTGAACATTGAAGACATCGTAGCTAGGGCGTCCGCTAGCTGATTCTCCTCTCTAGGGAAGTGTTCGAAAGTTATCTCTTCAAAGTGGGGAAGCAAGGTCGACACATACTCCTTGTAAGGAATAAGATTCAGGTGTTTCATATCCCACTCGCCTTTGATCTGATTGATCACGAGAGCGGAATCTCCGAAGACACTTAGAAATTTGATCCTTAAGTCGATTGCAGCTTGTAAACCCATGATACATGCCTCATATTCTGCCATGTTGTTGGTGCAGCTGAAACATAATCGGGCGGTGAGGGGAGTATGAGTTCCTTTAGGAGATATGATTACAGCGCCGACGTCGTTACCCAAAGCATTGGAGGCTCCATCAAAATGCATAGACCATCGGGATCCTTCCTCAGGTCCTTCATCTGGTCCATGTACTTCACAGTCAGTTACCACCATGATGTCTTCGTCCGAAAAATCAAAGTTCAATGATTGGTAATCGTCCACAGGTTGGTGTGCCAAATGATCTGCCAGTACACTTCCCTTAATTGCTTTCTGAGTTGTGTACTGGATGTCATATTCTGTCAAGATCATTTGCCATCTCGCTATTCTTCCAGACAGAGCGGGCTTTTCGAATATGTACTTGATAGGATCCATTTTTGAAATCAATAAAGTAGTGTGAGTCAGCATATACTGTCTCAGCCGGCGAGCAGCCCATACAAGAGCGCAGCAAGTTTTCTCAAGCAGTGAGTAACGAGACTCACAGTCGATAAACTTTTTGCTCAAGTAATAAATAGCATGCTCTTTTCGGCCAGACTCGTCATGCTGCCCCAGCACACACCCCATTGAATTGTCAAGTACTGTCAAGTATAGTATCAGAGGTCTTCCTTCCGCTGGTGGCATAAGAATGGGTGGCTCTTGGAGATATTCCTTTATCTTTTCAAAGGCGGCCTGACATTCATCATTCCAGCGTACTACTTGATCTTTCTTCAGCAATTTGAAGATTGGCTCACAAGTAGCAGTCAGGTGTGAGATGAATCGGGCAATGTAATTCAGTCGTCCCAGGAAGCCTCTGACTTTTTTCTCTGTTTTTGGAGTCGGCATCTCTTGTATGGCTTTTACCTTGGCAGGGTCCACCTGAATACCTTTATCACTTACAATGAAACCTATCAATTTTCCGGATCTTACCCCAAAGGTGCATTTGTTGGGATTCAACCTCAGCTTGTATAACTTGAGTCGGTCAAACAACTTCCTCAGATGGTCAAGGTGCTCCTCCTCAGTTTGAGACCTTGCAATCATGTCATCAACGTATACCTCAATCTCATGATGGATCATATCATGAAATAAAGCAACCATGGCACGTTGATAGGTTGCCCCAGCATTTTTCAATCCGAATGGCATGACCTTATAACAGAAGGTGCCCCACTGAGTCACAAAGGTAGTCTTCTCCATATCTTCTGGAGCCATATTGATTTGATTATACCCTGAAAAACCATCCATGAAGGAGAACACCTTGTGTTGAGCTATATTGTCAATAAGGACATCAATGTGAGGTAGGGGGAAGTCATCCTTGGGGCTGGCCCTATTCAGATCCCTGTAGTCAACACACATTCTGACCTTACCGTCCTTCTTTGGTACCGGCACCACGTTGGCAACCCACTGAGGGTAAGAAGTCACTGCAAGGAACCCGGCATCAAACTGTTTCATAACCTCGGCCTTGATCTTCTCAGACATCTCTGGTCGCATCCGTCGGACTTTTTGCTTTACCGGGGGGCAGTCTTCCTTGGTTGGCAGGTGATGAACTACAATGTCGGCATCCAAACCAGGCATATCTTCATAGGACCAAGCAAAAATCTCCATGTAATCCTGTAGCATCTGGATCAATCGTTGCTTCACGCTGAGCTCTAGATTGGCACCAATCTTGACCTCTTTCCTATCTGTCTCAGTACCCAGATTAATTGTCTCCACCGGCTCTTCATGTGGTTGAATAGCTCTCTCTTCCTGGAGTAGCAGTCTTGCGAGTTCACCAGGCACTTCGCAATCATCTTCACCTTCGTCTTCGGCCAAGTTGATCGGATTCTCAAAGTCATAACTGGCGGTAGCAGAGCTGTTACCAGTGAGATCCAGAGTGGATTGAAACCTGTATAAGTGAGTGTGTGTAAATATAGCTGTTTTTGCAATATGTATAACACAGAAAGAAAAAGAGCACAAGATTTGAAATGCAACAAACGTCCAATGTTTTGATTGATGATATATGAAAATGTCATACAAAAAGCCCTCACAAATGGAGCTACGATGCCCCGGGTAGGACACCGAGCCAACAAAGTTTTAACATATTGTTTGTTACAAATTTGGAAATCAAAAGAAATCAATTACTGCGTGACAAATGTGATAGGTGTAAAATCCTTTTCCGTCCAGTTGCTTGGTCCGTTGCTGGTAGTCGGGTAGATCCAACTGTCAAACTCTGCTTCCTCTACATCCTCCTCGATAGCATTCACCCTTGGATTGGAGATAAACACCGGAGCCTTTCTGATCTTCTCCTTGCGCACAGCCCTCTGAGCCTCTGCAGTAAAGCCCAGCCCAAACTTGTCGTTCTTCTGAGTGAAGTCAGGAAGCTGACCCCAGTTTGCACAATTGCCTTTCTGAACCACAGCTCGGGCATCCTTTAGGGAAGCCATCTTCAAAGGAACATTCTTTTCGACTGTTGTTTCTGCCGCTGCTGAAATTGGAAGCACCTCCTCGAAATGCTGAAAGGGGGTTTCAATAAACTCCCCGTCCATCTCAATGTATCTGAAGGAATTCAAATGGCTCACCATATACTCCTCTTCTCCTTGCACAGTGATGATCTTCCCCCTGACAGGATACTTCAGCTTCTGGTGCAAGGTGGAGGTCACTGCCCCAGCTTTATGGATCCAAGGTCGACCTAGTAGACAAGAGTACGATGGACGTATATCCATCACATAAAAAGTAGAGTCGAATACTTGAGAACCCACACGAATAGGGATGTCAACCTCTCCATGAACCATCCTTTTTGAACCTTCAAAGGCCCTGACGATGATATTGCTGGGCTTCAGTTCTAGGCCTTCATAATCCAAACGGTCTAAAGCCTTTTTCGGTAGAACATTCAAGGAAGAACCAGTATCCACCAATACATGCACCAGAGTAGTGCCCCTGCATTCGATAGAGACATGCAGGGCATCATTGTGGTCTCTTCCCTTCGCAGTCAGGTCAGCATCTGAAAAACCCAAGCCATTGTCTGCTGTCAGATTTGCTACGCAATCAGTGAACTGGACTGCAGACGTTTCCTGCGGCACATGGGCCGTCTTGAGAAATGAGATCAACGCCTTAGCATGGTCCTCGGAGCATAGCAATAAGGAGAGCATGGAGATCTTGGAGGGCGTATGCCCCAGCTGCTCGACAACATTGAAATCACTCTTCTTTATTATTTTCAGGATCTCCTCCATTTCTTGTTGGGAGGCCTCAGCATTTATAGGTATTGGTGCCTCCATCCGGGCAGGCTCCTCTTCAATCCCTTTGCCCCGAGCATCAGATGACTCGGCAGCAGGGGAAACAACTTGATCAGCAGCAGGAACAGGTAAACTTGTAGGTGTTATAAGGAGGGGTCTTCGAATAGCGGGCGGTGCAATGTCAGGCGAGAAGAGCCTTCCACTGCGGGTGACCTTGGCTGGACCAGTGATATCGCAGATACTGGCGCCAGTGTCGAATTCTTGTTTGATTCCATTTACATATACGTCTGCCCCATAATGCCAGGGGACAGCTTTATCAGATACGTAGGGGTGAGGCCCCGGAACAGTAATAACCACAGGTGCAACAGTCATGATTTAAACAGGCTTTTTCGGAAGAGCCTTGATTGGATTATTGAAGATGGTAACCACAGAGACTTCTTTTACCGGAACCAACTGAACAGCAGACTTCTTAAACAGAATCTCCTTGCTATCCATTAGGCTTTGGACGCCTAACTTCAGCAAGGGACAACCAGATAGGGAAACAGCACAGAACAGGCAACCTTCACTGCAACCCGGAAATAAACCGGCCAGCAGTAGGTTCTTCTTGACGGTCTTCAGAGGGGTGACAACTTCATTTATCGAAACAGCATATAATTCTTCCTCAATGGCATTTACTCTATGCTGGGGCATAGGAGCAGTTACAACATTTGGTCTCTCCGGCGCTTCAAACTGAATTTCCTTTGCGTCGATCAGATCTTGCACTTTGTTTCTCAAGGCCCAGCAATCATCAGTAGTGTGCCCGGGACTATCAGAATGATAAGCGCACCGGGCATTTGGGTTATACTTAGGAGACGCAGTGTTGACGACCTTAGGAGCTTCTTTGAGGGTTACCAGGTTGGTGGATAACAGTTGGGGTAAAATTTGAGATAAGGTCATACTCAGTCGAGTATACTGCCTCTTAGGCCTTTCGCTTCTTTGTTGATTGTACTGCTGAGGAGCAGCAACAGGTTTCGAGATGACCAAAGCATTGACGGCTTGGCGACTTTCGGGCTTGATTTGTCTTCTAGGACCATAGACGGCACTTGCTTCTTTCTTAAACGGCCTCTTCTCAGCACTTGTGGAGGCAGCCTTTTGTATCTTGCCTGACCTGATGCCAGCTTCAATTCTTTCTCCCGTCAATATCAAATCTGTAAACCCAGCGGAGGAGTTACCAACCAAATGATTGAAAAACGGACCAGACAACGTCCCTAGAAACATATCAACCAGCTCACGATCAGTCAATGGAGGCTGCACCCTACCAGCCAAATCTCTCCATTTTTGTGCGTACTCTTTGAACCCTTCACCCGTTCCTAGAGACATACCCTGAAGTTGGGTACGCGTAGGAGCGAGATCAGAATTGTATTGGTATTGTCTGTAGAATGCGGTTGCCAAATCTTCCCAGTGTCGGATGCTGGTTCCATCTAATTGGTAGAACCATTCAAGCTGTGACCCCGAGAGGCTATCTTGGAAGAAGTGAATCCAGAGGTTCTTATCTTCCGTATAAGGTTGGATCTTCCTTACGTACGACCTTAGATGCAGCTTTGGGCAGGAGACCCCATCATACTTGGCGAAGGCAGGCGCCTTAAACTTGTGTGGAATTACTACCCCAGAAGATAACCCCAAATCTCCGAAATCCAGCCCCGGCACATTCTGAATTTACATGGCGCTTAAGCGGTCCTCCAATTGCTTGTACCTGTCAGCAGCAGGTGGGTATTGTTCGTCGTTATAGTCCGTCTCGTTTTCGGAGACTGCGGGACTAGGAGCTCCTCCCCCTTGGGGACTGTTTTTCTCAGCAGAAGAAGTAGTTGGATCAGCTTCATTATGGAGTGTGTTCCCAAATCTGCGTCCGGTGTTGAACAACGCAGTCCTCTTTTTCTTCTTCTTCTTCAGGAGTAGAGTCTTCAACTCTTGCTGACCTTGGGCTAGGCTTAGGACCATCTCTTGAAACTGTGCACTTTGGGCCTGAAGGGCCTTGATTGCTTGCTCACTGGAGGAGTCTGGATTCATGATGACTGTTCAAAATAAACAGCGAAGGAGATTAAGCAACCTGTGAAATAGGGTACCTGCTATGCATATGGTGCAATGGAATGCGTATGTTTTATGTTTTCAAAGACAAACAAGATTCAACTTTGTAGACAAAAGGGAAACACACTTCATTAGATTAAAATTTTCAATTTGTTCAACAATTTGCCCTTAGGCATTACAGGAATGAAAAATACTGGAAAGGAAATAAAACTATAAAAGGAAATATCCAAAGCTCATCAATGCTCCCATGGCCTCCTCTTCTCAGTGCTGATGTAGTTGTTCAGGACCCGCTCTTCCTCCAATTGCCTAGTCAGCCTCTGGATCTTCCGTTCCTGCTCGTTGAACTTCTCCCGATAGAAATCCCGTTCTTCCTTTAGCTGTGCCCAGGATCTCTTCATCGTGTCAAAATCAGCGGGTATCTGAGGAGGGAGGACAGTTGGAAGAACCCCATCTTCATCAGGAGACTCAAGGATGAGAGGTCTAACAGCTTCGTAGGGAATACCTAACCTTTGAGCACAGATGCGGACCCATTTGCAATAGGGCTTCAATGGCAGAGAAGTCTTTGGTCCCAACTCATGTGGGTCGGCTTTGTGAATTCTGTCCCAAGCTCTAATGAATCCCTGGCGTAGTTTGTCACTGTCTGCCTGAAACTCAAAATGGAAGTGAGGAACCAGCATTTCATGAGGCCCATCTCCTCTGGCTCTTCCAAACTGACGGAGAGCTAAGCACGGATTGTAAGAGATTCCTCCTTGGATACTAATCAACGGAACGTTAGGGTATTCTCCGCAACAGTCAATAACAGCTACCTCATCCAAACCTCTGAGAGTCTAGGTGATGTCATTATCAGTGAGAGACATTAACCTCCGAGCCCAACCTTTTCCTTCTTCATTCTTCAGCACGAACTTAGGAAGGTGCGAAATAAACCACCTTACTAGCAAAGGAGCACAACACCACGGAGTTCCCCGTTTTCGAGCAGTACGAGCATAGAGTTGTTGTAGAATATCACCCAAAAGAGTGGGTACCGGATTTCGAGACATGAATATCCTTATGACATGGATACTGATAAAGGTGTCAGGGTTAGGAAACAATACCAGACCATAGATCAAAAGAGCCAGAATATCCTCGTACGCCTTGAAGTCCAAGTCATTCCAGAAATCATTAGCCTTGCCAACCATAAATTTGACCAAAAAGCCCTTGATCCCATTTCTAGTTTCCCAGTTGGACAATACCTCCTCTTTGGTCAAGGGGAGAATTGCAGCAATCTCTTCAGGCCTAGGAGTCTTTTCCAAACCAGTGAATGGAGTTTGTTCCAAGGCAGGGATCCCAAGCAAATAAGAGAATTCTTCCAGGGTAGGAACCAGCTGGAAGTCTTGAAAGGTGAAACAATGATACAGAGGGTCATAAAACTGGGTCAGAACACTTATCAGTTGTTGGTCCCACTTTGCAGTGACCAAGCCAAGGAGAGAACCATGTCTGTTGATGAAGGAAGAAGTGTTTGGAATCCTTCGAACCAAATCCTTGAGTAAAACTGGTGGTTGAACAAAGTTGAGCCGGACAGTATTCCTACGCACGGGCATCATGATGTCCTACAAAACAGAGCAAAGATGAAACTCTTTTGTCTTTGAAATGGGTTAGTCCTTTATACAGGATGCATGCAATGGTATGATGGCATGATGCTATGATGAAGCACACCACAAGTATTCACATAGGTAAATAAGGCACACAAGTCACACAAGACACCCTTAGGTTTCAGGCCAGCATGAGTTTCAGGTATTACCCTCTTTTGGTTTTGTTGGTTATAAACTGTCCTATCAGAAGTAACCGGGTTCTAGAGGATCTCAAATCATTGGCTACCCTCAATCGGTCATAACCCCAGCATCGCAATCTTTTCTCGCGGCCAGAACCATCTCGAGAGTTTAGCCTCAATGAGTGTAGCATACTGCTACTGTCCTAATAGCCAAGTTGGTCAATTTAGGGTTCTAAGGTTGGTTGGTGTTTAATGACCCCTTAGAAGACCTATATTCTCCCCGTTGCAACACAAGGGATATAGGTACAGACTAAGATGCCACACCAACGTAGCCACTGCTTCATCCATGTCGGTCTACGCCGGACAGGTCCCTCACAAATTATGCTACCTAAAAAGGGTATTTCCCAGATCCGGGTTAGGATCTATGAAACTCCGATGCAAAGCCCACAAATATAAAAGCAAACAAAGCAAACAATTGAAAACAAAGGTGATCTAAACCCTAAGGTTACTCCACTTTATAAGTAACTCCCCAGCAGAGTCGCCAGTTCTGTGATACGGTGGGAGAACTGACTTGAGGTTTTGCGTTTGTTTTCGCAAATGTTTCGGTTGAGCAAGAGTCGCCACCGACTTTTTATTTTATCCTAAGGAAAGGTTAAAAAGCACAGCAAAAACCTTTTGAGATGTTTTCTTGGGTTCGGGGAGTAGATTATAGAAAGGGAAGGTATTAGCACCCTTTCTATCCATGGTTATCCATGGGCTCTTAGTTACTTGCTTAGATCACTTGCCTTTTGTTTTCAATTGTTTTAAATGGTGCTTGTGTGTGTGGGTTTGAAAATGTTTTGAAAAGAAGCCAATGTGGTGGCAACCTTTATAATGATCCATGTGGGGATGTATACAAAGATGTATGTCTTTTGAAAAGGTTTTCATTTGTTTTTGAAAGTCGTTTTGAAAGTGTAGTGATGTGTGGTTTTTTGAAATAGGCAAGTGTTTTTAGTTTGCAAGATTGATTCAAGTAACTAAGAGGTTATCTACTCCTAAATTTCTCAAAAGATTATTGCTATATTTTAACCCTTTTAACAAGTTTGTTCCACCATTGCATTTGGTGGACAATCTTATGTTTAGGATGTGAAAGGGACAGGCGCGGGTCATCGTTTAGACCATAATTGCAATGGTGCCAAGTATCTTTGGGCATTTCTTTTAAGGGACTTGATCATTTGTTTTTGTTTGTTTTGAAAAAATGTTATCGAGGGACTATGATCATTCAATTTGTTTGTTTTGCCCAAAGAGACCTAACATGCAATGTAGGTGTTTAGGTATTGGCTTGCATTTTTGGTAAATCCCAAGTGTATGTGTGAATGTCATGACTGATGTCACAACATTCTAGTTCAGTTTGTACTGACTCATTAGGTACCTTTGCAGAAAAATATTGTAATTCAAATACTGATGTTTATAAGTGTGTATCTGAGCATTTTTGCAAAATGATCACATTTTGCTAAATCAGTAGACAGGTTTTCTCAGATGTCATAACAGATGTTATGACATCCTGTTCTGAACTAACAGGATTGCAGGATTGGATAAGTCTGAGTTTTTTCAGGAAATAACTCAGTCCTTCCTGAACAGAATCCTGCATTTTCTGAGGGATAACCTAGCTCAACCCTAACCTGGTTAATAAAGTCCTGTGACCTGGTCTTTAGGTCAAACGGAATTAACCCTAGGTTTTTGGAAACCCTAACTGAAGTTGCAGCTGCTATATATTCAACAGAGCTGCTGTTTTTCAAGGATCCCTGCTGATTGATTAGAAGATCATTTTGTAATCTGTATAGATTTGTTTATTTGTACTCCAAGCAATTATCATTGTGATAAGTGCCTTGGAATAGGTTTCTATTTGTAAGGGTTGTGTAGCACTCAAAGCTTTGAAGCAAGAGTGTTTGAATGTTCCTTTACTAAAGCTGTGAAGCAGAGTCAAGTTAGTTGTGTACATCACTCAAAGCTGTGAAGCACGAGTGATTGTGTTGCTTGATTAAAAAGCTGTGAAGCTTAATCAAGTGTTTGTTTTTGAAGAGTGTCTTCATCAATTCTTAAGTCAAATTGGTTTATGTATCACTGCTGTGATTGAGGGGGAGTGAGTAGGAACTCAGGTTTAAGTTGTACTTAGATTAGAATTGCATTGGGTAGGTCTTAAGTGAAGGAGATAAACTGGTTGGTTTATTCCTGAATTAACATCTCTTATAGTGGATTCTCTCCCTGGCTTGGTAGCCCCCAGAGTAGGTGTTGTTGCACACTGAACTGGGTAAACAATTGACTGTGTTCTTTATTGCTTTTGTATTTACTGTCATATAGTAAGTCAGATACGGTGTCATAACATTGAACGTGACATTGAGTATCTGCAGCCAGAATTTCAATTGGCATCAGAGCAGGCACCCTGCCTGTATTACTGGGTGAGATCTAGGGATATCACTTTCTGGCACTATGGACAAAGAAGGAGTTTTTGGAAATAGACCACCCATTCTGGATGGAACTAATTATGATTACTGGAAACCTCGTATGATTGCCTTCCTAAAATCTCTGGACAAAAAAGCTTGGAGAGCTGCTGACAAAGGATGGATTCATCCCACCATAACTGAGATAGATGGGACAACTGAGGAAGATTGGAGTAAAGAAGAAGATGAGTTAGCTCTGGGAAATTCAAAAGCTTTAAATGCCTTGTTCAATGGAATTGATAGAAACATTTTCAGACTAGTACATCAATATGAACTGGCCAAGGAAGTTTGGGACACTCTCAAAACTACTCATGAGGGAACTTCCAAAGTAAAAATGTGAAGGCTTCAGATGTTGACCACCAAATTTGAGAATCTAAAAATGATGGAAGATGAAACCATTCATGAGTTTCACATGAACATCTTGGAGATTGCCAACACCTCAGGAGCACTGGGAGAAAAAATGTCAGAAGAAAAACTGGTGAGGAAGATTCTCAGATCCTTGCCTAAAAGATTTGCAATGAAGGTAACTGCCATAGAGGAAGCCCAGGACATTAGCAAGTTGAAAGTGGATGAACTTATTGGGTCTCTTCAGACTTTTGAGATGGGGATCACTGATAATGGTGACAAGAAGAACAAAAGCATAGCACTTGTATCCAACACTGATGTTGAATACAAGGAGGATGAAGAAGAAAACATATCAGAAGCTATTGCCATGCTTGGAAGACAGTTTAACAGGCTCATCAAAAGAATGGACCCAAAGTCAAGGTCTAATGTTCATAACATTCCCTCTGACATTGACAGTTCCAGCAGAAGACCAAGGTCAGAAGATAAGGGAAACCAAGGCAGAGGTATTCAATGCCATGGATGTGAAGGATATGGACATATTCGAGCTGAATGTCCTACCTTTCTTAAGAAGCAAAAGAAAGGAATGACTGTTACTTGGTCTGACTATGATTCAGAAAGTAATTCTGAAGAAGAATCTGCCAAACTAGTTACTGCCCTAACTAGTGTTTGTACTTCTAAAAGTGACACTAGTGATGAAGAAGTGACATTTGAAGAACTGGCTGATACCTACAAGAAATTGTGTATCAGAAGTGCTGAAGTCTGTGTGCAGAATGAGAAACAATCAAAACTCATTATAAAGCTGGAGGCTGAAAAAAGGGAAAATCTTGAAACCATAAGTCATTTAGAAGGAGAAGTTCAACTGCTGAACTCACAACTGAATCAAATGACCAAATCTGTCAAGATGTTGACCAATGGAACAGACAAATTGGAAGAGATCCTTCAGGTTGGACAAAATGTGGGTAATAAATCTGGACTAGGATTTATGGAAGCAAAGAAATCTGGGACTGGTAAGCAAATGTCAAAACGGATGTCTCAACACAACTCTCAACATCAGGAACAAAGACATATGAAGAAAAGGTACCAAAGATGGAAATGCCATCATTGTGGTAGATATGGCCACATAAAGCCCTTCTGCTTCAGATTACATGGATACCCTAATCAGATCTCAGGTGTCAAACCTAAGTCTAAAAAGGTACCACATGCTCCTCAATGGAAGAAAAAGGCTACTGCACTGATAGCTCACACTTCCCTGAGGGTCTCTGCAAAGGAAGACTGGTACTTTGACAGTGGATGTTCCAGACATATGACTGGAATCAAGAACCTCCTCAATAATGTTAAGCCTCACACCACCAGTTTTGTGACCTTTGGAGATGGGGCTAAAGGTGAAATCAAAGGAGTTGGTGATTTGGACTGCCCTGGAGTTCCAAGTCTGAATGAAGTACTGCTGGTGAAAGGACTGACCGCTAATCTCATTAGTATCAGTCAACTGTGTGATCTAGGATTCAAGGTCAATTTCTCAAAATCTGAATGCCTTGTAATCAATGACAAACAAGAGATAGTAATGAAAGGAGTCAGATCCAAAGACAACTGCTACTTGTGGGAGGCTGAGAACACTAATTCCTCATCTGTGTATTCCATTGCAAAAGAAGAAAAAGAGGTGAAACTGTGGCAGCATAACCTTGGTCTCCTTCATCTAAGAAGAATGAAGAGAGCTATCTTTATGGAAACTGTCAGAAGAACTCCAAAACTACAGGTTGATGATATCTGTGATGTGGGAAATAAACTTGAAGAAGAATGTGTTGTCAGAACCTTAAGTCATCTTGACAAGGATGTTGGAAATAACAAGTCTCATAAATTCTGTTCTCAAAACATCTGGTCAAAGCAGATGCTCCCTGAGTACAATGTTACACAAGATGTTGTGACATTGTGTTGTGACAATCTGAAAACATTCAACATTTCCTTGAACCCTATTGACTTTGAAGAGAAGAAGTCATTTAAACTGGAACACAGTTTCTCTAAGCTTCAGCTGACTGATTCTTCTACCAAGGCTCTTGTTGGAAATAAACTTGAAAATTTGAGGGGCAGGTTGGGTATTCACCAACATGAGAAATTATAGCAATTAGTTTTGATTAAAACAAGGGTTGAAGGGATTAATTTTATTAAGTCTATATTTAGTGGGTTAATCATATTCTTTCACAATTCCTTCAAAAGCTTTAAGAAGTTGAAGAGACTCCCTTTTACCCCCTACCTCTCTCATCCTTGCAGCCTGTTTCCTCCTCCCAATCAAAGATTTTTCTCAAGCTGCTACTATTACTCAAAGTCAATCAAAATGTCTCAGACATCGTCTTCCACCATGGCGGCTTCGTCTTCCTCATCATCGGCATCATCTGATCAAGATTCTAGGGCAATCACTACATGCATAGAATCTGAAGTTCTTGAGGTCACTCCTCTCAGGGAGATGGCAACTGACCCAGCCAGAGTCAAAAAGCTCAGAACCAGACATGCAGGAAGAGCTCAAGCTACAGCCTCTGGTAATTCTTCTCATCCTTCGTCTTCTGTACCTAATAGAGAAGGATCAGTTCAAGTACACCAAGCTATTGCTAGGCTGGTTACTAGCATTCTGAGTGGCAACCAATCTGTACCGGGGATTTCTATCCCTTTAAATCAATCAGAAAGTCCAAATGTGGAAGGTTCTGAAAATGTAGATGTCACTGAGGATGTTGTGACACCAAAAGACAACATTCAGAACCCCTCTGAAAAGGCTGCTGATCCACCTATCATTGATGTGGATGAAGATTACTCAGATAATGAACTGATTGCTAATGTGAACCCTAGCATAGCTAGGAGACTGATGAAAAGAAAGAGTAGTCAGAATGATAAACCTGATGCTAAGAAATCCAAGGCTGAAGGCATGGCTGAGAAAAGTATTCAGACAAAAGGGAAGAAGGCACAGGTGCAGACTGCTAGACAACCAATCTCTAAGAAAAGTAAAGAACCTGAAACTTCTGATTCTGATGAGGAATCAGAATTTGAGATTAATATTGAAGAAACTCCCATCAGAAGGAAGCTCCCCTCCAGCAAGATTGCTAGAGTTCCTGAAGTGCCAACAGACAACATCTCTTTTCATCATCCTGACAATGCAAACAGATGGAAGTATGTTTGCTTAAAGAGAATAGCCTTGGAGAGAGAACTCAACAATGATGCCTTGGAGTGCAAAGACATCATGGACCTGATCAAGAATGCTGGACTAATGAAGACAGTGATAAAGTTTAACAAATGCCATGAAAATCTGGTCAAGGAGTTTGTAGTGAACTTGTCTAATGATTATGCTGATGGAAGGTCAGCTGACTTTGAGAGTGTGTTTGTTAGAGGAAGAAGGGTCAAGTTCTCTCCATCAGAAATCAACAAGTTTCTTGGAAGAACAAATAAGGATTGTCCTGATCTAGAGGCAACTGACAATGAAGTGTGTCTAACCATCACCGCCAGGCAAGTAAAGTGCTGGCCATTGAAAGGGAAGCTGAATGCTAGTAAACTCAGCATGAAATTTGCCATCTTGCATAAAATAGGTGCAGCAAACTGGGTGCCTACAAATCACAAATCAACTATCTCCACAGGATTGGGGAGATTTATCTATGCTGTAGGAACCAAGACTGCCTTTGACTATGGAAGGTACATCTTTGAACAAACTTTAAAGCATGCTGGCAGTTATGCTGTCAAAGGACCAATTGCCTTTCCCTCCCTCCTCTGTGGAATCATCCTTGCACAATTCCCTGATATCCTTGTGGCAAGAGATACAGTCTGCAAAAGAGCTCCTGCCCTTGGCCTGCACTACAAACTGTTTCAGGGATCTCATGCTCCAGACATTGTCATAACATCAGCTGAGACATCGTCTGTGAAGACCCAGTCCAAGACATCAGATGTCATAGCTGTTTTAAAAGAAACTTGCAAAGAGCTGGATACTAGAAAAAGGACCCTAGAACTTCTAATTGCCAGGCTAGAAAAGGAGGAAGCTGAAGAAAACAGAAGGGAAGAAGGTGAAGGACATCTCAACATTGAAGAAACTAGCTCCTCAGAATCTGATGACAGTGCTTGAAGGTTGATTGCTGTTTGGTGGAGTTTGGAAGTGTGCTATGTTGTTGTCTGCTGCTGATCTTATTATTTTGTTTTGGATAACTGTAAAATTTTCTGAACATGTATCTTTGGCCCATTTGTGGCTAAAGAGGGGGAGAATATTTTGGTACTTGCTTGACATTCTATTTTTCTGCTGTCACTTATTTCTGCTGCTATCTATCTCTGATTGTTTAGGGTCTTTAGCCAAAAATCTGCCAAAGGGGGAGTTTGTAGGTGTTTAGGTATTGGCTTGCATTTTTGGTAAATCCCAAGTGTATGTGTGAATGTCATGACTGATGTCACAACATTCTAGTTCAGTTTGTACTGACTCATTAGGTACCTTTGCAGAAAAATATTGTAATTCAAATACTGATGTTTATAAGTGTGTATCTGAGCATTTTTGCAAAATGATCACATTTTGCTAAATCAGTAGACAGGTTTTCTCAGATGTTATGACATCCTGTTCTGAACTAACAGGATTGCGGGATTGGATAAGTCTGAGTTTTTTCAGGAAATAACTCAGTCCTTCCTGAACAGAATCCTGCGTTTTCTGAGGGATAACCTAGCTCAACCCTAACCTGGTTAATAAAGTCCTGTGACCTGGTCTTTAGGTCAAACGGAATTAACCCTAGGTTTTTGGAAACCCTAACTGAAGTTGCAGCTGCTATATATTCAACAGAGCTGCTATTTTTCAAGGATCCCTGCTGATTGATTAGAAGATCATTTTGTAATCTGTATAGATTTGTTTATTTGTACTCCAAGCAATTATCATTGTGATAAGTGCCTTGGAATAGGTTTCTATTTGTAAGGGTTGTGTAGCACTCAAAGCTTTGAAGCAAGAGTGTTTGAATGTTCCTTGACTAAAGCTGTGAAGCAGAGTCAAGTTAGTTGTGTACATCACTCAAAGCTGTGAAGCACGAGTGATTGTGTTGCTTGATTAAAAAGTTGTGAAGCTTAATCAAGTGTTTGTTTTTGAAGAGTGTCTTCATCAATTCTTAAGTCAAATTGGTTTATGTATCACTGCTGTGATTGAGGGGGAGTGAGTAGGAACTCAGGTTTAAGTTGTACTTAGATTAGAATTGCATTGGGTAGGTCTTAAGTGAAGGAGATAAACTGGTTGGTTTATTCCTGAATTAACATCTCTTATAGTGGATTCTCTCCCTGGCTTGGTAGCCCCCAGAGTAGGTGTTGTTGCACACTGAACTGGGTAAACAATTGACTGTGTTCTTTATTGCTTTTGTATTTACTGTCATATAGTAAGTCAGATACGGTGTCATAACATTGAACGTGACATTGAGTATCTGCAGCCAGAATTTCAATGCAATATGGCCCAATTTTGAAAGGCAACAAGTGGAGTACCCTAGGGGGTGCAAGTGTGATTTGTGTGTCCATTTTCATGCTTGTTTATCTTGAGATTAGGTCATAACTATTTTTTTGTCGTTTTTCGCATACAAACCCTAATTCTAACATGTTATCATTAGAAAGCAATAAAGTGCGAAAATAAATTTACTAAGCTATTACAAAACCAAATATGGGAAGGGGGGTACAAATGTTCAAATGGGGATATTGACAAGTAATGTAAACCTAAAACTATTACATCAATTTGAATTTATACAATTTAATTAATGTACAATAATTAAATAAATAAATTAAAAAAATGGAATAAAAATGCAAGATGCAAAAATGTTTTGCATATGTATAAAAAATGTTATTTATGTAAAAAAAGATATTATTTTTGGAGTATTTTGAATTTAGGGCAAAACCCTAATTTTATTAAAGAAAATGTATTATTATCTAATTTAATACAAGTATTTATTTATTATGTACAAAAATAAATAAAAATAAAATGAAGTATATTATAAAAAAGTATTTTTTATATCAAATATTAATAAAATGAAAAATTCAAATATTTTTATATTCTAACCTAAATATGTTAATAAACATATATATATATATATATATATATATATATATATATATATATATATATATATATATATATATATATATATATATATATATATATATATATATATATATATATATATATATATATATATATATATATATATATATATATATATATATATATATATATATATATATATATATATATATATATATATATATATATATATATATATATTAAGTTCTAAATATGCATTATATAAAATAATATATATATTTAATATTTAATAAAATAAATAAATAAAAAAGCATATATTTTTTTATGTGAAATATTTTCAGAAGATAAACAAAAATAAAAAATGTAATTACACTATTTTTTCTATTTATTCTAAATAATAGTATATATAATATTTATGTACAAACAAAAGAAATAATCAAATAAATATGCAATAAATTCAAAAAAATGATGGAAAAAATATTTTTATGTTTTTAATGTCATGAGAAAAAATAAACAAAGTCAATCAAAAAAGAAAAAGTCAAAAAAGTCAAAGAAATAAGCAAATGGGCTCAGGGGGTTCAAAAGCAATTGTGTGGTGTAAATAAGAAAATATTCCAGGCCCAGCCCATAATCAGTCATCTTCAACCTCTGAACAACATCACCCACGCGTTTTCTATCTCTGGATTCCTGGACTTTCAAGCAAAACTCATAACATGAAAAGTGTAGAGCATTAAGAGACGATTCCAACCATGTAAAGAACTTGACCTAACTCTCTAAGATGAGGGAGAATTTCTTCTCCCCCAATTTCTGACCTAACTTTTATGCCATGTTCAGACTCAAAATTCTTACAGCACACGTAACATAAATGAAATCTAACTATATGGTCATGTTCAGGGCTATGATTGTGACATATTTTCTTCACAAACCTAAAGCTAACAATGCCTAATAAGAGAGATAGAACTTCATGAAGATACCTGTTCAGTTGGAATCGTGCTTTGCAATGGAGGATGTTTCAGAGTAAAATGATGATTTGTATAGCTTCCTTGAAGTGTAAGGATGCTATTCCAAGTTCTACTTTGCCTTGAAACTCCCTGAATCGTGCTGGTGAACTTCAACTGCAAAACAAAAAAGCAAAAATGGTGAAGTGGCTTGGAGGTGTTACAGGTCAGGTTTCAGGTCATGGTTAGCTTGCATAGATAGTATGGAAGGTATGTGAACTGGTTTTGGCAAGAATGCTTGAGAGAAATAGAAGTTGGCACTCAAACTGCAGAGGCAACTCTGTTTTTGCAGTTTGAGAGTGATTCTGAGATGGAGGGTGGATTGGAGGTCAAAGGCTCGTGCAAAAGCTTGGGTATGATGTCTGGAATGTGTTTGATAAGTTTGTTCTTGTGTTTGTAAGCTGAGATGGAAGTTGTTATGAGTTATGCTATGTTACTTCACACTTAAGCAAACAAAGGCAAATTGTGCCTCTAGGCCTGTAGAGGACCTCACACTATGCTGCATAATCCCTCCTTGATCAGTGTGATTATCACATAAACTTGTGCCAACCAGATTTGCAATGTACTTGTTGGATTCTCAATTGAACATAAAGTGATCTTTTGCAAAAATGGAAAGAATGCTTTATCTAGTTTGGGATTAATCTTGCATACAATGTTCAAACTCATAGAACAACACCTCAACACAATGAATATGCATTAAATTATTGAGTGCAACTTGGTTTAAGGACCTGTAATCTAACCTAAAGCATGCTGAGTTCAAATTGCAAAGTTATGAACATGGAAAATGGCCAATTCAAAAGTGAGTTTTTGCTATATTGTGAAATTCGATTCTCCCTAACCATGAGGTTGTTTGATGAGTTCTTGGACATTTTGGAAAGCTTGGAATGTGTACTACAATCCATCTTTGAAATGCAAATTGAAATTCCAAGTGGAAGTGTATGGAAAATGGCCTTGAAGTGGGGTAAAAACTTGTCAAAAATAGGTCAAATTTTCACTAAGTTAAGAATGGTTTAGTGCCCTTATTCAAAAATTTGTAACTTAAGATACAAGCTTCAAATGAGAAAACTTTGTGAATCAAAGTTGTAGATTATGTAACAAGCTAAAACTTTCAGGTTTTGACTTTTGTTTGAATCCAAATGAATCATGGTGAAAAATTGGGGCAAAGTTGGGAAAAAATTAGGGTTTTCCATAACTTAGAAAAATTCTAAGTTATGAAAAATTCCATTTTAAAACCCTAATTTGCATTTCTTGGTTTCTTGGTGAACAAGTTTCATGATTTGGCATGTTTTGATGAAAAATGAATCTTGACTCTTGATTTTGACCAAAAAGTCAAAGTTTGACTTTTCAGTGTACAGTCAAAATTGATCAATTGACTGGGAAATTCAACTGTCAAACTTGTGTACTTGGGATCTTTTGAGCTTGATGAATGTGTCAAGACCATTTCATTGAGTCCTTGAGTCCATATGTGAGCTTGGTTTGCCATTGGTTAGGTCAAACAGTCAAAAATTGCCTTTGTGCAGTCAAAACCCTAAAAATGACCATTTTGCCCTTTTGGTGATCTGATCAAATTTCTTGTGGAATTGTGATCCAAACTTGATCAAATGGTCCATATGAGTTCATAATGTTGATGTGGGTCAATTTTTATGAGATTTGACTGTCAATTGGCCACAGTTGACTTTTTCCCCAATACAGCTGATTTTTAGGTCAACTGTCCAATTGACTGGGTAAAACTTGGAATTAGGACTTGAAACTTGGTATGGGTAATCTTGTGAGTCAAACATGAAACATGAAAGTCATCTTAGGCATTTTAGGTCAAAACATCCTTGGGCAAACACAAACCCTAATTTGAGTCCACAGTGCAAGGAGAGGTCTTGAGCAGAGGAAACCCTAACTGGATCTTGATCTTCAAGGGTCTTGTGATGAGAAAATGTTGAGGAAATGGGAGGGCAAATTTTGGGGTACAACAAATATATTCCTTCTATATCTAATATACTTTATATTGAGGGTCTAATGCATAACTTGTTATCCATAAGTCAATTAAGTGATAACAATTATGACATTATTTTTAATCAAAAAGTGTGTAAGGTTATAAGTCAGAAAGATGGCACAGTTCTTTTCACTGGAAAGAGGAAGAACAACGTTTATAAAATAAATATTTTTGATCTTAAAAACCAATATGTAAAATGCTTAATGTCCGTAAACGAAGAGCAGTGGGTGTGACATAGACGCTTGGCTCATATTATCATGAGAAGGATATCTCAGCTAAGTAAACTTGAGTTATTCAGAGGCCTACTTAAGCTGAAGTTTAATTCATATGCTTTTTGTAAAGCATGTCAGAAAGGAAAACTTTATAAAACCTCTTTCAAATCTAAAAATGTTGTTTCTACCTCTGGACCTTTGGAGCTTCTACATATTGACTTGTTTGGTCCAGTTAAAACTGCATTAGTCAATGGCAAGAAATATGGACTTGTTATTGTATATGATTATAGTCGTTGGACATGGGTAATATTTATAAGGCATAATGATGAGTCACATTTTGCATTCACTAGTATCTTTTCTAAAGTGAAAAATGAATTTGATTCAAAAATAGTTAGAGTTAGAAGTGATCATGGTGGTGAGTTTGAAAATAAACAGTTTGAGGAATTATTTGATTCTAATGGCATATCCCATGATTTCTCTTGTCCTAGAACTCCACGGAAAAATGGATTTGTAGAAAGGAAGAATACGACATTGCAAGAAATGACCAGAACCATGATCAATGAAACTAATATGGCTAAGCACTTCTTGGAAGAAGCTTTGAATACAACATGTTTTATTATGAATAGAATCTCCATAACACCTATTCTAAGAAAGAATCCTTATGAGTTTTGCAAAGTAAGAAAACCCAATATTTTCTTATTTGCATCCCTTTGGATGTTCTTTCTTTATTTTAAACACTAAAAATAATCTTAACAAGTTTGATTCTAAAGCACATAAGTGTATTATGTCGGGATTCTCACAATGCTCTAAGGGCTAGAAAGTATACAATAGAGAAACACGTATCATGGAGGAATCAATTCATGTTAGGTTCGACGATAAGCTTGACCCAGAAAAGTCAAAGTTGTTTGATAATTTTGAAGATCTAGAAATAAACCTTACAGGCTCTAGAGAAAAGGATAAAGATTCTGAAGAGAAATATTCCGATAGAATGGATGATACATCATAAGTACCTGAATGTTCATCAGTCTAAAAAATACAAAGGAAAAGACAATCCTTATCTGAAGATTTGAATTTGGGAGATAAAGTTGAACATGTAAGAACAAGATCTACATCCAAGCAATATGAAGAAACGCTTCTAATATTGGTATCTCTGATAGAACAAACTTCTTGTTAAAAAGATCTTAAGGATAATGAATGGGTTCTGGAAATGCAAGAAGAGCTAAATCAGTTCTCTAGAAATGATGTTTGGGATCTGGTACCTAAGCCTAAAAGAATTCACGTGATTGGAACCAAGTGGGTATTCAAAAACAAGTTAAATGAGAAAGGAGAAGTCATCAAAAACAAGGCATGAGTGGTTGCACAAGGTTATAGTCAATAATAAGGTATTGACTACAATAAAACCTTTGCTCCAGTCACCAGGTTAGAATCGATTTGTCTTCTAATCTCTTTTGTTGTTAATAATCATATAACCTTATACCAAATGGATGTCAAAAATGTGTTTATGAATGGTTACATTTCAGTAGAGATATATGTACACCAACCTCCAGATTTTGAAAGTACTAAGTTTCCACAACATGTTTTCAAACTTAAAAAATCATTGTATGGTTTGAAACAAGTCCCCAAAGCTTGGTATGATAGACTAAGTGATTTTCTTTTAGAAAAGGGTTTCTCAAGAGGCATGGTGGACACAACTCTTTTCTATAAAAACATTGGAAACGGTCTAATGATATGCCAAATATATGTGGATGACATTATTTTTGGTCCTGCTAATCCCTCTGTTTCGCAAGAATTCTCTAAGATAATACAGGCAGAATTTGAAATGAGTCTGATGCAAGAACTAAATACTTTTTGGGAATACAAATAAATTAAACTCTATAAGCTACATATATTCATCAAAGCAAATATACAAAAGAACTTCTAAAAAAATTTGATATGTTAGATAGAAAACCCGCAAAGACTCATATGCATCCTACATGCATTCTGGAAAAAGATGAAGTAAGTACAAAGATTTGTCAGAAGCTCTATCGTGGTATGATAGGCTCTCTTCTCTATCTGACTGCTTCTCATCCATATATTTTATTTTGTGTATGTCTTTGTGCTCGTTTTCAATCAGATCCAAGGGAAACTCACTTAACAACTATTAAGAGAATCCTAAGGTATCTGAAGGGAACACCTAACCTTGGCTTGATGATGTACATGAAAACATCATAATACAAGCTATCAGGTTTTTGTGATGCAGACTATACAGGAGATAGAATAGAATGCAAAAAGCACTTCTAGAAACTGTCAGTTTCTAGGGGACAATCTCATCTCTTGGTCTAGCAAAAGGCAGTCAATGATTGCATTTTCAACTGTTGAAGCAAAATATGTATCAACGTCTCTTTACAGCACACAGATGTTCTGGATGAAGATTCCACTTGAAGATTTCCAGATATACCAGGGTAACATTCCTATATTTTGTGATAACACTACTGCTATCTTCTTAAGTAAGAATCCTATTTTGTACTTTAGAGCTAGACACATAGAAATCAAACATTATTTTATTAGAGACTATGTTCAGAAAGGAATTCTTGTTTTAAAATTTATAGATACAAATCGTCAATGGGATGATATTTTCACAAAACCCTTAGTGGAAGATAGACTTCTATTCATTCTGAAACATTTAAGTATGGTACTCTATCCAGAATGAAACTTTCCTTTTTATGTGTGTTTTACTCCTGTTGTGAAAAAATGTGTTTCTAACTTTGTGCATGTAGTTAATTACTTATCTTATCAATGATACTTCTACTAGTTAGAAGATGTCTTGGTCAGAAACATCTCAAATCAGAAACTATTTGATTTTCTTGATTTTGAGAACATCAATATGTGTGTTTTCAAACAAATGGCCATTTATGCATTGTTTGAATAACACCTCGAGCAATGGGAAAATATTTTGAGACAAGATGAAATCTTCACGTTTCACTCATATAATTTTTTTTTGAAAATATTGAGACTATCATTTATTGGAAATAAAAATTGTTAGGACGACCTATTTATTCTCATGTTTCTTTTGTCCTCTTATATTAACTTTCCTAACAAATTGTATTGAAAATGATGGTTGTCCTTTATTCTCCCAAGTATCTATCTTAGATATTAACTACTTTGAATATCTTGAGTCTGATTGCTTTCTGAAGGAAATCAATTCTCTTGTCAGTTACGTTTTCTCTTATCCCATATATATATATATATATATATATATATATATATATATATATATATATATATATATATATATATATATATATATATATATATCCTTTTTTGTTTCAAAAACCTTCTTTGGTAATGAAAATATCTTAGAAGTTATTCATGAAGTTTGTCCAAACTTATGTAATCTAAGAGATGTTGGTTTCAACATTTCTTCGAGTATACTAATTCAGTATTGGTCTGGTTACTTTCCAATATTTCACGGACCAATTTACCCTAATCTGGTCAAAGATTTTTGGGAGTTTGCCTCTGTAAGTGATCATGGTAGATCCATTTATTCAAATGTTTTTGGATTCCTTTGCCATCACTCCTACCTCCATTGCTGAAGCTATATGGTGTGATGTATCTGAGGTCTCACCGTGGAACATTTCATACTCAAATATACTTTCGTAGAAAAGCTCATCTCTATCCACTATGTGTATTCCAGGTATGAGCCTGCAAATGCAGCAAAGCTTATTCCCTTTGCAAAATTCTGGTATCACTTTCTTCTATCTAACTTTCCCCCTCGTGGAGAAAGCTTAAACCTTATGTACCATGATGACAAACTCTTCATCTACTTTCTGCTTTCTGATGTTAAGGTCAAACTACGCTAAACCATTTTCAATTATATGAAGGAGTCTGTGGTTGTCTATAGAAGCATACATAAGTCCTTCATTCCCTTTGGACGAGTTCTGTCTGAAATCTTCTATAGGGCAGATATGATCTGCTTTGTTCGGTTGGATAGACCAGAAAATGCTCTTGAAGAAACAACATGTGAAGACTTTAGAGTTTAATTTTCCTCTTTGTTTGGTGTCTTGTTGTCTTTATTTTGTTTTCTGAGTCATGTTTGTACTTCTCTTTATCATCAATGAAAGACTTCCTTGTTTATGGAATTAGAGAAAGCGTGCTAAATTTTCTCTCACACGTAATATTTATAACATTTTTTGAAAATTCTTTTTGATTATGACGAAAAGGGGGGGAAAGATAGTGATGATTTTGATACACACACACACACACACACACACACACACACATATATATATATATATATATATATATATATATATATATATATATATATATATATATATATATATATATATATATATATATATATATATATATATATATATATATATATATATATATATATATATATATATATATATATATATATATATATATATATATATATATATATATATATATATATATATATATATATAAATCCCATTGCTTACATTCTAAATAAATATATATGCAATATTGTTTTGAGAACGTTGTTACAGGAACACATTGATAAGCAAATGAATCGGGTTTGGACTGTTTAGAAGGTTCTGATAAAGAACTTCTAATGTTTCACTGGTAATGATAAATCAAGATCACATATAGAACTTCTAATGTTTAGAAGGTTTTCATAAATCAAGCTTTGATTAAGAACACTTTCTGATCAAGTCGGGTTCTGACAAGCTAATAATACTCAGATATCCCTTAATCTCTAAATTTTTTTTATAACCATTAGACTCAGGGGGAGCTTGTTTATCTCATAGGGAGTTTTTCTAAAATTACTCGGATACTTATTATGATATTACCTTGTAAAATTGTTCCATCAAAATACATGGTTTTGTCATTATTAAAAAGGGGGAGATTGTTAGAACAAGATTTGTTTATGCAGCTAATATTTAGTTTTGATGATAACAATGCATATATTTTATATATAACCATTTTGTGTTCTAATAGTTTCTTTAAGTGTACATAAATACTATTCTATTTGATTTATGATAAGATCATTAGAATCATTGATGTCACCATCAGAAAACTATTGTATTCACTTCTCAATAAACATCAGCAGTTCTGATAAATGCTGAATGTTTCCTAGAAGAGAATACTTGTGTTTACTCCAGATCAGAAACCAAGATGCACTTCTCAGATAAGCTTTTTCTTTTAGCTCAGAAGTCAAGTTATGTTTCTAAAAAAAGGATTTATGTGTAAGCTTTTTCTTTCATCTCAGAAGTCAAGTTGTTTTTCTAAGAAAAGGATTTATGTGTAAGCTTTTGCTTCCAGCTCAGAAATCAAGATGTGCTTCATTAGATAAGCTTTTGCTTTCAAATCCGATATCAATATTTGTTTGTCAGATAAGTTATTGCTCCAGACAAGGTTCTGATTCTGAAGACTCTGATACTTTTGGGAGCATTACAATGAAATGTCTTCTGGATTATTTATCATTTCTTGTCAAAAATACTCCATCAGAAGATTAAGAACAAGAACATAATCTCTTGTGCACTCTCTTTACTACTTCATATAAGAAGTATCTCATCAGAAGAAAATATCATAAACTTGCACAAGAAGAGTATAGTACAACAGTACAAGACTTATTATACTTTGGCAAAGAATGCATTGTACGATTAAAGATTTGTTGTGCTCTTGTCTCCCATGATCTCATGCTACCGTTATGGAAGCTGGCAAATGAAACGTTTTGTACTATCCAACAGTCTACTTTCTCAGCCTATATAAAGGATTGACTACTTCATTGAAGAAAAAGGAACGACATAGAAAAATGAATTCAGCATCAATGTAGCCTTATTTAAGGTTAACTTGTATAAACCGATTGTGTCATTTTTCCTTCTTATATTGTATATCCTTATTTTTTGTGAAAATCATTTCTAAAGAAAAAGTTTTTGAAAACCCAATTCAAACCCCTCTTTCTGGTGTTTTTCTCCACCTTCATATGTAATCCATTATTCGCTAATGCTTGGTATAATGTTATTAATGATGAACTAGTGTTGATTAATGAATAAAATTAGAGCTAACCAGCTCTAGTGGCAATCATTACTAGATTGAAATAATTGGCTAAGGAAAATATGACTTTTCTCATGGCCACTATATAAACAAATTTGGAGAAGAATTCCTCATTTTCCCACTTGTTTTATCTCACCTAAATAAGAGTTCTTGAAGGGATGGACTTCTAGAGAGAGGGAGATAGATAGATAGATAGATAGATAGATAGAGAGAGAGAGAGAGGGAGATAGATAGATAGATAGATAGATAGAGAGAGAGAGAGAACCTAGAGGAGAAAAGAGGGATTCTTGAATAAATCCAACCATTTACAAGTTGCATGTGTTTAAATCTTTGGTTTCTTCGAGAAGAAGTTTCAAAATAATCAATTGAACATCATTTCATTCTCATCATCACCACCATGTCATAATATTCAAGCTTCAAGGTGGGGTTTCCATAGCTTTATGATCTTCGAATCAAAATTTCCTTCCTGGATAGTAATTTGCATTGAAACACATCTTGATTTCATATATTATACTACATTAAATAGATTTGAAACAAAAAAAACCATAATTAAACATACTTAAAATTTATTTTAGTTAGACAAAAAACCATCCCACATAACTTTCCAATTCTTTCACCATCATATTTGATTCATCATCTAATGGTTCTAAATAGTAAAACATAAAATAACATCACTCCTCAATCCCTTCCCTTTTACAAAGTCATACCATCCACGCCCAATCCACATATCAATTGAGTTCCTTTCGGCTCTACGGACTTCACATTCATACGTTTTTCGAAACTTATCGTCAACTAAATTTATCTCATCTTCACCCAAATATAGACATTTCCTTGAGTTATTACGGGGGAAATTCTACAATCACCATGTTTTTTTTAATTAATTCATATCAAAACTTGTTTTTTTTGGTCGGGGTAATCTCTGTCTCCCAATATAGTCCATCACCATTTTCAACAACACCCTCTTGAAGAATCGACTAACGATATTGACTCGAACACAATATTATGTTTAGATGTCCTATCTTCTGTATGTAAAATATGAAGAAGTGAAAAACACAAGAAGGGGGGGGGGGGTGAATTGAAACATAAAAACAAAAGCAGTAGACACGATATTTTTATCCTGGTTCGTTTGATCTCAAACTACTCCAGTCCACCCGCCATGGTGATTTTGCCTCTCTCCAACGAGGACTTAATTCACTAATCAAAACATGATTACAATACTACTTTGACAACTGCCAAAGTCTTCTTGAGTACAACCACAACCCAGTTTACCTCAAGTAAAACTAGATTAATCAAAAGAAAATGATTTACTGTGTACTGTTGTTTTTCATTACAAAAATTGTATCACTACTGTGATATATTACACAATTTGAGCGTATGTGTGAATATGAATGTTTGCAGCATTTTAGATGTATGAGCAGTTGTATATTAAAAAATCATCAACAATTTGTCCTTTAAGCTTGTTTATATAGGCGTTGAAATCTTGTCCAACATAAAGCATGATAATGGACACTCAATGCTCTTTCCATACTGACAAGATTCTTGTCTGAATGAAGTCGTTGCATATGATACTGTCTTTATTGAAAAGTAACGCTTCAGAACTAGAATCTTGCATGCTGCTTTTACTTCAGAATATTGATGACTCAGAGATGTGAAGATCTGATGGTATATTAGACTTCTGTTCAGAATCAGAGTATCCTTTACTTTAGCGCAGATTCTGATCATCATTCTTTAGAACATTCTGATTACCTCAGCTTGAAAGCTTTTGTAGCTTAACTTCTGATGTTGTTTCAGTCAGAAATTCTGCATACAAAATAACAAAAATTTAGAGTGCATAATTGTTCTTTGTGTTTGTTATCATCAAAACTCTAATTAAGGGTTGTAGAATCAAGTTATGTTCTAACAATCTCCCCCTTTTTGATGATGACAAAAACTAAGATTTTCAATGAAAAATATAGAACAAAAAGCTTAAAAGAGTCTCCCCCTGAGTTAATTACTCAGATAGAGATGAGTTACTTCCCTGAAGTTCCTTCTCGTTAGAGCTTTTAATGCATCTCCTTCTGTCTTTATCATAATATGTTCTTGTTCAAGCTTTTCAGAAAACATAGAGGTTAAGATATTCAGAATGTTTGAGACTTTGTCCCGGTATACTGTTATTGAAAAGATCTTACGTTCTCCCCCTTTTTGTCAGGTATCAAAAAGTAATATAATCAGAGTCAAACAAGATGATTTATATTGAAAACAGAATGCAATGACATTTTTCAGAAACAAAGAGGATAAGATGAAAAATACAGATAAACAGTTAAAGAAAATCTAAGAAGGAGGGGGAAGTCGTGTGAATAATGCTTCCAACAAGCTTTTAATCCGAGTGCTTGATTCTTCCTGCTTTCCCAGAATGTCTTTAATTTCTTTGGTTGTATCTTCTTTTTTATCCAATATATCCCTGATCTCTTTGTTTGTGTCTTCTTGCTTATCCAGTCTGGCATGGATTAAGGCATTCTCCTTCTTCAACTCTTCCAGAGTTTGCATGACTAGAGACGAAGCCGGTGTATCTTTAGGGGTTTCATGTCGATCAGAACACTCTGCAGTCTCTTCTGATTGAACAACTTCTTCTGTTGCAATTACCTTTTCTGGAGCATCAGTTAGAGGGTGACTATCAGAATCTAGTTCAGTTTCTTCTGAAGGTTGATGCTCTTTCCAGGGAGCATTTTCCAGCAGAAGAATTTATTTCTTGTCCCAATGGCTTAGAACTTTATCTTTGAAGGCTTTCAGCTGATCACTGAAGTTCTGCTCAGCCATTTCATAGCTCAATTCTTTCAGCTTCTGGGTTTCAGAGTTGAACCATTTTTCTGAATCTATCCCACAGAGAATCAGAAGCAGCAGGATTAGAATTCTCTTGACTTGCTTTCTTCAAAGAAGTAACCCATTCCTGTATTTCTGTTTCAAAAATCAACAAGTTCTTACCAACATCTGATTTTGTTAAGGTTGGTTTAGGTTTGGGGATGGCAATTTTGTTTGAGGTGGAAGCTAGATGGTCCAACGCTTCTAGATCAATGACAGTTCTAAGGTGGTCAGCTGAACGGTTGATTGGTGAGGGAGTTGAAGAATCAGAAATCAAGATTGGTGAGTAAGGGTTGTTTGGTGGTGTGGATTCATATGGTGAAGGTATTTCTGGAATATCATGAATGGAGAGAGGTAAACGAACCATATAAGGTTCTGTTATTCCAGGAATTGGGGTAGTGGTATCAGAGTCTGTAAGGGAGTCTTCTGATTGGTTTGCGGTAGCGTGTTGAATTCTGGTTCAGGTGTTTCAGAAGATGGATTTTCAGATTGAGGAGTGAGAGGGTTTTCATTTTCTGGTTGGGGTG
Source organism: Vicia faba (assembly GCA_948472305.1). NCBI lineage: Eukaryota > Viridiplantae > Streptophyta > Magnoliopsida > Fabales > Fabaceae > Vicia > Vicia faba. The sequence continues at coordinate 1,257,591,096 of OX451736.1, read as the reverse complement.
AGTTGAGGTTTTGATGTTCTGGTTGAGGAGAGTGTGGTTGTGGATTTTCTGGTTGTTGAGATTGAGTGTTTGGATTTTCTATGATAGGTGAGGAAAAGTCTTGATCAAACAGTTCAATATCAGAGAGAACTCTTGCAAGTTCTGGTTGATGTTGTTCTGTATTTGGATTGGGGGAGTGAGGTTCATTTAAGAAATTTCCAAGAGTTACAGATGGGTCAAACTCTATGTCAAAATCCTCAAATGTTTAGGGTGAAGGATTTTTTGTTGGTTGAGGGGGAATGGTTTCAGATGTTGGAATAGCTATTGATTCTATAACAGAAACAAAAGATATGTTACCTTTCTTTTTCGCAGCTTTGGGTGTCCTCTGAGAGGATCCTTCTCCTGCCACCTTCCTCTTTCTATATTTCTTTAGCACAATCTCTGGAGTTGGCTTGTGCAGATCTTGGATGTTGATTTCTGGAATAGTCTCATCTTCCTTGCAAGCTTCAAGGTATCTGACTATAATCTCTGGAGAGGCATCTATCTTAGAGAATAGTGGAAAATCCTTCAGAGGGATTCTCCTAGACATAATGACCTCATGAGAAGCAATTTTTGGTTCCTTCTTAATGCTTTCAATAATCTTCATTTTCTTCAAATTCTTGGCACTCAGAGGTTTCCCAGCAGTTGCTTCCAAAGTACTGATTTCTTGAGCCTCTGTTAGATGTTCTATCAGCTTGTTTTCCGTTAGAATATCTGAAATCAATCTTCCTAGAGGAATCCAATCCCTCTTAGTTCTTTCTTCTTCTCTTGTCTCTTTCACACTTGTTTTGAGATGGTTGAAGAGCAAATGTGAAAGGTTTATTTTGGTCTTCTTTGCAATGAAGTATATCAGAAACTGCTGACCAATGTTCATGTAATTAGGAGAGCTTGTAGGCTTCCTGTGATTGATACATCCCAGAATTATTCTAGCCCAGATTCTGTAATGATCTTTAAAGTCTCTGATCTTGCTGGATGGCTGTCCAGAAGTGAAGATGACCCTAGCAATGGATTTTAGGTTAGAACACTTATAAGCCATATCAATGCATCTGACTCCTCCGCCATTATATCCAATGAGTTTCCCAATCAAATCTTCTGTAATCACTATCTTCTTCCCCATAACATATGACGTGACCTGGTGGTTGGATGAAGTAGCATGAATCCAAAACTCTTTAACAAGAATGGGAAAAGTTGGACCCAACAGACGATCAAAGTATCTGTTCCATCCCTGTGCAGTTACATCTTCATACAGATTAAACCATTTTCTTGTAAGCTTTCAAAATCGATGATCGATTCACATAGAAATTCAAGGTTGTCGACCGGAGTGAGTAGTGTTCTAATGGGCTCCTCATATTGTTCAGTTGATGAAGAACCAGGAGCACTGTTGAGATTCTTGAGACTTGATGAGGATGCCATTGTTCACACGGATTCTTTGAAGAAAATTGATAGAAAGGGTTTTTGAAAAACTAGAGCAAGAGAGAGTATTGAAGGTGATAAAACATTAATGAATGAAATAGTAAATTGAGTTTATATAAGTTCTTTAGAAAACGTAATCAATAAGAAAGAGAAAATAAGTAATGATTATACTGAATTAATGAAACCTGAAATTAGGGGATTTAGAGAGATATTGAACAGTTACTAATGACAAGTGTCTCAATGCATCCAATCAGAGCCTTGGACCCTTCAGAATTTGAAAGCGTGTTCAGCCTCAGAAGGTAGCTTGTGAGAGGATGACAAATGTTTGATGGTGTGAACTACACGCCTCTATCCTTGAAATGAAAAGTTCAGATCTTCATAGATAGATTCTGATGCAACTGTACTCATAACTTATGAAGAAAAGTTGGTCAGATGTTCACAGAAAACAATAAAAATTTTAGTCTTAGAATATACAAATAAAACATTTTATTCTGGACACAATTTCATGCTGAGATGATTCAGAATGAAATTGAATCTATCTTCAGAAAGGGGTTTTGTAAACACATCAGCCCATTGATGGTCTGTGTCAATAAATTTTAAAGTGAGAATTCCTTTCTGAATATAATCCCTAATAAAGTGATGTTTTATTTCTATATGCTTAGCCCTAGAATGCAAAATGGGATTTCTGGATAGACATATGGCAAAAGTGTTATCACAGAAGATATGAATGTTACTCTCAAATATGTTGAAGTCTTCAAGTTGACTTTTCATCCAGAGCATTTGAGTGCTACATCCAACAGCTGCTATGTATTCAGCTTCTGCTATTGACAACATTATTATGGATTGTCTCTTGCTGGTCCATGAGATCAGGTTATCTCCCAGAAACTGACAGCTTCTAGAAGTGATTTTACTCTCTACTCTGTCTCCAACAAAGTCCGTATCACAGTATCCTACTAAGCTGTATTTATTGGATTTTCTATAAAACAAACCCAGATTAGTAGTACCTTTCAGATACTTGAAAATTAGCTTAGCTGATATTAAGTGAGATTCTCTAGGATCTGATTGGAATCTAGCACATAAGCAAACACTGAATAAAATACCAGGCCTTGAAGCCGTCAGAAAAAGGAGAGATCCAATCATACCTCTGTAGATTTTCTATTCTACCTTTTTACTTACCTCTTCCTTTTCCAGAATGCACGTGGGATGCATTGGAGTCTTTGAGGGCTTACATTCTGAGACGTAAAATTTCTTCAGAAGTTCTCTGACATATTTGCTCTGATGAAGGTAAGTTCCTTCTAGAGTTTGGTTTATCTGAATGCCCAGAAAGAATTTAAGTTCCCCCATTAAGCTCATCTCAAACTCTGCCTGCATGCACTTAGCAAATTCTCTTCCCAGAGAAGGTTTAGTGGATCCAAAAATGATATCATTTACGTAAATCTGACAAACTAAAATGTCATTCTTAAATGTCTTACAGAACAAGGTTGTGTCCACTTTCCCTCTGGTGAATTCCTTTTCTAACAGGAAGTTACTTAGTCTTGCATACCAAGCTCTGGGAGCTTGTTTCATACCATAGAGTGACTTTTTTAGTTTGAAAACATATTCTGGGTGTTTGGAATTTTCAAACCCAGGGGGTTGGTGCACATATACCTCTTCATATATGTACCCATTTAAGAATGCACTTTTGACATCCATCTGATACAGAGTGATGCCATTATTTACAGCAAAGGAGATTAAGAGTCTGATGGATTCTAACCTGACGACTGGAGAAAAGGTTTATGTATAGTCTATCCCCTCTAGCTGACTATAACCTTGTTCCACCAATCGTGCCTTGTTTCTGATGACTTCTCCTTGCTGATTCAGTTTTTTTCTAAACACCCACTTTGTTAGAATGACGTTGAATCCTTTTGGTTTGGGAACCAAATCCCATACGTCATTTCTGGTTAACTGGTTTAATTCCTCCTGCATTGCTAGAATCCAGTCATTGTCCAGAAGAGCTTAATCAATTGTTGTTGGTTCAATCTGTGAGACCAGTCCCATGAGGGATTCTTCAGAGTTTTTGAATGTTGATCTTGTTCTGATTGGATCATCCTTCTTTCGCGGGATCTTATCTTCTGGGTGAGCTATGCTGCTTCTGGATAACCTTTTATGGAGTTAATCAACAGAAGGTATTGGAGCATTGTAACATTTCTTTCTGAAGTTGTTGGAGCGTCTCTATTGGGAACTTCAAATGAGTTATCTTCAGTACCTGTGAATTCAACTTCTATATCTGCAAAAGATTCATTTTGCTTTGACTTTTGAGGGTCAAGCTTATCATCAAATCTAACACTGATTGACTCTTCAACAATCTGTGTTTCTGTATTGTATACTTTGTACCCTCTTAAGCGTTCAGAGTATCCTAACATAATACACTTTTGTTCTTTAGAGTCAAACTTGTTCAGATGATCTTTAGTATTCAGAATAAAACATGTGCATCCAAAAGGATGGAAATAAGAAATGTTGGGCTTTCTGTTCTTCCACAATTCATATGGAGTCTTTTCCAAAATAGGTCTTTTAGAGATTCTATTCTGAATATAACACGCTGTGTTAATTTCTTCTGCCCAGAAGATCTTAGCAATGTTAGTCTCATTGATCATGGTTCTGGCCATTTCTTGCAATGTTTTGTTCTTTCGTTCTACGACTCCATTTTGTTGGGGAGTTCTAGGACAAGAGAAGTCTTGCGAAATGCCTTTTCATTAAAAAATGTTTCAAATTTTTTATTTTCAAATTCTCCACCATGATCACTTCTGACTTTGACAATTCTAAGATCCTTTTCATTCTGAACTTGGTTACAGAATGCAACGAACACAGAATGTGACTCGTCCTTGTGTCTTAAGAACTTTACCCATGTCCATCTGCTATAGTCATCTACGATCACTAACCCGTACTTCTTGCCACTGACAGATGCAGTTTTCACTGGTCCAAATAAGTTTATGTGCAGAAGTTCTAATGGCCTAGAGGTGGAAACAACATTTTTAGCTTTAAAAGCAGGTTTTGCAAATTTGCCTTCCTAACATGCTTCACACAGAGCATCTGAGCTGAACTTCAGATTAGGAAGTCCTCTAACCAAATTGAGTTTGTTAATCTGAGATATTCTTCTCATACTAACATGCCCCAATCTTTTGTGCCAGACCCATTGCTCGTTGTTAACAGAGACAAGGCATTTTACATTCTGACTTTTTAGTTCAAAATTTTTTATCTTATAAATGTTGTTTTTCCTCTTTCCCTTAAATAGGATAGTTCCATCTTTCTGACTAACAGCTTTGCATGAATTTTGATTAAAGATTATATCATAACCATTATCATTTAATTGACTTATGGATAACATGTTATCCATCAATCCATTAACTAAAAGCACATTATTGATAGAAGGAAGATTACCATTACCTATTATTCCAGAGCCAATGATCTTCCCTCTCTGGTTACCTACAAAGCCCACGTAGCCTCCAGGTTTAAGTTCCAGGCTTTGGAACATATGCTTTCTTCCTGTCATATGTCGAGAGCATCCAGAGTCCAGGTACCATGACTGGTGTTTTAGCCTTGCTGCTAAAGATATATGCTACATATATAATTTTGTCCTTAGGTACCCATATCTTTTTGGTTCCTGGTTTGTTAGTTTTACCAAAATTCTGTTTGAATTTTGGTTTCACAGAATAATCATTACTTGTGTATTTTAGGTCATTTGTGTGCCCGTATGTGAAGTGTGATTTTAGTGATGTGCGTTTTATAACAAGGTCCATGACTTTCTTAGGTGGAGATACCTTACCTTGGTATCCTATACCTTTTCTGCCATTCTTGTTAACTCCATAGATCATTGAAGCCATCTTGCTTCTATCTATATTTTTAGCCAGAAACTTCTGAAAGATGTGATCATACTCTTTGATGATCTTATTAGCATTACTGGGAGTCTCTGAGATTATTTCCTTCTTAGAGTTTTGTAAATCATTTTCCAATTTTAAAATCTTTTCTTTAAATTCAAAATTTTCTAATCTGAGACTCTCAGTTCTTTCAGATTCAAAGACAAGATCCTTTTTCAGTTTCTTGAATTTGACTCTGATCTGCTGATACCTTTCCATAATTTCATTCAGACTTTCTGCAAGTTCAGCTTTAGCAAAATTCACAGTGAAATCAGGGAATACCTCTTCTGTGTCTGATTCTGAGTCTAAATCAGAGGCTTCGCTGTCTTCTGTCACATTTGCCATAAGAGAGATTTTGGCTCTTTCATCATCTGACTATGAGTCAGCATCAGAAGTGTCTGAATCGTCTCATGTTGCCATGAGGCTTTTCTTCTTCTCCTTGAAGAACTTCTTTTTGGGATTTTGTAGTGCCCTTGTTCATTGCACTCATAATAGATAATGTCTTTGTTATTTGACTTTCTGTGACCTGAAGAAGCTTCAGATCTTCTGTGTCCAGAGGAGGACTCAGACTTTCTGTATCTGGAGGAGGATTCATTTTGATTCTATGATCTTCTCGGGTTTCTGAATTTTCTTTGTCTCTGCTTCTATAGTTGATTGACCCTTCTGGAGAGAGGAGACAGATCGTCTTCCTTTGATGAGGATCCATCAGAGGTTTCTTCCATAGCCTGCAAAACCTTAGAATCAGATGTTTTGTTAGATTTTAATGCTAGAGGCTTACCTTGCTTCTGAGGCTTGTCTTCTTATAGCTTTATCTCATGACTTCTAAGGGAGCTAACAAGTTCCTCCAGAGATATATTGTTGAGATCTTTAGCCAGCTTAAGTGCAATGACCATTGGCCTCCATTTCTTTGGTATACTTCTGATGATCTTCTTTACGTGATCAGCAGTAGAATATCCCTTGTCAAGAACTTTCATCCCAACAACAAGAATCTGGAATCTTGAGAACATTGCTTCTATGGATTCACTGTCTTCCATCTTGAATGCTTCATATTTCTGAATGAGCACAAGGGTCTTGGTTTCTTTAACTTGTATGTTTCCTTCATGCGTCATTCTCAGAGATTCAAACATGTTTTTGGCTGTCTCTCTGTTTGAGATCTTCTCATATTCTGAGTATGAGATGGCACTGAGAAGTATTGTTCTGGCTTTATGATGGTTTCTGAAATCACGCTTTTGCTGTTCAGACATCCTTTTTCTATCTATCTTCTGACCACTTTCATCCACAGGATGTGTGTATCCATCAATTACCATGTCCCATAGATCAGCATCATGAGCCAGAAAGAAGCTCTCAATTCTGTCTTTCCAATATTCAAAGTTTTCTCCATCAAAGACTGGAGGTTTGCCACTGATTCTGTCCTTGTCCTCATGATAGTCATTGCTGATGTTTTGGTTTGGCCCCATCATAGTGTTTTTCTAAAGCTTGGATCTTGTACTGATACGGTTAAGTGTATGAACTCAGAACCAGGAGCTCTGATACCAATTGAAGAAGTGAAAAACACAAGAAGGGGGGAAGGGGGGGGGTGAATTGAAACTTAAAAACAAAAGCAGTAGACACGATATTTTTATCCTGGTTCGTTTGATCTCAAACTACTCCAATCCACCCGCCAAGGTGATTTCGCCTCTCTCCAACACGGACTTAATTCACTAATCAAAACTTGATTACAATACTACTTTGACTACTGCCAAAGTCTTCTTAGGTACAACCACAACCCGGTTTATCTCAAGGAAAACTATCTTAATCAAAATAAAATGAATTATTGTGTATTGTTGTTTTTCGTTACAAAAATTGTATCACTACTGTGATATATTACACAATTTTAGCGTATGAGTGAATATGAATGTTTGCAGCATTTTAGATGTATGAGCAGTTGTATATTCAAAAATCGTCAATGATTTGTGCATTAAGCTTGTTTATATAGGCGTGGAAATCTTGTCCGGCATAAAGCGTGATAATGGACACACAATGCTCTTTCCATATTAAGAAGATTCTTGTCTGAATGAAGTTGTTGCATATGATACTGTCTTATTGAAAAGTAACGCTTCAGAACTATAATCTTGCATGTTGCTTTTACTTCAGAATATTGATGACTCAGAGATGTGAAGATCTGATGGTATATTAGACTTCTGTTCAGAATCAGAGTATCCTTTACTTTAGCGCAGATTCTGATCATCATTCTTCAAAACATTCTGATTACCTCATCTTGAAAGCTTATGTAGCTTAACTTCTGATGTTGTTTCAGTCAGAACTTCTGCATACAAAATAACACAAACTTAGAGTGCATATTTGTTCTTTGTATTTGTTATCATTAAAACTCTAATTAAGGGTTGTAGAATCAAACTACATTCTAACAAAATATACCAACATATCTAGAATAGATTGTTTAATGAAAGATATATACTAAGAATAAGATTCATATCACAATGAAGAGATGTATTACCGAACAATTCCCAGCATCATGAGTTGTACTATTGCAGTTTTTATAGTGTCTGGTTGTTTTAGTTTTATTCTTTTTTTCTTTGGAGCACCATTGATATTCACTATCATTGGGTCACCTACAAATGAATTTTTTATCCCAATCACTTTTCCATAATTAAAATACTTTTCTTTATATTCATTATGTCATCCATTATATCCCTATAAACACCATTCTTTTTTTAGGCTTCTTTGGAAAAAGTTGTAAAAACATAACAATAAGCACCAAAACCAGCGAGCTCAATTAGATTCGAATCTACTTCCCCATTAAGATCCATGTTCAAAAACCCAATTTTGGTATCCTTCGTCCAACGTGACAATACCAAACTACAAGGAATGTGATCCATATGCTCTTCCTTCATGACATAAAAAATGTGAGAGCATTGAAGTCCATTTTAATCAAATATTCTATAGGAACACAATAATGTTTTACCTGAAGCATCATATACAACTTCTCTTTCAAAACCAGACTCACAATATTTTTTCAATGTAAACATTGTCCTTTCCTCTTCTGATAATCGCTCCTTCATAATTAATGCATCAATCTTTATAACTTCTTCTATTACTTCTTTAAAAATCTTTGTCGTATAAGTTTTAGCAACATCCCTCTCAATCAAACATAGATGAGTTGTCAATATAGGATATGAAAACTTTCACAATAACAAGTTCATTGTTTATGTACTCTATCAAAGCCTATTCAAAATTTTGCATAAATTCAAAAATTCACCCTTTCTTCCTTACATAGTTCTTATACGACCAAAAAATGTACCGTGTAGATATGCAGTTTCCCAAAGTGACTTGTTCTCATATGTTTTGACAACCCAAGAATTTCCTTCAAGTTCGTTCTCCTTAACTAGCTTTGACCTAAATTCTTCTATTGCTCAGGTGTAAAATTTGAGTATTATAATACAGTGGGTGAACTGACTTGGTTTTGCATTTTATCGCAAATGTTGCGGATAGCAAGAGTCAACATCGACTTTTCTTTTAACCAATAAGTAAAGGGTGAAAAGAACAGGAAAGACCTTTCTTGATTTTTAGTTCGGGGGTAGGTTATAAAAAGGGAAGGTGTTAGCACCCTTTTCATCCGTAGTTATCTAAGGGCTCTTAATCGCTAGCTCACTTTGTTTTGAAAAATTGCTTTGTGTTGTGTGTTTTGAAAATATTTTGAAAACGCCAATGTAAGGCAAGAATTTGTAATAATTCTCGTATCTATCCTCGAGAATGCGTACAAAGTGTTTTGAAAATATTTGAAAGTATTTGTGTGAAAATGTTTTTGCTTTGGAATGTTTGTGAGCAAGTGATTAACAACGGTCTACCTACTCAAGGTCTTTCTTGTAATTTTCCTCCTCCTTTAGATAGTTCTATCCTACCATTAGTTAGTAAGAAGTCCTATCGTTGGATGTGAAGGGACAGGCGTGGGTCATCGTACAGCCATAGAAGGCAACTAGTAAGGACGCTTTAGCAATTATCGTTAAGGGACTAGATCGTTTACCGAGGCAACATCGAAAGGGTCATCGAGGGACTACGATATTTGTTTTTGAGGGACTTTGCCAAAGCGTCCCCACGTTCGAGGGACATGACTATTTTTTCGAGGCAACAAGGAAGGTTACCCTAGAGGTGTGAGTGTGTGAAATGATTTGTGTTCATTTATTTTTTATCTTTGAAATTAGGGTTAACTATCGATTTGTTTTTATCTTTCCATGCAAGACCTAATTACGAACAGTAATATAGTAAAATAGAAAAGCAGTAAATATGTGGAAAGTAAAAGAAAAAAAATAAAACCCTAGACTATTACAATGCTTTGGGAGAGGTACATAAATAGGAAAATGTAGAAAATAAACCTTAATTACTATTACAACCAGGGAAGCAATTACATAATCATAAAAAATTGCGAGAAAAAGAAATCTACGCTAATTGTAAGACTAAGAAAAAGGAAAAGGAAATTGTTTTTGGTGATTTTTTGACAAAAGGTTTTTTGATGATTAACCCTAAAACCTAATTAATTAAAAGCTTAATTAATTAAATGAAAAAAACTAAAAAAATCCTAATTAATTTTAATAATAAAAAAGGTCAATTAATTTAGTTATTAAAAAAAACGTGGATTAGTTAAAAAAATTAATTAGAAAAAAAAACCTAAGAGTCTAAATTAATTTTAATTAAAAACTACTTATGTTGTAAATATAAAAAGAGTGTGAGTAAATAAAAAAAGGAGAGAAGTTGGGCCTGAAATATAGCAACCAGGGGGGTGTGCTGAAAGAAATTTGTTTGACCCAATAAGCCCCAATGCTTGATCTAGTGCAGGAGGCCCTTGAAGTTCACCGTGTGCTTGCAGATTTGGGATTTTTGGATCAGATCTATACAAATATAATGGTATAGCATGGCAGGGGGCATGGTGGTCGTGTGGTACACGCTACACTCGATCTGCAAGAATCAAAGCAAACAATGTGAAAAATGCAAGAGGCAGGGATCAAACTCGTGCCCTTGCATAGTAAAGCCTTTAGCGCGCGCATTTAACCACTGGGGTGGTGATACATCCATTTTTTAAAACATAAGCAATTGGTTAAATAATAAAAATGCTCTTATATTTGAACTAAAAAACAAATCAGTACCGGTGGGAACCTTATCATTTGAATGGACGAATGGAACAAGGCCACGTAGCCTAGGGAGAGTCAAACCACCACGCATGCTGGTTGACCACCATCTTCTCTAGTTGCTTATTGAAGAAAAATGAGAGGGCAAATTTTAGGATACAAAAAGTATATTTACTTTCTAAAACCATCCAAAAATTGTGACTTCTTTACATTTTCACATGCAATCCTATTCAAATGCCAAACACATAACCAATAGGCTACATTAGGAAAAATTTATTGTATATACTCCCTCATAGCCCCATCTACACATGTTACCATTGTTTTTGGATATTTATTTTCCATGAACTCTAAGAAACACATCAAAAACCGCTTATACGTCACCGTCGTTTCATCTCACACTAATGCATCGCCGATTATAACATTCTGTGAGTGACGATTGCACCCAGAAAATATAACCAACATATAATTGTATTTGTTCTTCTTGTAACTTGTGTCAAATGCAACATAATAGCCAAAATAGAAATAACCCGATCAACTAGTGTCGTCTGCCCAAAAAAGTGATTCAATCTTCCATCTATATTAACAGAACATTTTGCTTATAACATAGGATCCGCAGATGATTTAACATTGAGATAATTTAAAACAGGAACAACATCACCATCTTTAATAACAATGCACATTTTTATCAAAATAATTTTACAAATCTTTCTTTGTAAAACCAACATCAGTATATCCACCCTTTTGAGCAATCATGTATCCCATTATATGACACGTTCTCATTCCATGTGACTAAGACCATCAATTTGATATTTTTCTACTTCATAAATTTAACTATAAATGGGGTGTAAATGCATAAACTTTGATGGGGTTAATTCAAAGTTATGAGCCATTTCAAAAATTTACACTACATATTTTTTCTTTTTGGATTTGTAGTGCACACGAAGCCTAATTGTGCATCTAGTACGGGTCAGACATCAATGATCTCTTTTTCTATCTTCCCTAGATAAGTTCTTCTTGTCATTTAATCCATATTTGTTGCATACATACTACCTCATTACTACTATTTCACTACCTTCAGACCCTTTTTGCTTAACATTGTTTTTCCTAATGGCAAAACCTTTACATTTTCCATACCTATAGTAAAACTCACAAGCTTCACTCAAAATTCCAAATTGCATAGCACGAATTTCACCTGAAGTAATGAAATTAATACTCTCCAATATATCACCTACAACAACGACTATTTGACCATTCCGCTCCAACGGATTCCTCATCATCGTCATTATCAACATCATCTTCATCGTCTGAACTTTGATGTCCACTAGATACAACAACATTAACATCTTCATCATCAATATATTCAACATCAGATAAATCAGTGTAATAAACATTGTTCAAATCAACACTAACATAATCGTCGTACTTGTCCATCTGAAATCAACCAATATATAACACAACATAAGATAACACTAGGGATGAAAAACAAGCATGCTCGCCCCGTTTAGGCCCGCAATATCAACAAAGCCCGCAAAACAATGGGGGCAGGGTGGGATTTGTTGAGGGCGCATGCCTAAAACCTAGCCCCACTCCATAAAAAATGAGTGCAAGGCGGGGTGGGCCAACTGACATTGCACCTCTTAAGCCTAAAAATAACAAATTTTTATGTTAATGCCAGTGCCCGCAAAAGCCTGCAAAAAATGGGGCAGAGCAAACATATTAGAGGGTACATGTCTAAAATCTTAGCTCGCCCCACAAAAAAGTATGGTCAAAATAGGCATGCACGATGGGTCGGCCTTGTTTTGCCACCCTTAACAACAACAATCATAAAACCTAATTCCCAAATTTAAATCAAATATTAACGAACATATTGAATAACTAACAAATTGAAAATCGAAATCCCTAAATTTTAAATCCAAATATAGATAATGACATCAATTATAAAACCTAATTCTCAAATTGAAAAAAAAAATTATCTAACTTAATGAACAACTAACATATTACAAATCAGAATCCTTAAATTTGAAATCAAATTATAGATAACAACATCAATCTTCATAGAACCTAATTCTTAAATTGAAATCATATAACAAATTGAAATCAGTAAATATTAAACCCAAATACCTTGGCAAATATGCTATCAGTACGAACACCAACAAAATGTGTTAGGAGCGATTGTATGAGAGAAAAATATGAACATCAACAAATTGTATAAGGAGCGGTTGTATGGCCGAATATTAAAGGTTCGCTCATTGTATTATGTTGGGAAGAAAACTTGTTTTACAATGATGAAAGAAGAAGATGAAATGTGTGTTAGTTAGTGATCGTTTTACAATTACAGTAAAAAAAGATGAATGTGAGTAGTTCTACCGATTGGGAAAAAGATGATGAAGTTGTTATTGGTTGAGAAAAGAAGATGAAATTATAGTTGGTTGGGAAAAGAATGTGAAATTGTATATTTGTTGGAAATATCGTGACAATATTTATATTATTTTTTATGAATTTGAATTTTCAAAAAATAAGATTTTAAATTAAAAAATAATATATTAAATGAATATTATTAATTTAATATGTTAGAAATTTAGTTGTAAATATATTAGAGACTTAAGTATAATATTAATAAATATGAAATTACATAGTAAATTTCATATACCATATAATCTCATGTGACATTATAAAGATTTAAGAAACTTTATTGATTGACATAATTATGACTTCATAAAAAAAGAAGTCATTTTTGATGTTTTCACCCTAAGAATTACTTATAAGTTAGTTAGAGTTTAATGAAATTTGTTAGGATATTATACTCATATGATTGCTATTCCATTGGGATATTTAAAGGCTTGACCTCAACCTGTACTGATCAAGCATTTTAATAATAATTTCAATGTTTCACTTTTATTTTTCTTTAATTAGTAAATGACTCGTGTGTTCGTACGGGTCACGCAAAGTCGATATATATTAAATAAATATTATATAATTATGATTAAATATATATATATATATATATATATATATATATATATATATATATATATATATATATATATATATATATATATAAATTTATATAAATTAAGAGAAAAATATTTAAATAATAATTTTCATATATAAATATTAATTTAACTTATCATATTGAAGTAGTTGTCAAAATATAGATAAAGATTATGTTGAAAAATATATGAGTATATGGTGTAATACACTTTACAAAAATTCAAAATTAAATCGATTATCTACCGGTGTGTTTGTACGGGTCACACAATATCATTATAAATAGTAAATAAATATAGTATAGGGATGATTAAGAAATGTATATAAAAGATATACAAATTAAGTAGTCTCGGCCTGTATAAAAAGTATAATTTAGTAAAAAAAAATAAAGAAAATAATTAAGTAGTCATCTACTCGTGCGT